>VWZW01005342.1:233868-390942 GCA_013397115.1 Edolisoma coerulescens | reverse complement strand
AGCTCGCTCTCCAACGCCGTGAAGCAGACGGCGGCCTCGGCGGGGCTGGTGGACGCGTCCGCCGCCGTCTCCGCGGCCGTCGGCAGAAAGTTCAAGCTGCTCCTGGTCATCGACGAGCCGCACACGGACTGGTAGGTGCCCCCCGCATACCCATCCGCGCCCTCTTCATCATCACCATCATCATCATCATCATCCTCCTCGTTGCCCCCCCGTCCTCCTCTCCATCCTCCCGCGGTCCCTCCCCGGCAGGTGCGGGCTCACCTGGGGCGGGGGGCGCGCCCGGGGCCGGGCAGAGCCCCCGCACCCGGCCCCGCTGGAGCGCAGCCTCACGGACTGGAAGATGGAGCAAAAAACCCCAGCGAGCCCCGGAGCGCCCGACCAGCCGTGAAATCTGCTTTCCATCACAACGCTAAATAAAACGTGTTTACCGCCCTGACCAAGCATATCCTGTGTTCTCTGGCGAAATAAAGGACTCCTGTGTAGGGGCAGGTTGGATTTAGGTGCCCTGGGCACGGATTTCTGTGCGGAACTGCGTGTGGTTGTGGCGTTCCGTGCGTTAATTCGTGTTTACGAGCCGGTTTGTTTTCACGCAGCTCCCGCTGCTCCTGTGGCAGCGGCTCCAATGCGCGTTCGGGTGAAGGTCCTTCAGGATGCCGGGCACCAGCCCTCGGCTCTGCCCTGGCTCCGGGAATTCTGCTGCCATGGGTTCACTAACTCGGCAGGCTTTATTTGGGCTGCGTGTTCGGCTTTTAATGATATCATTAAAAATGTGGAATTTGCCAAGCGTGGGATGCGGCCACCAGCGCGGTGCTGCCTGTGCCGGGCTGGTAGCAGCAGCAGAGGTTATGGCTGTTCCAGACCTGTTTGTCACGGCCGGCTCTGGTGGATGCTGTGCTCGAGAGGAAGGACATATTCCTATCCATCCCTCGCTAACTTGTTTCCCTGTGTGTTTGCACATCAAGCTGAGAATCGCCTCATTCGCTGTTGCTAATTACAGTGCGGGAGGTCTTAGCAGAGCCTTAAAATAATACGGAGTAAAACAAGTCTGTTTTTGTAGCACTGAGATCATCCAGTAATGGATTGTGGGTTTATGGTTTTATTCTCAGCGTCTCAAATTTGTAGCCTTACTGTCTGGATGGACTCGTGCAGTGCTATGATCTGATCCAATTTGCTTTCAAATGGCACTTTAATAAAATACTTGAAACGAAAATGTAAGCCTTTAACTATAGCAGATAAGTTATTTATATTAAGATAACATTACCTGTTACATTTTCCAGGCTTTTTTCTTCTATGTCTGGTTTTGTGTGGTTGGTGGTGTGGGGAGGGGATGGTTTTCTTTTCTTTTTTTTTTTTTTTTTTCTTTTTGAAAAAAAACGAGGTGGTTGTATCTGCCGGACTGAGGCAGCCTCTGTAGCTACGTCATGGAGATGCAGCCATGGACACTGCTCCCTGCCTTGCAGAAACATCCATTTATTTCATATTCTGTAGTGCACAGCTCTCTGCCCGATACATTCAATAACTGGAGATGTTTGTTTCTGGGAGATTTTCCTGTGCTTGCTGAAGCCACTCTGAGTGTTTTGAACGTGGTTTTATGTACGTGGTTTTACCTTCTTGATAAATGCACCCTGAATTAACACGGTCTGTTGATAGGGGCAAAGCTTTTTAAAGACCTCCACGGGGAATTCCCCCAAGAGCACTCCAGGTAGGAGCCTCACAAATCTACACAAGGTTACTCAAGCCTGCTTGCTTTTGCCTTTTTTTTTTTTCCCCCTCCTCATAGTATGTGACATGGATACGTAGTAGTTCTAGAAAAAACAGTTTGTGGTTGCACTGGCTCTTTCCTCTCCCAGAAATCAGTCATTTTGTAACTGAAGGTTTTAAAATATATTCTGCAAAATGATCTATCTGACCCTCTGACCCTTACAGCTGCAGGTATGTGTGCATTCTGATAATGCTTGCAGAAGAGTTTGTTCCACACCTTGGGAAGTACGGATGTCCATATGGGCATGCACTGATGGGTGTGGGCTAAAATGGGATGTGGGTTGTGATTTGGGAAAGGAAAAGACAGGTTGGGACGGGCAGCAGGTGTGCTGGGCACCCCCAGCTGCCCCGGGTTGTGCTGCAAGGGGAGGTTTGCAGGGCTCTGTCATGGGATGCTGTGAGCAAACCCTGTCAAGAACGGGAGAAGCAGCTCCACATCATCCCTGAGAGCCCCCCAGAAACCCTCCCAGCTGATGGGCACTGATCCCGAGAGGAGGATCCGGTGCTTGGAGTTTGTTTTTGTCGTGTTTTGAGCTGCACCGTGTTTGTTTGAAATTCAGAATGTGTGTATTGCTTGTGGGTTGCAGTTTCAGTAGAAATCAAAGGATTTTGGTCTGGATCACACTGAGATCCTACTGGTTCAGCATCCTCTCCTCAGCAAGGGCCAGAGGAAGCATCAGCACCTTCTTCTGTCAGCAAAGGATATTCCCTCTTATCCCTGGCATCAAGGGACATTTTCTTCCCAATAAATTTTATTTCCATGAAAGGTTGACTCATCCTTCAAGTCTGAGATTTAGTAACCCAACACTGTTGTTGTTGCTCATGGGATCACTTGGGACATTCTACCTAGAACCAAATCCCAGTTGTTGCTTGCATTTTATAATCTTGATCTCAGTGACATCTTTCCTCAATTTCTTGGCCTAAGAGGTTTGTCCTAGTGCGAGTTTTGAAATTCTCCATTTCAATTACTTTATGTTATGGCATGGGACAGGACAAAAAAATGGGAGAATTTGCTTTCTGTACTAATCTGGTTTTTTTTTTTACCATTTTCTTGACTTCTTAAGGGGGGAGCAAATGCAGTTGTTGTGCCAAACCACCCTCCTCTCTCAATCCAAGGTGTGTTAGAGCTGTAAAGGGTAATCCTTTTCCTACAGGTTCTTTGGAAACTTGCAAGTACATTTAGTGATTGTGCTTCTCCTAAAGGCAGGATTTGCAAAAGAAGCTGAATCAAAGACTTTCCACCAGCCCTGGTGGCAAGTGAAGGGAAAAACTGAAAATAGGCTAAAGGCTGTAGTCAATAAATCCATGGCAAGTGGTCTTTGCTGGTTCTGGTTCTCATGGAAGATTTTCTCTTGGTCCCTCTGTACAATAAATGACCCTCTGGTCCACAGGTGGAAGCAAATAGCCAGCAGGCATTTCCCTCAATTATCTTATTCCAGAACAGCCCCACGAGGAAGAGGTGACCTGGAATGCAAACCCTTCCCATGGACCAGTGTTATTAATTTACATAAATTTATATAAAGGCATTGGAAAAGCTGATTTTTTTTCCAGGCCTGTTCTTTATGCATTTGTATGTGATGTCCTCTTCATCTGCAGCTGCATATTGAGCAGGCATTTTCAGTATCTTGATCTCCAGGACCCTCTGATGAGCTCCCACATCTGGCGGATGGGTTTTAAGATGCAGTGGGAACGTGTCTGATGCACAGATGCTCCACGGATCTGCTGGGGAGGGGAGAGCTTCAAGAACCACTTGTTGGGTTTAATGATGATTGGATGGGAGATTTCAATGGGTTTTTTACAGCTTTGAGGGTCTTTGTTGATATTTTAAAAACGGAAGAAACTAAGAAGTGAAATAATTTGTTCAAGATCATCCAAGTGACTACTGACAGAGCTAAACTAAACCTAGACAGCTTGCTTCAACTTCTCTTTTAATTCTGCATTAAGTGTCCAAATTCTACAGCTAGATAAGTTTATTTTAAAAATGTGTTTAATTTCCTCAGGAAATGACCCTTTTGTTCTGTACACAGAAAGTCCTGAATACTCATTGCTGAACAAGCAGCTGATGAGAGGCCATACATCGGTGGCAAGGAGCCAAGACGCCGTGTATAGATTATTATCTTTATTAAAAGCTTATGTATGAGATTCAGAAAGCTGTTTCAATATTGAAAACGAATCATCACTTCGTGCATCTTGTCCTTTAAAGCTTGAATATCAGACTTGTTGGCAGCAGCAGTGAAACTATAAAAAGAACCAAGTTGGGAAATTTTGTTCTTGTGTTTTTTTAAGCACAAATCTGGTTATAAGTATCAGAACCTTTTTTTTTTTTCCCCACAGACAATTACGCATTTCACTTCATGTTTACTGCCTGGGTGGTTACTCAGCTTGTGACAGGCTCCAAAGATAAACCCCAAATGGCTGGGACAAATGCTGTGTGAAGAGCAAACTTTCTGGTTTAAAATTACCGAGTCGTTTATTGGCCAACATTGCTCATCAGAAATATTTTTAATATCAACACTGGTGTTGTAGTGAAGAAAAGCACTGCTTGATGACATAAAAATTTCATGAAGTGAGCAGCATGAGTTTCTTAGGGTTTGTTTTTTGGGTTTTGGTGGGTTTTTTTTCATTCACTAGATGATGGAAACCAGTTTCAATTAAAACTGTGTGTGCTGTTGTTTTTTGCAGCTACCAAACTTGCATGAACACACTACAATGAAAATTTCCCGGCAGTTTTTCTGTTCATTAGGGATGGTTCAATTGAGCATAACTAATTAGCAGTTCCTAACTCCAGTTGGCCTAGAAATCCCATGTATTTAGTTGTAACATGTTGATTTAGTAGCTGCAGCTTTCATTTCATTCACCGTAAGCTTCAGTGAGCGAGTTTTCCAAATTTAGAAGGCGTCACTTGATTTTAATAATGCATAAATGAGGGCAACTGCTCTGCCAGAGCACTCTCCTGTCCTTTGGGATGGCTCTGGAGGAGGAAAATGTCCTTGCAGCCTCCTGGCATGGCACAGCTCACTGCTACCAGCATAAAACCCAGAGCCAGATGGGAACTGGGGAGGGAAACCCGGGGTGTGACAAATGTGGAGCTGGTGGTGACTGACAGAGGGAGGGGATGGGAGGGATTCCTCGGCACTGGGACTGAAGGTGGGACGTGTTTGGAGGCAAATCCAGCTGTGTTGAAGAGGAGGGAGGTTTTTAAAGGGTCTCAGCTCTCAGGACTTTGAGCAAATGACCGAATGTGGAGTGTAAGGAAAAGATAATCTTACTTATATGTTCATTTTACATCGGAAGAAAAAACACACGCTAAGTTAGTTTCATTCATTTTAAATGCCTTTTGCAACAAGAAACTCTTGACATTAAGGGAAAATAACCTTGCCTTTGGTGTAACACTGTCATATTTCAAGGAGGCAGAAGGTTCCTTAAAACCTCTCAAACTGAGCAAGAGTGACAAAGGTTTTACTTTGGTTTCTCTGTAATTTTTGCTTCATATGAAGATGGCTCACTTCAAACCGATCTTTGTGAGACATTTCAGTCTAACTCCAGTTGTGGCCTTTGGACTGGGTTGCCAGCCCCCCAAAAAGGAGCTGGCAAGCAGCTTTTGCACAAGCCCAGTGTGTGCTCAGACAGCTTCTTCCAGGCAGGTAATTAGATCAGCCCTGCTTCCCAGCACGCCCTTCACTCCCAGCTCTGCATTAAGGGCTCTCAGCCTCTGCAATCCAAACAACAGCACAATTGCAGGAGGGATGGAGGCACAAACAGCACAGCTCTGCAGGCTGGGAGGGCACAGGCAGGAAACCACAAGGGTTTTTGGAGAGTTCATCCCGAACTCCGTCTCCTCAGCCACTGCAGGAGGTGTTCCAAGGGGTGAAGTACAGCTCGTGGGGCCTTGACACTGCTTCGTTGGCCGTTTTTTTAAATATTAAGCCCGCACTGGGCAAGGGCTGGAGAAGCAGGGCACACAGCTGAGCCAGCTGGAGTGTGTAATGTGTTCACTCTGAATTTCTGGTCCACAGCAACCTCACCCGAGTTGTGTTCCGCGTCTGCTCTCCCAGCAGGCAGCTGGTGCTGCCCCAGACCAAGTGCGTGCTGGTGTTTTAAGATGATCTAAGAAAGAAAATCGCTGATCTTTTTTTCCTGTTTATGTACAGGTCTGTCGTGTGTTGGTATAAATAGCAAAACGCAGCTTGTGAGAGTGATTACCTTTGTGACAAGATATAAAATGAAAACCAAATCTCTCAGTGGAAAACACTTTCTCCTCCACGCTCTGTGTGTTGCTCTGTCTAAACAAGATAATATTTAGATGGCTCTAAGGTTATTTTAGGCAGCTGAGTGTAAATGAGAGGCTGGCCACAAGTTTGGACAGATTCTCTCTGGTGACACCCCCATCCCATCCCTGTAGCCTGTGCTCAGGATCCAAGTGAATTTTTAGTTTTCTCTTTGTCTTGAAGAGACAATAGAAATGCCTCTGAAGCCTAATGAAAGCTATGGTAACACGTTGAGTTGAATGGGTAATATTAGAGAAAAAAGTTTGCCAATGTTTTCTTCTAAAGTTTGCCTTCAGAGAAAGGAAATGGAAAAGCTGGCAAGGAAATAATGAATTTTAGGGAGGTCCATTTCAAAGTAATGAGACCAAAGTGAGAGATGAAAGGAATAACAAATTGCTTGGTAGACTATGGAACCAAGTAAAATAAGAAATTCTACTTACAACCTATTCAGGATTTGATAATGGCTTGCCAGTGGCAAATTGCAACCTGTTGAAATAGGAAAAGCACGGAACAAAAGGGTATTAAAAACTATAATATTGGATGTCTCATTGTTCATCTTGCAAAAGTGTGTGTAGAGGACTTCCTGTTTGAAATGGGGGGGGGTTGCCATTCTGTAAACACTGCAGGACCCTGCAAAAGCCATTCTTGCTGAAAACATGTTTCCCCAAAAGATTGATGCTAAACATTTCCACAGGATGTTCTAAAAGTAGTGACTTAATTTTATGCAGTTTTAGTACCCAGTTCCAAATAGCACCGTGTGAGTGACCCATGGAAATATCACATCCAATATCACATAATTACATCCCATTAGGGATGCTCTAAGCTACTGAAATCTCTTTTAATACCATTGAAATAACTGATGGTTGGGGTTTTTATCCATTTATAGATAAGGTAACGCTGCAATCTGCATTTCAAGATGTGATAAGACTTCAGTGAAAATATGTTTGAGTTTAAACTTGTGTTCGAGGAAGGGAATAACAAATGCAGGCAGCCAGGTTTGGGTACAGAACCTCCACAGATGGAATTTGGACCTGGTTGGATGAACACAGCAGCACAGGGGAATTACAGGCAGGTGGAAAAATTGTCAAGGATGGAAAAGAGTAAATTGGCAGAGAAAGCAATGTTGTAGATGACAAAAAGTGAAGGCGTAAATGAGGAAGTAAAATGTTACCTGCAGTAATGACATTGCTTCCAAAGGTGAGGCAGCCTGCCTTGAGGAGTGACAAAAATGTGCAGGGAGGTGATAAAACTTCACAGACACCGTGGGTGGGAGGGCAGCCTCAGACCTGGGTCTGGAATGAGAACTGCTTGGTTGCACTGCTGCTTGTGCTAATTAAACAGCTTTATCTGTGCCCAGTCAAACTGGCCCTCCCAGAGAGAGCTCAGTGCTCCAGGCTGGCAAGGACAGGAATTCAAGGCAACACGAGGAGGCTGCTTCAGGCTTGGGCAGAAAGTGCAAAGATTTTGTCCATCTTTCCATCCCCACAGGTGTGTCCCTCCCTGGCTGACACACAAATGTGAATAAACAGATTCCCAACAAACAGCTGGTGGCTGAGGTCAAATCCTTCTCTCTACTTTGCAAGCCAAGGTGGTAGAATGTTTAATTCAGAGGTCACTGAGTGGTAAATCCAAGGAGGCTGTTCCTGGTCTCCCTGCAGACCCGAGGTGCCTCAGGCAGTGCAGGGCTCTCAAAGCAGCAGAGCTCAGCTCCAGCTGTGCCAGGGAATGCTGAGGGGTGTGTGGGCTCCTGTGGGATCCTGGCTGCCCATCACCTGCTGCCAGGGCACAGCAGCTCCCTCCTTTTGGAATTCGCATGTGGGTGGGATTCATTTAATTCGTGGATTGTTCCAGGTCTGTGTGCACACAGCTCCGTGCCTGACCTCAGGTTTGTTCTGTCTGGCCTCATTTCTTCTTTATTCCTTCTGATTTCTTACTAATAAAACTGATTATAATTCCACTGAAACAGCCCAGATTTAGGGGATTAAGCTCCAATATGAGATCAGTCACAGTCTCTTAAGTCTCCCATTTGTTCAGGGAAACCAGGATGATTCCAGAGAGGAAGATTCAGCATCATTTCACTACCTCTTGGTTTGCTTCAGTGGCTTCTTCTGCAATGAAGATCATTTCCAATGAGAGCTTTCTATGTGTACACACACTTCAACATTGAGGGAGTTTTAAAAGATGGTAAAGGTTTCTCAATTAATATTAGAAAACCACCATGTGGGATTTGTGATTCTGGAAGTGTGATAAAAAGGTTTAATGATAAAACATGATAAATACATCCAATTCCCCTGAGTGGCAATGTGGTTTCGCAGCGTGCTGTGACTGCAGAACTTGTTTCACTTGAGAGCTGTTGTCTCACCCATCTACTGTTCAAGGTAAATAAAAATCCTAGGGATACTTTTAATTAGGAAAAATTATTTATGGAGCCTTTGTCTTGGAACAGATAAGCAAAATGAGCTTTCCTGAGTCTTGTGTGCCTGTTCCATAAAATATATATCAATAAATGACAGGAGTGTTTGTGATAGGCCTTTTAAAACATGTTTGTGTGCATGTAGTCGAGTACATCTGTATGCAGAAGGGTTTTTTGGAGAAGAATTTGTAGGAATTTTCACTGGTGGATGTTGTCCAGATAGAAAATAGTTCATGGCTGTCATTTTCGTGCTATTGGGTCACTCTGGAATAAAAGGAGGCTCTTCCATGGTGCCAGTGAAAAGTCCCTGAGCTGTTTTGAAGACATCTCTCACGAGGATCTATTGCATGGTTTGCAATGCAATGGGATCGAGAGATTCAGGATTTGTGTCAGGCTGTTCTCTGCCTGAATTCTTTTAGCTGGACCTGTGTTCTAGGATTTTTGTGCTGATAATTTTCTTACTGAGGAAGAAATGTCTGGTGTGAACCAGCAGCAATTCAATGTACACGAGGGGGAAATTAACTTCCTTGGCAATAGTGACATGTGAGAGGAGTCAAGAGAGACACTGCCATAAAGCACAATTAGTGTGCATGAAGGTTTACTACTAAAATTCCTACTAAAATCACTTCCTCTGGGTTGGTCTTTGCTCGTGGAAGGCAGCTCTGCCCTCGCCAGGCTGCTGAGGGTCTCACAGCAGGGCTTTTCTCTTGAGTCTTGCAGTTGTTTTCTTCTTTCATTTGCTAGGAGGCTTTCCCAAAAAATCAGGCAGCTGATGAAGATTTGGGGTTATTGCTTGGTGGGTTTTTTGGTTTTTTGGGGTTCTTTTCTGGATATTGTGACCCATTACAAATGTCCTTTTCAGCTCCCCAGACCCTTGGCTGCTGGGCTGTGAACTGATGACAAACCAGCTCCTAAGTGGCCTTTGGAGTAAAATACAACTGCACAGTGAAACGAGGGGGCAGAGTGTGGTTGTTACTGCCCCAATCCCTCAGTGATAATGCCCATGCATTTCAGGAACAGCTCTCTGGAAGGCTCTCAGTGTAGAATAAACACACCAGGTGCTGGTATCCCAAAATCCCGGCTCTGTGTGACTTCACATCGCAACAATATAATTAAATCTCTATTTTCTGATCTGCTGGGCACGTTACTGGGCTGATGGAGGCTTTCCCTGGAATGTTTGTTGGTCACTTCTCATCTGGGTGATCTAGAACAGTGCATTTGTGGTGCTTTCTGGTGGAACAGGATCTCAGTTTTGGTTTCAGCCTTCTGAAAAACACGTGGCAAACTGCTCTGTCTGTCTGTCTGTCTGCCAAGATGGGATGAAGGCTTGGTGCATGTTACTGTTTAACAAACACTACTGCAAGGTTTAAAGCACATTCCTTCATTTCAAGGCTTGTTTCAGTTTGTGAATTTTCAACTGCTTGAAAGGAAGCAAACCTCATTGGTATCAAGAAAACGTTCATTGTTGAGGGATGAACAATAGTTCTTGAAGTCACTTTTGTATTTCTTTAATTAGTCTGTGTTTCAGAGCAGTTTTTTTGATAGATGACTGCAATGCTTTAGATCTAGACTCTGGACTCTTCAAGATGAGCACAGAATATTTTCACTTCGAGGACTTCAGCAAGTAACTTTCATGTTGGAAAACAGGATTATGTGTAATGCATAAATCGGAGTTAATGGTGTTAATCAGCAAAAGCAGCTCGCTGTAAAGCATCAAAGTCCCCATCTCTGCTGCACCAGGGCTGGGGTGGTGTGCTGCTAATCTCATTAACACACACAGCTAATTTCATTTGGGGCAAGAAGCAGCCTAATCTGCACATGTGTGGAGGTGTGTGCACATCTCTGTCTGTCTGCAGTAAACCAGGAGCATTTTCCTGAAAGAGCTGCCCAGGGCATAAAATTATTCTGCAGAATGAGGACAAATTCTTCAGTTTTGTCTGAAACATTGCCTGAAAACTCGGGGTAAAAACCCGTGACTGTAGGACCAGTAGCAGTTCTGTAGGTCTGTAAATGGAAAATTGATTAGAAACTGCTCTGATCAGACAGTTACAATTATAAATATTCAATCATCTTTAATACCCACTCAAAAAATATTTCTGTTTAGATTTCAGTGCACAGGACCGGCCTGTGTAGATTCTTTTATCATATTCAAATGGAATAAGGTTTTTTCTGTCCAAATTTGAATTAAATTGATGCACAGTTACTGCCTTTTACGGTTCTCTTTGTCAGCTGTCCCCACCAATACTGCTGCCTGTTCTGAGGTCAGTGTGCAGTCACTTAACCATGTTAAAACAAAATACAGCAGACTTCAAGAACTGTGTAAAAGTCGAAATTTTTATTTAGAAAGAATACTTCAGAACTTGCTTTTGCTTGAATCAATCATTACTGAAACCTTTTGGAAAGGGTGAAGAAGAAAAATCCACGTATCTGTGTTTTTCATGTCATTGTCTTTTTTTATTAACAACTTCTAATCTGGCCCTTTATGTCAAAACTGAAATAGAACATTTAGGGTGAAATTCCTGTGGAGGGTTGGAAGTGGCAGTGAAAGAGATAAAATAGGGATTAGACATGTTCAGTTCACAATTCCTGTGTTTATTTACTGTTGTATTGTTTCCACATGAGCAGTGGAGTATCTTTGTGTGAGAGCAATGATGTTTTGGGGAAATAATGTGCTGTGGTTAATCATGATATTTTCACTTGCTGTTCCTCTCTACAAGAGCTGTTTCAAGCTGCTTCTTGGGGATTATTTGATTTTTCTGAGAAGTTGATTCCTGACTTTAATCTGTCACCCTTCATTTCAAAAGAAGCAAAAGTTATGACATTAAATTAATATGACAAAAACGGTGATGCTCTGCTCATAAATTTCTAGCTTAAGCTGTGAACTGATGTAAATAGCTCCACAAAAACAGGAATTGTGAGGCTCTTCCAAGCAAATAAGAGGGTCTAGTGGAGTGCAGCTCCAGCACAGCTCTGTGACCAGGAGAGCTGCATTCCATGATCATTGTGGCATTTTCCAGCTCCCCTTCCCACGAGCCATTAACAATATCCTGGGGGGTCTGGTACCCTTCAAAACCATCCCTGGAGGGTGGGAGAGCCGCAATCCACTGGGAATTGTCAGCTGGGAAATTCTCTTCCTGTTCACTTTCTGTTTTCCTGGAGTCCTCTCAAGGAAAAGTTGGAAGATAATGGAAAATTTAGACTTTTACATCAAGAGTTCCTCACAGAACAAAGAGTGACGTAATTCAGTGTGCAGCTCAAGAGGTTGCCAAAAAGTAAAATACTTGCCATTATTCAAACACATTTTCTCAGAGGCGCCTGCCTGATTTCTGCATGAAGTATCCTTGTAGCTAATGCAGGCATTGTTAAAAAATCCCCTCTCCAGTGCTTTGGTGGGATAAATATGTGTTTATCTTATGCCTTTTTCACTGGGAGAAATTGCACTTCCATTTATAGCCGTGGCATCTCTTTGGAGAAAGAAACAAATCAAATGATTGGGACTCGCAATTCCCACGTGGCTCAGCCACTGAGAGATCACCTTGCTGGAATTTCTTTGTGCTGGGATAATGGGGATTATTCTCCAGTTTCTGTAGCCTTCCAAGAGCCTGTTATGAGCAGCAGGATTAAATGCAAACGATGGTTCCACCAAAGAGGCACAAGGCACTGAAAATTGGGTGCTGGAAATTGGCTGTTCCTCTGCTCACCTCGCTCCCTCAGTCCTGTTGGATGTGTGAGTTTGCAGCAGAGCCAAGTTTTCCCTAATCCACCTTTCCAGAGGGTTTTTCTTTGCCTTTCTCTCCTTATCCCTTCCCCTCTCCCGTTCTTGTGTTTATTCCTTAGGTCATTCAGCTCCCACTGATTAGAAATACTCAGTAAAGGGCACGTGGGCTGGAAGAAATTGTCCTTGCTCCAGCTGTAATAACAGATTAGAAAATTCTCATGACTGGTTATTGATACACTCAATTCATCACTGATAAACTGAATTACATTCAGTGCCTGAACAGATCATTGTTCTGCCATACATTTAAATTACAGGATCAAATACATTTAGGTTGTTGTAATTCAAAGTTCTTTCCTTGTGCTCTTGCTGTCTGTGTGAAATTAACTTTTCCTCTTGCTGTCTGTGTGAAATTGGCTGTTCCTCTTTAACTGAATTTATCACAGATAAAATACCAGCACTCCAAATTCATTAGAATATTTATTTGTGAGAATCCATTATCACCACACATTCGTGTTCCTCTTTATCCCAATATCTACTCCTTCCTCAAAGCCCAAATGACTTTCCAGATTCCCTGTGATGATCTTGGTGTTTAAAAAGAATCAAACCAAGGCAAGATGTGTGTGGTACTTAAATTGAGATGTTGGCTCACGTGAACTAACATCATCTTGTGGTTTCAGTAGCAAAGCAGACTTTGGCAGCAATTTGGCCCCCATAACTGGAAAGCACAATTCAGAAATAAATTACTGTAATATCCAGTGTTCCAAACTGCTTTTTGGTGAGTTACAAGTACACTGGAGGAATATTGAAACCACATTTTCATAGGAAAATGTTTGAAATGTGAATCAACTTCTCCCAAATTTTCATGCCCTTTTCTCGGACACATTTTTAGCATGGCAGCAGCTGAGCTTTTGGGAAGACAGATTGAGCAAGTCCTGAATTCTTCCAGTATATTGAAGGATGCTCCTGGAGAAGGAACATCCATTAATAATCTCAAATTTTTCATCTGACTCCGGGTTGTGATTAAAGACAGAATCACATGGAAGAAGTAACAACACTCATAAGCAACTGCTTCCATTTTGCAGTTAAGGCCAAGAATTATTAGAGAAGCAAATCCTCACGGCAGACTGGGGAATGCAGGGAAAATCTCATTCACCTTGTCAGAGCTGGCAGGGCTTTCCTGCACCTGTGATTTGTCACTGGGCTTTGCTGGAATCATGGGGCACAGTGTTACAAATTGCAGAATAAATCCGGGGGAGGATGGAATTGAGAGTTGGACAGCTTTGAGTTAAGACTCCTGTTCTTCAAGGATGGGCAGAGTGGGGACAGAAGAGAATTTGGCTCTTGGTCAGATATTGATCCAGAAAATTGCTTAAAAACACCACAACTTATTTGTAATCAGAACAGGGACTGCACACAAACCCATATTTGCCTTTTTGGTTTTTAATTTTCTCACGAGTCAGGAATGCTCTTGGTGATGAGATAAAGGGACCTTATTGAAATTTTAGATTTTTTTTTAAATTTAGCAGTAAAGAATTATCGTGTGAGTGAGAAATGCCATCAAATGAAGCAAATGGACTTAAATCCTGGTCCAAGCTGTGCCCAATCCCCACCTTGTCCCCAGCCCAGAGCTCTGAATGCCACATCCAGTCATTCCTTGGGCACCTCCAGGGTGCACAAAGGTTGACTTTTGTAGCTTATTTTTGGTAGATTAAGTGATTGTGGAACACAGTGATGTTGTGCAAACCAGTGGAATTTAAAATAAACAAAACCACCAGGTTTTATGCACTGAATTATAGTTTATCACTATTTCTTTGCTGCTTTTCAGACACATCCAGAGCGAGTAGCAAAACATATTTATCCCCATGGGCGTCTAGCAAACATAGAATTAAACACATAAATACTAATGGAGAATTTTCAGTGAAGTAATTATAAAGTGGCTTCAGTTTTGTGTTCCATATGTCAGCCAGCTTGGAATATTATAGATCTTTAGGTGTCAAAGAGCATATTTTGTTCATTTGACTTTTACACATAATTTTTTTAATGATTATGATATAATTCCTGCAGTTCTGAACTTTGCCTTTGGAATTTTCTTCTTTTACTTGGCTTATCATTTGGAAAACATTTCAGGAAAGGAGCCTTTGGCCTCCTGGCAGCTGATGGACAGCGAAGACTGAACCTTGTCCATTGTAGCAAACCATTGGAACAGATTTGCTACCTTTCTAAAGGAGAGGCTTTTCTCCAAAGGAATTCTATCATAAATTCAGAATTTGGATCTGCTTCCTGAATTTCCAGGGCTGGTAAGGATTTTGTGATAGATATAAAATTGTGTGTATTTGTCCTGTATCAAAACCCAACTTGAGTACAGGCAAATACTTTGTAGTTTAAATAAATACCATTGTTTGTATAAATTAATGGACATGGAAATTGACACTAATTTTTTATGACGCTGTATTTGATTTCATCCTCGGATTCCAGCAAAAGCCTGAGCAGAGATGCTGGGGGGAGAGGGGATTAACCACGGAACAGGGATAATGATGCGCTCGTACACAATCCTAATTTAGACGTCAAAATGCTGGAGGTTGAGCCCTGAAAGGAAGAATCGCTCGTCACAGCGATGTCTGTGAGCTTGGAGAGAAAATCCCTGGCGGGGGGAGAGGCAGCGCCGTGACTCAGCTGCGGCTCCTTCCCCGCGGGGCCGGGGCGGCCCCGCTGCGGGCGGGCGGAGCCGCTCCGGGGCTGCCGCTGCTTCTGCTGCTGCTTCTGCTGCTGCTTCTGCTGCTGCTTCTCCTCCTTCTGCTGCTTCTGCTGCTTCTGATTCTGCTGCTGCTGACGATGATGCTGCTGATGATGCTGATGCTGCTGATGCTGCCGCTGCTGCCCTCGCCCACGCACCGCCCCCGGCCCCCGCAGCTCTCCGGGAGCGCTCACCCACGGGAGAGGCTTCACCCTGGGTGTACGAGATTGTTGTGGTACAGACAGCTCGTTCCTAGGGTAAAGCAGACAGGCAGGAAGGTGGGAAAATACACGGAACAGCGTAGTCTTAATGTGAGGGCTGGGACATCTCCATCCTCTGTAAACACTGGGAGTTGGTCACGTTTCCAGAGTGGAGTGTGGCTGTGGTTTTCAGCAGGGGGTTATTTTTTTTTATTCAGAAGAAAACGGTCGAATAAAGGCTTATTTCTTGATGCTAAGATAGCTTACATTGCTGTAAAAACTGTCAGAGGTTTTACTGAGACTGGTTTTTAAAAGGCCAAAGATGATGGGCAGCTGTCAGAATCTGCAGGAGGTGAAAACTGGAGAGAGGAGGGAGGTCGGGGTTGTTTGTGGTTTTGGGAGGACACAGCAAAGGTTACACTGCCCAGGCTTTGCATTGCTGTGTCATTGGCAATGGAAGGAAGAGGAAAAACATCTATTTCCTGTATCCCATAGTGTGGCAGCTGTTAGGTCTTGTTCCACTGATTCCTGGCTTCCTGTTCTCGTGTGCGTTTGTTTTCAGGTTTAGAGCTAAGTCACAAAGAGCCCCAGCGTGGATAGAATGATAAAAACTGAAATTATTTCCTCACTTGTCGCACTGCCTGGAGGTCCTTGAGGATTTGGGTGTGTGCACTCATTCTCCTCCATTTGGGGCCCTCCAGGGGATCTGTTCCCATGGCACCTGTGTTACAGCTTTGCCGTGGACATCCAACCTTGCAAATCCTGTTCTCCCTAACCAGTGCTGGCACCTCGTCAGGTGGACTTCACCACATGGATATCAAGTGCTGAAGTCAAATGTCACTGACCAAATATATTAAAGTTAAAAGCCGACTCAGACCCCAGCCCAAGCCCCAGTTTTCTGCACTACACCCCGGCAATGTGTCAGGTTGCTGCTGAGCAGCTTTTCTTCCCGCTCCTGTTTGGAGTTGCACCCATGCTCAGCTGACAAACTGAGGTCACCTTTTCCAATTTACAGATTGTCTAAAAACCCATGAGTTGTTACTTTAATAAAATTCCCCCTCTCACCTCACTCACTGACACCTCTTTTAACTCTTAAAATGTTTTTTTTCATTGAATACTTGTAAATTATGAGGCTAATTACGGTGGCTTGAGCACACCTTGGTGGTGTTGGCGTTTTAAACCGTGTTTTGTAGAGATCAGGCACGCAGCAAAGATCTGAGGTTTCAAGATGAAGTTAATCTGTCAGGCTTTACAGTTATTTTAAAAGGTGCCAGTTGGGAAGATGTTCTGGGAAGTTTAGGATGCGATCCTGAAAGACTTGGGGGATTACAGCCTTCGTTTATTTTCTGTACAAGTGTTTAAACGTTATCTGACAAATTATTCTGGCTCTTTTTTCCTAAGCTCCTTTGGCAAAGCAACAGAACATTCCCCCTGCTTCCTACCCTTTTCTAATGCCAGCAATTAATCAATCGGTTCTGAGCTGGTTGTGGGACACTTTTCCCCAATCAGTTGCTCTCAGGAACTCTCTCGTGCAGCGAGATGTTTAACGATGAAAGAATTGGCCAGAATATTTACGAGCAACTTGGATTCCAGATCAGTTTTCAGTGGGAAATTATTTGGAGAGGTTCTGCTGACTGGTGAGATGGAGCTTTGGATTTCTTTGGGTCCTTTTTAGATAAACAAGTGGCAGCAGAGGGCTGGGTTTGAGTGGATGTTTCATTGCAGCCTGGCAGATCAGTATTTCAGCCTTAGTTCCTGTGAGTAACAGTGACAACATTAAAGCACAAGTTGCACAATGTAATTTTGGACTGAATAATCACAGATTTGTTTAGTTTCAGATCAGAAAGGCAGGCATTAAGAAATTTCCTATTGTTTACTGACTGAAAATCTTGAGAAGAACTTCTATTCTTTCAATTGTATTTCTTTGTATTGACTTCAGATTGGCAGTTTTATGGATTTTTTTTTTTTTTTACTTTTCCAAGTGGCATCCAAGTTTACACTTTGGCAAGATTGTCTTGCTGAGTAAACCAAGTTTTCTGCTCTTTTTTTTGTAGAATAAACCAAGTTTTCTGCTCAATTTTTCATAGAATTTTATATTTTCAATATCTGTTTAAAATGTCAGGATTTGGTTTCACTCTTTCTGAGCCCTGTAGTGAGAGAAGTTTTGCTTGACGTGTCATCCACTGCACTGCACCTCTTCACAGTGTTCCAAAGCTTCTTCTTGCATAATTGAGGCAATGCCATTAATGGAAAGCATTTTGAAAAGAGTATTTAAAATATATATAAATGTTTACTGTCTGCAGAATAAAGAATCTGTACCACAGTGCAGAATAACAGGCTCCTTATATCTGAGTCAGAGTGGTTTCTTCATTAACTAACTTATTATAAATTCCTTATCTAAATTAACTTACCCAAAGAAGGGAACAAAAACTTAGTAACAAAAATATGAAATATTTAAGCTTTAGTCTCTTTTTGCTCATAAATCTTGCAAAATCTTTGGAATTTTCTGCAGGTGGAGTGTGCAAACATAGCCTCTTGGTATTTTGTTTTTAGTGCAATAAAATTCTGTGAATTAAGCCCTTCAGGTAGTTCTGGAATGTATCTAATGGTGCCAGAAAGTGACCTCAGAAGCATCCTCAAAGTGTCTGGGATGAGCTACTCATCTACAAATTAGACAAAGTCTAATTTAGTGGTGGAAATCACTTTAAATCCGGTGAGTAATGAAGGCACCTTGTTACATGTGCTGCTCTCATTAATTTGTGTTCCTGTGAAGAAGCTGAGCCGTTCCCTTCAGCATCCCAGATTTTGTTTGTTAGAGGGAAAAGCTGATCCCAGTAACCTCAGGAGAGCAGAGCCACACCTGAGGCTTCAGCCAGGGCTGAGAGTCACCACGTGGAGCTGCCTCAGGTGTGACACCCTCGGTGCTCCAGCTGCAAGGGGTGCAGAGTGATGTCAGGGAGGGTGGGAAGGGTTTCTTGGTCTTATGCCATTGAAAAAAGTATTTATTTATAGCTGAATGAGATATAATATAATACAATATATATAATATAATATAAAAGACAAAACATAATCTAATAAAATAAAAATAAATAAAATATAACAATAAAAATAATAATGTTTATTAATATAATAATTACTTCTAATTTAATTAATATAATTAATAATGATATGATATGATATTAATAATATGTTATATGTAATGCAAAACATAATATAATATAATACAATGTGATGTGATGTAATATAATGTAACATAATATAATGTAACATAATATAATGTAATATAATGTACTCCTGGGCCGAGTGTGCACGATGGGATGGGGTTGGACATGAGCAGGGCTTGGTCCCCCCCACTCTGGAGCTCTCACCCTTCACTCCCAGTTCCCCCAGTGCCTCCCCAGCTGGGGCTGAGCTGGCAGCAGAGCTGCTGAATAATTTCAATCTACACCTGCAAAAGCCAGCAAGGAGTGCCAGAGCCGGCCCCACTGGGGTGTGTGTGGCCACTGTGCTCCTGGGTAGTGCACAAAATGATTTACAAATTATTTAGCAGAGAGCAGAAGTATGGAAGCAGAAGAGATTACAGTGGAAACACGTTCAGCTGTGCTTTCTGTGGTGGGTTTTAGCTCATCTGTGAAATCTCTGCTAGCAAGGACTGAGTGGTCACTAGAGCTGCACCAGCCTGGCCCTCAGCGAGGGGGGATACATGATTCAGATTTTTAACACCTACAGGTAAGGGTAATAATTCAGTTTTCCTCCAGGAGTATCAAAACTTGCATGTTTAGTGGGATTTCTGTCAAAGGCATAGTTTTAAACAGCAGGTGAGTGCTATGTCCTGGTTGTAGCCCATGCAGTGTGTTCAATAATTCCCTTTTGTTAAAGAACAGCAGTGAAAAAGCAACCAAAATAAATGTGGATTTCTTTTTTTCTGGAGTTACATTATCATTTTGGCTTTGTTTGTTTTGTTCTTTGAGGAATAGTAGCTCGAGCAAAGCAAGACTGTTTACTTGTGTGTGCTTGGGGAATCACAGCTGATCTGTGGAGGTTGTGCCATGAAGAGACTGAAACAGAGTTTTCTGAGGGAGTTCATAGTTCCTTCGTGAGAAACTCTGTCTTGAGAAGCTGTTGGTTCAGGGGAAAAATACGTTGGTTTTTTTCAGTGCTTTAAAATAAGGCTGAGACGAGTTATTTCCAATCTCTCCCAGCAAGCTACTACTGAATTCCCACCTCAGCTCCTTTCCAGATCCTTCCCACTGGTAACAGTCCTTGAGCTTCACAGAATGGTTTGGAAAATACCTGTCAAATTTCACCTTGGGAGTAGGAGCTGCCAGTAACATTTGTGTTTGTGTGGATTTTCTGTGCATACAGAGATTTTCTCAGGCTGTTTACCAGCAGCATTCCTGACAACTGAGTGGTTGTCTAAAGTTAGGTGAGGGAAACACTAAGCTTTTTTGGGAGAGACTGAAATACTCTTAATTTGGATTAATAAAACCTCATTTCCTCCACTGTTTGGAGGTTGGGTAGTGTAGGAAAGTGTTGTTTGACACTCTAGAAACATTATCCTCACTCTTTATTCATTATCTTCTCTCTCCCGTTCTGATTAGGTCTGGTTTTGTCTCAGGAGCTCATATTCCCTCTGGGGAATAAAATGTTATCTAAAATAAGCCAGTTTCATGCACTGGCCTATATAACACATGCAGGGCTCTCACCAGCCTTGCAGGCAGTTTGTGTTTGAGAGCTACAGCCCGGATCAGGTCTCAGGTTGTTTGCTTTTACTGCCATCCTTAATTTTAATTTGCTTCCCACGCCACTGGAATGTGTGAAGGTGTGTGGAGGAGATGATTATGTAAAGGAATGGATTAGGAGAACTGACATCACTGACATCAACAAATACCTTTGGTTTTATACCCAAAAATCAGGCAGCAGTTTCCCCTGATAAGGGGAAATGGTAGTATTCTTCAAGAATAGATTTGCAAAGAAAGCAAAGAGGCCAAATTACCTCTACTTTTGACATGATTTAGGATGGAGTTTCGTGTGTGGAAATACTTCCTTTAATCCAGTCCTTTTCCATCTGTAAACAATGTAAATGTGTGCTTCAAGTGCTAGTGCAGAGTGTCACAAAGGCTCTAAATGCATGGAAAAATGACTGGCTGAGAAAAACCCAACATCCCGATTCACTTTATTGATGCAGTCACCCATTCCATTGGAGGAGAGACTCTGGGTGGGTACAGAAGTCACCCTGGAGCTTCAGTTGTGCCTTGGTACCTCACAGAGCTGTGTGTGGCTGAAAGGGCTGGGCTGGGATCACAAGCTGTGGGTTTGTTCAGTGGTTCTGCTGACAAACCTGTCAGGGGAACACATCCCCAAACAGCCACGGCAGCCCTGAAGCCAAAACAAGCTGGTGCTTTCTGAAAGGAGTGCACTCGAGAAAGGAAAACCAGACATTTGTGATACTTAAACAGATATTTGTGATATTTTATTTCTCGTGTTCTGCTTCTCTTACCTTGTGTGTGCACCAGCCAAGGTGCAATGGCATGAATTATTTTTTCACAAGACCAGTTTTGACAGCAGAATTTACTCATGGTGCCAAAAGTCTGTTCTTGCCTTTCTCCACTGCTTGTTCTGCTAATTAACGTCAGCATTTGATTGATAATGCATTCCATAATGGCCAGGTTGTTTGTTTGTTTTAACTCTCAGCTTCTCTGAGCAAATGGAAACTCTGCTGTCCTGTGCTGTCCTTGAATTATGGTCCTGGCAAAGCAATCCCACACTTTCTTTAGGTTTAGGATGAAAAAGGCTTCACAGGACGTACTGAACGGGGCCATCTGGAGTCCCCGAAGTTGTTCCCTCCACCAGTAAAACCCTGAGGGTACTTAGGGATGCTCCTTGAGAATTTTTATGCTGTTGGGTGCTTTATCCCTGGCATTCTGCCACCAAAATCCCAAATTAGCTGAGTTTTGGGCAGGGTGTGCCAGTGCCCCCGGGCATATTGAGGCCACCCAGTCCCTGTCCTGGCACCCCCACGGTGGCACTGCCATCCCAGCTGCCCTTTGCTGGCACCTCTGGGTTTCCCCCTGTGCTGCCAGGATGTTCCCCTGCCCAGAGGGGGTTGAATCCCCTGTCTGGCTCCCCGTGAGCTTTAGAAATGTGTAAGATTTTACACGTCTCCCCAAAAGGGAAGGAGGGGCCTCGGAAGAAAAGCCTGGCTCCTGATCAGCTCCTTTCCCCTGCTGTTGACTTTAATTAATGGCTCTGGCATTCACAGGTACTTTAATAATAGGTGGGATTTAGGTGCCTTGGCAGCGATTGCACTTGATAACAGGTTTGGACACACCAGAAGTGACTCTCCAGCCACGATAATTGTGTCGGTGTTGACAAGTCCTGCTTCTCTCCTGCCAACGCCACGCTTTGCTTCATTACAGTAGGGCCACCCCACTGCAGCTTTTGCTTTATTTTGGATTTTCTCTGGCATGAATGAAGCTCTTTTACATCTTCTGTAGTACGGTGACGATGCTCACTTGATTTGCTGTCAAAGTGACAGAGTGGGACAGAGTTTGCAAGTGGGATCAGTTCTGTGGGGTGCAAAAAATGGGATTTAGGCAATTACAAACGGTGCAGATACTTTCAGTTCTGTGCATTATTACGGGATGACAGGAATTATCCATCTCTGAAGGAGGAGCTGCGTGTTGGACTGTCCCAGGGCCTATGACAGGATTCCTTTTTGATTCCTTACAGAGGGGGGTGATCCTGGCACGATATCCCTGTGCCATCCTCTCCTGCCCTGCTGCTTTCCCTATGACTCAGAACAGGGAGCAGCAAAGGCTTTGGGATTTAAAAATAGGCTACTTCAAATATATTTCAGTAAATATACAAGGGGAAGAGTGTCGAGCCTTAAATGATTGCTAAATACCCATTTAGCACTGACAATGCTGAAATCAGGCAGCGAAGATCTCAGGAGGAGATTTGCATGGGCTCTTTGAAGTTTCATGCAGGAGAGGGCTCCAAGCAATCAAGGCTTTGTGTTTTTTGGGAGGGAAATCACCTCCCGTGATGATGCTGGCTGAATCCTCAGGCAGGGTTTAGTCACAATAAGCATTGCAGGTTTTTTCTAGAGGTTATAACAGAGGAGTACACCTGCTGTCTTAGGTACACGTGGAAAAAAAGGGTACAAACTGTGAGTTTTGAGTCGTTTTTGCTGACCCAGATTGCTACTCAGTGTTTAGCTAGAGCTAAGGATGTTCTAGTATTTCAAGTTATTTTCTCAGGGGATATTTATTTATTTTAAAGGTGAAATATCAGGTCCTTGTATATAAAATGCTTCTGTAAGAGGATAATATTTTGCATTTTTAAAATACGGTATTTTTTTTGCAAGACTTAAATACATTTATGTGTTAATGACTTCACTGGTAGCCCGTGCAGCAACCTGAAAATTGCATGAATGTTCTGTGGGGATAACCACAGCTGGCCGTGAACCTTTGACATTACACATTATTTGTGCCCTGAGATGCTTTGCTCTGGGTCTCACAGCTTTAAAAAAGCATTGAAGCCGCACGAAACCCAAACCTTGCTCTCAGAATGCACTGATATCGATTTTAGGCTCCACTTACCCAGCTCCTGAAATTCCTGGAAGCATCGGGGCGGAAGCCTTGGCGCTCAGCATCCCTCAGCAGCAGGCTCTGTCCAGGGTTCTGTCAGAGCAGCCTCGGAGCTGCTCCGTTAGAAGTTCGAACCACAACTCTGCTGCTAAAACATCCCATGTTTGTAGATAAAAATACATTTAGAAGCCAGGATTTAGATGCTGAAGTTTAAAGAATTGTAAGAATGCGTTGTGGAAGGAAAATGTGTGAGATTTTTGGTTTCTGTCTTTTGTTTTTTGGGCGTTTGTTTTCTTTCATTTGTTTGTTTTCCCGTTTTGTTTGGGGTTTTTGTTTGGTTTGGGTTTTTTTGTTTGTTTGGGGTTTTTTTGTTTTGTTTTCTGCTTTTTGTTTGGTTTTCTCTGTTCATGTTGTGTGCTGGCTGAGGCAGTTCTCTGCAGCACAACCATGAATTATTTGCAGAAGGAGCAACCAGAAAGGGGCGAGCAGGAGGGCAAAAACCAATTTGTAAAATTTGGTGCCAGTTCCTTTCCTTTAGGAAAGAAAGGAAGAAAAGATCTTTAGGGCTGCAGAAAACACAGGAGCTGCTGGGGCCATGAAGCTGAGGAATGAGTTTATTGGTTTTTATTTTGCTTATTAAGAAAAAACACCTCAATCCAAATTCAGTTTGTTTTGTTAGTTTTTTCCTACCAATCCTGCACATTTATAAATTTCCTGAAATCCACTCAAGTTGTGGTGAACAAATGAAAACAAATTGCTGTTTTTAGTTCGTGCCATTCTCCAGTTCAGGAAGAAAATCAAATGAGGGAAGAGCAGACCTGTAAAGAAACTTGGACGGTTTCAGGACGAGCTGTTTGTGTGAATAAGCAGAAATGCAGGAAACTGGTTCTGGAATAAGCATTTCAAGGTGTCTAAGGTTTGTTTAAGCAGAATTTGAAACACTGAAGGTCACCTCTGCCACTGGAAAATCCAAAAGAAATATCAGCCCATCTAGTGCAAGGCTGAGCCACGGCAATGATAACATTTTGTTGTTAAAATCTGGAACAGGGACACGTGAGAGAAGTGGAAATTGTTTCCTTATCCTTATAGAAGGACAGGTTGTGGTTCCCAAAAATGAAAAAAAATGAAATCTATTTTCTGGATTTTCTGTTGACAATTCTGCTGATCAGAACAGAGGTCAGGGAGGGGAACAAACTCTCTGTAACAGCGAATGTCCACCCACTTCAATGATTTTTTAAAAAAATTTATTTCCCCCATATAAAAGTTGCTTACTCAGTGGCAGCTGTTTGAATAGAACGAGGACAGAGCTCTCTCTGACATCCAGGAGATTTTATTTTGAGTTGTGCTGAGTGGATACTCAGTACATTTCCACTTCCCCTGGCTGAAAAGCGGGTTCATGGCAAGAAGAATGGGAGCTGTGCTCTCAGCAGCTTTTTTCCTGGGATAACTACATTTAAAACCAGAAATTTAAAGAAATGGTATTGAAAACACTCTTTAAAGAGAGGAAAAGTGATCATTTTCTACCTCTATTGACACAAATCATTGACAGAATTGATGTAACAGAGTTCAGCATCTCAGCCCTGCTGTATCTGCATACTTTGGCCCAATTAAGGAGAAATGATTAAAACCCCAAGCCCGTGTCAGAATTATCTGATAACGAGGGGGAATTTAGGGCTGGGTGAGGCTGTGGAAGGGGCTCTGCTCTCACTCATCCCTCCCAGGCTCCACGCTGCTCTCTTTTGATGGAGATCACGACGCCACCGTGCCCTCGCTGCGCTCTCCCTGGTGTGACTGGTTTGGATCAGAGCTGGGAGCCAGAACCCCCCAGCACGGGCTGGATGCTGCAGGAGCATGGAACAAACCCAGCCCTGCCTTCACCCTCCCAGGGAAATTGGATTTCAAAATTTTTAACCAATTAATAGCCAGGTAATCGTTCTAGCTGGTGGAAAACAGCATCACACACACTTCAATGATATTTTTTTGTATTTTTTTTGTGCTTTTACAAATCAGTCTGGCTCCATCCTCTGCAGAGCCTCCCAGGTGTTTGTACACATTGGTGAGGTCCTTCCAGAGCCTTCTCTTGTCCAGCTGGGCAGCCCCAGCTCTCTGAGCCTCCCCAGTGTCAGGTGCTCTTGTCCTTAAATCATCTTCATGGCCCTTCACTGGATTTGTTCCAGTAAATCCACACCCTCCTGTTATCCCTTCTGCTGCTTCCAGGTAAATTATTCCTCAGTTCTGTAAGAGCAACACAAAAAAGGTCGACAGCTATAAAAGTTAAAGTGAAGCCTCTCATTGAAATGCCCTCAGAGAGTTGTGGTTTTATGAAAATTCCTTGATTTTCTGTTAATACACATGATGTGGTTTACGAAAAATTAGGGGTTTTTTTGTGTTTGCAGTTGTTAAGGTTCAACTGGATCTTAAAAGCAGACTTTCTGGCACAGCCTTGGGTTCCTAATCATAAAACTTTATGTATTTTATAATATATGGAGCTGACATTTATTTATTTGTTTACCAGAATGAAATCCTTGTATGGTAATTCACCAACCTGGGAACTGAAGAACAATCCACAGCCTGGGACAGCATCCCAGATTTTGGCAATAAACCTGGGATTCTTGGTTTTATGGAGATGGTTTTTACTGCTCCTGAGCATGTAAACTGCCTGTTGATTTGATTCTATAGACCATAAAATTCAGAAGCACGCGGTTCTCTTCAATATATTATACAGTTTATAAACAATAACTGCATAAAAAGTTGCAGAAAAATTGCTCTTACTTTGAATGTAAGAAAATAGAAGAGGGGAACTGTTCTGGAAAGGAAATGGAAAGACCAGGGAAGTGGAGGAGAACAGATCTGTAAACATTTCAACTAAAGGCTCCATACAAGCTATGTAAAGAAAATCACTGGGATCATTTGCTTTTAACGCCTGAAAGAATTTTGAAAGAGTTTTCTCTCTTTCTTCTAAGCAGAAAAGTTTCATTTCTGAATTTCTCAGTTGTGGGAGGCAGGCTGAACATTAATTTTGCAGGTGACAGGGACACAACCCAAGATGTGTTCATCGATATTTCCATAAATGCTGTTTTCCTAAAGCCACAGGGCAGAGAACAGTTTATGTTTTTAAAAAGTGAGGATCTCCTCAAGCTCCCAAATGTAAATTGGGGTTCAACCTTTGAGAAATGTGGGCTATTCCTCTGCAGTTATAAATAAATTCTGGTTACAGGTTCCATATCCATAAAGCTGTTTTCAAGGAGCCTTGAAGCAGCCTGGGAATTATCCTGAAGGAAAGGGTTTCTGTTTTTCCTGACTTGTCTTGGTGATCACAGAACTTCCTTTGGCAGAGAAGGATGGGAATGCCCACAAAGCCCAGAAAGAGTCCTGAAAGAAAGGGTTAAATCATCCCTCCATCAGGATCCTCTTCAATAAAAACAAGGGAATTCTGGTACAAAATAAGTCTGGACCAGTTCTGAGAGAGAGGGGAGGGACTGCTTAGAAATATCAGGTTTATTATAGTTTTCTGAAGTTAATATATGGTGAAATAGTGGTTATGCTGGTTATGGTGAATAAACACCTTCTCTCTGGCACATTCCCTTTGCTTTTTTGAAGGGTGATTATACTGTAACTCAAGTCAGAAAGGTTAAAAATCAGGGGGGTTCTGCTTCAGCTTTGGGGTTCTTTTGTTTATTTTTATTTTTTTTTTAAACTTTATTAAGGATAAATTGAACAAAATTTGCTGGCATTATATGGATGCTGATGCCTAAGAGGCACGTAGGAAGGTAATTGTTTTGTTTACATTCCACAGGGCTTTTAAATGTCTTTTAATGAGCGTGTTCCCTGGGCTGCAGCATTAATTCCATGGGCTGGAACACGGAATTCAGGAGCGAGCAATTGAGCGGCTCAGACACCTTCCAGCAGGATAATCCAACATTTGTTTCTCTGCAGCTCACAGTTTTCCTCGGAGCAGGGTTTTGCTCCCACTAACCAACCCGATGAAACTCTATTTATTTATTTCTGAGCTGAGAAGGGGTAATTCGGTCAGCTGTAATTCCCCTGTGCTGCGCCCGGGGAAACTTGCCAGACTTTTCTCCACCCACTGTGTGGAAGCTCAAGTTCTGCACTCCCCAAGTGCTGAAACCACAGGGGTGGAGGGGCTTTCCATCGATATTTAGTGGGAAGAGGGTTAGAAGGTTCCCCTTCCCAGTAATTCGTAGCTTCGTTGAGTTCCTCAAGCACAGAAAACCTGAATAAACCAGAAAAACATGAATAAAAGAAAACATAAATAAAAGTACTTACACGTGCTTCCTAAACCTAGTGGCATGGAGGGATGAGGTCTGCAACCCAGGGAATTTGAAGCACTGGCTTTGCTGGCGTTGCCATGAAAAGGAAAAAGAGAAAACCCAAACCCAGACGAGTTGATGGCAGGATCTACTTATGCTGCATGCAGAGTATTTGCATCTATTTTGCACACACACCATATGGCAATTATTCAGATTACAGCAGCCAAGAGTTAGGAACTTCTGTTGCTTATTTCTAAGTATAGGTCAGATATAGATTGCTGTGCTGATCAGTTTGGTGCAATTTTCATTTGTTTCATGCCTCACCTTTCAGTGCTCCAAATTTTGTCCTTTTCAGTGATGAAGAGTTGAGTCATTTGCCTTTGAACGTTTTGCCTCCAGTCAGAAGCCAAGTGTTTTATAAAAAGCAGAACTGAAATGTAAGGAGAATGCACTGTGTCTCGTAGCTGAACTGAAGCAATATTACAGAAATGCAGAGGTTGGACATTTGTTTTGAATCGGCAGAATTTTGTATCTTTAACAATGCTTTTATTTGCAAACTGGAGTTTTTGATGTGCCATCCTCCATTCAGTGGCTGCCTCAAGAGCATCAAATAATTCCTGATTCTTCTGTTGCGTTCCCAGAAGTGGAGTAGTCTACAAAAATAAAATTTTGCAGTTGTGTTAATCAAATCTTTTATTAATTTGCATGGCAGTTTGTGGATTTTAAAAGGTCTGAGTCAGCGTTCAGCTCCCAACTTCAAAGGAGGAATATTCAGATTAAAGTAGAGGGTATGAGTCAACTCACCAGCTTCTGGAATGTGCTTTTCATCAAGGCAAAGCAATGCTGGAGCTCAGGATGTTCGGGAAAACAGAGATGCTGTGAATAAGCTGGGAGCAGATACAGGGTAATGCAGATTTCCAGCTTCCCGTGGGTGAGGTATTATTGGAATCTTCTTAGGCTTATCCAGCACCAGAAACTTGTGTCCAGTTTGCAGAAACCAATGGACTAAACAGGCACCACCCTGTGCAGAAAGTAACAGAAAAGGAGATATTCCATGGCAACGAGCTCCGTTTGTATCTGTGTGCTGTGGGAGCAGTAAAACCACGCACACGTCGTGGGTTCTTCCTTGGATTCTTCCTTGGATTCTTCCTTCATTTCTCTGTAGCTTTTTGCTGTGGTTTGAGTTTCTGCTCCCATTTTCCATCATGGTGTTCCTCATGGATTTATGTGGTCAGGAGTTTTACTCCTTCCCTGATTTTTGCCAGTTAGATAATATTTTTTTTTTACTAAGTCCCTACATATTGTTTATTTGCCAGTCCAGTTATTTTAGCCAAGCTGGAACTTTTTCAGGCAAGTTTTTGAGGTTCCTGTGAAAATGGGGATGAACCTGGCTAATACCTGTATTTTCCATTGATTATATTTTCCACATCATGATGTAATCTTAGGAATTAAAGAGATTAATTCTAAATTAATACATTAATTCTGCAAGTCATTGACAAAACAGAGTCTTCTTTTAGGACCAGAGCTGTGCACAGAGCACACTAAAGCAAAATTATGTGTAGTGGAAGTGACAAAAGCTTTGGGATTCATTTTTCTTGTCAGAAAGCAAGTCACACCTAAGTTCTATTAAACATTTTTTATCAAATGACATTTTGACATCTGAGCACAGTCATAAGAGTATTCCCAGCAAAATGGGCCTGAAAGCACTTCAGTTATCTGATGCTTATCTTCTTTGCACTTCTTGTTCTTTCAGGATTAATTTTTACTTCATTTTTTCATGAAAAAAAAAAAAGTGAGAAGCAAATTCTTTCAGTAGAGCTGTTGTACATGTGCTGCACTTCCAGCAGAGCCTTGGCAGCAGAGGTGGCTCAAGTTTTGTTGTAGTTCATCTGTTCCTGTGAGATAAAGGCCCAGACAAGCTCCAGGACATTAGTCACTGCTTTCTGCAGATTGCTGATTTCCCTTTCTTCTCTTTTTTAAACTGTTCAAGCATTGCTGATGTTAATTTGTGCATCCAGCCTCAAAGATAAGCTGTGAAATGAGAAATGGAATTTGGCTTCTGCTTTGCACAGCTCCAGAGCTGAAAGGATGAAAAACACTGCTTGGAATTGATGACTTTTGAGAGATGTGGAGGTCAGGCCAAAGTGTCATAATTTGATATCACAGCTGTCTGTTGGAAATATGGTTTTTTCAGAGGAGTTAGAACTGGAAAAATATGAATAATTCCACACCTTTCTTTTTTCCCCTTGTCCTGTTTTTTCAGGCCCTTTGTTCTGCAGAATACCTGTGTCTGCACTCTGCTCGTGGTGGGCTCTTTTTTAATATTGATATTTTGGAGTGGCTCCCACAGAACTTGCTGCATCTGGCAGGGGCTGTTCATTTATTTACACCTGCTAATGCCAGAGGTACCTGCTGAAAGTTTGTTGTCACCCTCAGGGTTGGGGTTTTTTTAATGGAAACTTGCAAATCTTGAGGAGAACCACAAAGGTTGCGATCCCTTTGGAATCCTTCCAGCAGGAGACCGTGTCAGGCCATCCATTTCCTTCGTGAGATCCCATCTGTCGTGTCTGTGCGCCGAAAACCCGCCCATCTCTCAAAGTCAGAGCTGAGCAGCTGAAGGAATTGTGCCTCCTTCGTGCCAGAATAAAAGCTCTGCTGGCCATCAGTGTCTGGCACTTGGCAGATATCTTGGAATTCCAGCAAGGAGAGCTCCAAAGTGCTGTTGGTGTTCATGGCTGGGTCTCCTCCCATCATCTCCTCTGAAAGTTGAATTTTCTGCTGAAACATGATCAGCACACTTTCTGTAGAATGGTATTTACAGTTCTCACTCCTTGAAGACAGTGAAATCTGGTTTTTAGAGGCAGAGTGGGCCATGGCTGTGGGAAAGGTGATTTTGGCACAGGTTTTTGGAGCTGAAGGTGGTCAGTGGCTTTCGGTTACCAGTTTGGGTTACTGGATTATTTCATCTGGATTATTCCATGCTGGTCCTGCCCTTCTTTCAAGGAAAGATGTTGTTTGTACATGACAGCACTAACTTTTATCTGCTAGAATCAGGCAGATTTAGGACTTTTGCCGAAGCACAGACATTTATCTTTTTTCTTAAATAAATTTTTTACAGAATACTTGTTCAGTTTCTTTCAGAAGTGTTTTTCCAGCAGCAATATGCTTTCACTGACGGAAAATGCTGGATTTTGGAAATCATACAACAGCAGGTTTTTACAGGTTTGGCTAATAATTTCTTTTTTTCTAGTGCTAAAAATGGAGTTGAAGTATTAAAAAACAAACTGCAGGGCACAGCCAGATTTCAGATATATTCAGAATGTTCTGTTACAAATGATGCCACTTGCTAATTGCTTTTCAATTAGGGTATTTGTGCCCATGGTGATTACAGCAAAGCATCATTTAGAGTCTAAAAGCTGGAGTAGTGTCCTAATTGGGGTTTGATTTGCAAGAAGTACTTAAAAACTTGGTGCTGGGGACTTGCAGTGGTATTTTAAATTGTCAGTGGCTCTCAGGATGCCCTCCTTCCAAAAATGTCATCAGTACTGGGTGATAACTCTGCAGAAAATAAGTAAGGGTTGGGTCGGGTGGAATGGTTGGTTCAGAAGTGTAAATAATTTCTTAATCTACCTCTAAGAAATTGCTTCAAGATTTTTTAAAGGATTTGTTTTAGTTTAAAAATTTGGGCCTGGTTCAGCATCAACAATATTAAACTTCAAAAGACAAAGTAGCAGCCCAAATAAAGAAAAAGCTGTTGGTTGACAAGAAGGCCCCTGATGCAATGTACAATACTCAAAAAAGAGAAGGATGAAAGAGGAGGTATTTTGTTTCTTTACCTGAGAAGATAAATATTTCTCGAAAGTGTTGTTTCATCATTAGAAAATCAGAACAAAAAAAAAAATTACAGATTTTTAAATTATCTGTAGATCAGTGGTGGAATCCCATGATTACCTTTTTCTTGAAGAAATCTTATGGCTGTAATCACAGACCTTAAATATTAGTACCATTTCTTTTTATTAGCAGTTTTTCTGGGAAATACCTTCTCTTTTCCGTGCCATGAATTCACTCTAATTTCTCTTGCACAATCAGGACTTATGAAATTCAATCCCTGGTATTTCAATAATCATTACTAAGTGATGCTATTAAAGGCCTTAGTTATTTACGCATCTCTTTTTAATGGCCAGATACTAAACCCAGGAAGGGCAGAGAAACTCTCTTTATGGATTTAATTTTTCTTAAAAGTCAGGTACAGTTTGTTCTATTTGAAATCCTTTCCTGTATTTTGATCCAAATGAAGGCACTCCCTGCCAAATTAACCATGAATATTAAAGAGCTATACAGCCAATATTGCCCAAAAGACATTTTCCTTTATGTCTTCAGCTGTGTCTTCATTATATCCAGGATGTTTACAGAGGGAAAAGATGATTTCTACCCTCTTTGGGTAATTTTTGGGTTTGTAGGTTCAGATTCTAGTAATGCCTCTCTCATACCACAGTCAGAGTGGGGTCAAAGCTTGTCAAGGTGAGGAAAGGAAATTAAAATCTCATCTCTGTGGTTTTTACCTAATTCATAATTTCTTATTGTGTAGTCTTAGTTACTCCTCTGTTGTTCTTTTCCATCTTCCCCTTTTACCCTTGGCTTGTCACAGACTTCTGGTGACCTATGAAGGGCACATCCCCCCAGCTGGTGAGTGAAAACCAAAATAAAGGCATTAATCTGGTTTCTGGGAAAGCAGGCAAGTGCAGAGAACATTTCCAATTTACACAAAATTTTAACCGGAGGGAAGGAGAAGTTATTTTCTCTGCTGGCTTATTTTTACCTGCAAACAAAAATCGAGACAGGGAGCTATGAAATCTGTCCCTGGAGCAGTTGAATCCCCAGGAACACTGGTGGTTGGTGGGTGAGGTTGGTTGCCAGTTTCCATTGTGTGCTCCATTATCTGTTGGTTGCATGAGCAGTTGCTTTCCCCGGGGTGTGGAACTGATTTGGGTTGGAACAAGGTGGCTGCAGAGGAGTTTTATGAGCTATAACAGAAATTCAGAAAGCCAACACCAGGCACACAATTGCTTGGCGTCTGTTTGTGGCTCTGTCTTCTTGTTTTGGGCATAATGCTGCCGTTAACACAGAGAAAGTTTAATTTTTAACTTCCCTCAGTAGATCATACCTCTTAGCCCAGTGATTTCAGCGAGAGTAGCACCAAAGAAGGCAACTTGGAAGAGGAAAGATTCTTGATCAGTCTGTAATTTAGGCCAGTCATTATTTTTTCCTCTGATTTCAGTTAACCTTGGAAGCAATGTTGCTCTCCTACCTCCATTAAGTGTTTCCAGGGTTGCAGATACAGATCGAAGACTTTAATGCTCATGAACATCTTTTTTATTGCTAAATATCCACAGAATGCTCGTCTTGCACCTTCTTCTCCCACCTTACATTCCAGTGTGCTGCTGTGCTCTCTCCTGTTGTCAGACTCCAGGGAAGAAGCAGCTGGAATCTGGGAAAAGCCTAGGGAATCTCTCATGACTGCCAGAGCTCCAGGAGCGTTTGGACAGCGCTGCCACGGGGTGCACAGGGTGGGATTGTTGGGGTGGCTGTGCAGGGACAGGAGCTGGATTTAATGATCCTTGAAGGTCCTTTCCCACTCAGGATACTCTGTGATTCTGTGATTTTCTTTGCCAGAAGTGGGGCATGTTTTACCCAAGTCCTGTCCACCAGATTCTATGAGGCAGCAGCTGGAATGTGGTGTGAGAGCAAAGTAATTTGAATATCACAAAGGGAACAAATGGTTTAAGGCTTAGCAGAGATGCCCTGGTTCCAGGTGCTGTCTCTGGCTTCACAGCCCAGGGATTACTCTAAAGGAATCTGTGGAAGGTGACTAAACCCCCAAATTCATTATAGTTGCATTGCTGTCCACATGGGGTGAATTCCTAAAGAGATGGAGACTTCAGAAACAATTCCAAGGGAGTGGAGAACAGCCTTCCCAGAGGGATTCACCACATCCAGCCTTTCCTCATGCCCTCACTGCCGCCTGTTCCCCTGGCCCTGGCTGCCCCTGGTCCAGCTGGGGCACTGCTCAGTGTGTGTGTGCTGCCCTGGGCTGTGCTGGGGCCGTGTCCCAGTGCCAGCAGCAGGTGCTGAGCCTTGGATGGCACCGGGAACAGCTCAGCGTGGAGCTGGCAGCGGGGCTGGAGGCACCATCTGTGTGCACAGACACTCAGGAGGCAGCAGCAGAGCAAATGTCCCCTCACACCACCCCAAAGAGCTCTGTTTGACTGCCCCTTACCCGTACTCCTGGTTGTGGCTCAGGAAGAAGGAAGGAGCCAGCTGGGAATGGCCCTGTCCCAGGACAATCTGGTTCTTTAGGAAGAGATCTCCTCGTGCTTCTGTAGGGGATGATGGCAAGAGAAACATGGGAGAAAGGAAGGGTTTAGAGGGGTTTCCAAAATCACATAGAAGTGCTTGAGTTGTTTGGGTGAAATCCTTAATGTGTTGTAGGGAGTGATTTTAAGATAAACATAGGAGAAAGGAAGGATTTAGAGAGGTGTCCAAAATCACATGGAAAGACCTTGATTTATTTGGATGAAATCCTTAATGTGTTGTCCAGCTATTGCTCTGTGAAGAGATGCTGGGTTAAGTGTTTCCGTACTGCCTTGTATTATTTTAATTAAATGGATTGTAAGATTCCATCTCTCCCTCAAATTTAGTTGGAAGTGCCCAGAACACTACCAGGGTTACAGGATGGTTACAAAAGCCTTGCTTTTATGGCGAGCTGAACTAACTTTTTCAGTAAAAACTGCATGTGTTTGTGCATGAAATTCATCAGTCTAAATACATATTCTATCTGATTTTCCTTATTTCAGTGAGAAAAGCATATGAGTGGTAATTGATTTTTGGAGGTATTTGTGAGGATATCAAGTGCCCTGTAGCTGCTGTCATATGTTAGGTGCCAGATGCAATTAATAATAGTGGGAAATTAGCACCTGAAGGACTATAATTGGCTTTAGTCTGAAGATGCAGTGGCAGGACATGACATAAAATGGGTTTTGTTACCTGACTCAGACCTGCAGTGCAAGAATTTCAGTTCTGTAGTTCTGTGAACCAGATGAACTACATGAGTAAGGCCTTAGCCTTGCTTTTAAAAAATTAATCTCTACGATTTCTTCACACTTTTCTCATGTGAGCCTATAAAAATGATTTTTTTTGACCATTTATGTGCTGGCAACAAGGCAGGTGTTCTGAACACAGCCCATCAGATGAAGCTGACTTTGGTTGTGGAAATCCATTGTGTGAAGACCCCACAAAATGTCCAAAAGCATCAGGATTAATTCCGGATATTCTATCCAACACAGTGCTCACACAGAAGAAATGTAGGAGAACAATCCTACCAGTTCCAATGCACAAGCTTGTCTTCTCCCAACCAGAATAATTGTTAATAATTTTAGGATTTCTCTTTTTTCTTTTTGTGTTGAGTTTGTTTCCATCAGCTGCTTCAGCCTTTACAGTCTTGTGACTTTACAATAATTAAATTCACCGTTACATATTTGTCCCCAAAACACTCTCTATCCTTGCTGGTGTGTGAGGAAGACACCAGTGAGGTGAGTAATGCTTGTGCTCAGCAGGTAGAAAGATTTGACTCTGCTCTACTAAGCAAAATTTAAATGTGAAGCTTGATTCCTCCCAGCTGCCGAGTGCCTCTGCTAATGGAAACACTCGTTTTATTTTTGGGCACTTCTGTGCCTGAGTGCCTAAATGGTGAAAATTGAGGCACGACTGCAGGGGAAGTCGTGCTGCAGGACTGAGCACAGCCCAGGGGAGAGAACAAAAACACCACAGCTCTTTGCTAAATATATGTCACACAGGAGGAAGTGCATGTAAATGGGTGATGCTGGATTTGTTTTTGCCTTTTTTCCTTTTATATATTCTTTGTATTCTTCACACACGTATTTGTGGCTCTGTCGCCCATTGTTGTATGCGTGGCTGGTTTTCCCAGTGCTTTTCCCTACGTTTCCCTAGGCAGAAAGACAAAACAGATTCCAAGGCCCCTCTCCTGTCTTGGTTCTTTCTGGGAACCAAGGCCGAAAAACAGCTCTTTGAGAGCTTCTTGGTGATTTTTGGCAATTATGCTAATTTGCTAAACTTTTGGGATAATATTAACATAGGAGGTAATAAAAATGTTGGTCTTCATTGGAGGCCTCCAGGGGCAGATATGGAAAACATCCACAAAAACCCACCCTCCACGGGGTGAGTACAGTTTTTTATAAGTTTAGCAAATTAACATAATTGCCAAAAACCACCAATTAGGAGCACTAGTGGTGATTCAATCCCCCCCATAGTTCAAGCCCTTTCTAAATCCTCCCTCCTCAGGTGGGACAAAGCTTTGTTGATGAAAATATGTCTCGGAGAGCCGGATTTTGGGTGAGGTTTGTGCACCACAGGGCACTCGGGTGAGGTTTGTACACCACAGGGCACTCAGCACATGCCACCAGCACTGCAGCCTCCCACAGCCTGCCCTGCTCAGCCTCCTGCACCGTTCCAGGCTGGAGATTTCCACGTGTGGCACGGAGAGGGGCACCGTGCTGGAGCATGGAGGCATTTGGGTTCTTCCCGGCAGTGCCACCGTTGTGTCCCCGCGCAGCGACGGAGGGACGGGGCACACCCGTGGCCGTGTCCCTGCTCTGCTCCCTGCTCCCTCCCTCCTGCCTGCTCCTGGCTGCGTGCCCTGGCCTTGGCACCAACATTCCTGAGCCTCCAAACCGTGCCAGGGGTGAGAAGCACAGAAGTGTTGTTGATGCCCAGCCCTGCAGTTGAAGGCAGGCAGCGGATTCTCCCGGCTCTGTCTCGGACTGAAATTATTCGCAGCAAAGGTGTTGTGTCACATTTTGGTTTTCCCCCGTGGCATTTGGGCGAAATGACTTCTGCTCAGGTGGCAGCATCTGAGCCAGCTGGACACCGGGCAGGTCTGTTCTGCGAGCTGCTGCTGCTGCAGGGAGAGCCCACGGCCACTTACTCACCTTCCATCTGTCAGAAAATGCGTCTGTGTGAGCAAAGGGAGAAAATAAACCCACATTTTGCATTGAATTCGGCTCAGAGTGCCTGATGATGACAACTCCAGGGGGGTATTTTGAATTTGAGTCTGTGATTCATGTCTGAACGCGTTTTTTTTTATTTCATTTTTCGAGTGTGGCCCTTCTTCTCCATGTAATAATGCACAGTTATGACTGTTCCTTCACAGGGGATTTAATTTCCTCCTTGCTCAGGAGTCAATCTGTGCACAGCTCACTGACAGAAGATCTCCCTGTCTCTGCCACAGAGGAGCTTTTGGAGAAGTGGAACGAAGTGATTTGCATCTCTATATATACAGGGGGTGTGTGCAAGAGGGCTGTGGAAGTATGGATGTGAAATTAGGATTTCAGCTGGGTTTGGGACTTGCATAACTGAGGCTCCACGGCTTCCAGTTGAGTCAGAGTGTGGAGAGGGAATTCATCTCTTCTTGCAAAGGCCATCTATTTCTAGAACCTTTGTGTGCAGCTAGGCTGATCACTGAGATAAGTCACTTCTTCAAGTACAAGAAAGCAACATTTTATTCATCAGATGGATGATTTTAATGTATTCAAACTAATGGATAATAAAGAGAATAGGAAATAGCCAGTCGTCCGTGTGAAGTCGGTGTGGGAGGACGTGTTTGGATTGTGAGGTTTTTTAAAAGTCCATGTCTGCTGAATTTGGGGATGTTAAAAAAAAAAAAAGCATGGCTTTTTCTTCAGAGCAGCACACATTGGATTTTTCCCCTGTTTTTATTCATGCTGCTTTTAAAAAGTAGCAATTATTTGACATCAGTGGAACAATGCTCTTGAAGAAATTGCAACACTTTCTTTAAATGGGTGATTTCTAAATTGCAATGTATCTGCAGTTGTAATATTTGTAAGCATTCGGTGTAATTACGGATTCACAAAGCTGGCTGCCACAAGAAATGACTTGGTGTTATTGCAAAATAATTAAGTCAGGAATGCAAAAAGCAACAAAACAGTACTTTGGAAAATGTCACCCTGGAAATGAAATATTGTTCTTTTCAAAATCCTCAAGAAAACGTCCCAGTGGTGGAGAGCTACTGGAAGAGGAAGGGAAGATGAAGGACACAGAATACAGGCACAAAATTCCCTTATGTAATTCGGTGATGGAATAATAATCCATGGAATAATCCACATTTGCTATCACCATCAGGTGTTGATAAATTCCAGATGGAATGTTATTGTGAGCCCATGTACCAGCAGGTGTTTGTGCACTACATCAGTCCTTAGCAGTTACATTTTTTGAGCCAGTATTTCTAATATGGGTCCTCTTGTCCCAGAGGCACTAGCAGTACTGGGTTCTGGGTCTGTGTGGAGCTTTTTATTATTGTTTTTGAGGAAATTCCTCTGTCATTGGATGCTGGGAAGTAAAAAATTCATTTCTTCAGCTGCTGTCCACTGTAGAGACAGGTGGGGAAAAAGGCTTGGAGAGAAAAGAATTGTAGTGTGATTAATAATTACAGGTGTCTCAGGATATGAACTTCAACCCATTTTTGTTAAATTCTGAGTACTCTGCTTTTCAAGTCCCACTTCTAAAACCCCTCAGAGCACCCACAGAGCTCTGCAGTCCCTTGGCTTGGCAGGAAATGCCCTGCTCTGCTTGCCAGGCAGTGTCTGCCCTTCTGCCTTGGCCATTCTCTGTGACACAGCTCCTCTGTAATGAATAAATTAAAATATGGCAGCTGTCAGAGTGCACAAATCCAGATCCTCTCCCGGATCTGGCAGGCCATCATTTAGCACATACTGGTCTTAAATCCATTTGAAACCTTTTGTATTATGTGAAATGGTTCTTCAGCTTGTAAAGTTGATTCTCTTAGAACAGTTTAGGATGTTTTAAAGATTACTTGGCATAAATTTAGTTTTCTAAAGGGTAGAGTGGTTGGTTTTCTTACCTGGTAATTCCATTGTGACACTTCAGCTTTAATAAGATTGTGTGGCTGCAAAAGGAAGGAAATTGGTGTAAAATGCACTTGGATCCATTCATGTCCTCAGGGGAAGAAAAACAATTATCTCTTAGGATGGAATAAATTCGCTGGTTTAAAAATGCCTCAGCAGGATGTGACAAAGTCCGTGCAGCCCTGGGTGCTGTGCCCAGGTGCGTGAGGCACCTGGGGCGCGACTGCAGCAGAGCTCTCAGCCTGTGCTGGCTTCACCAGGTGCCCCCATCAGCTCCTGCCACATCCCCGGCAGAGCCAAAGGGATGTAAAGAGGGAGAGAGGAGAATTGAAGCCCCTCAGAGCACAGGAGAGGGAGAAGGGATGAGTCACGAGCTTTTACACGGTCCCTGCGATCCCTCCCGCTCCCATTCCCAACGGGCTGCCGCTGGCTGCCGCTCCTTTTGTCCCCGTCCCTTTTAGCTCCCCTCTCAGCATAATGAGCTTTGTCACTCAAGCCACACTTCCCTCTGTATTTTGTATTTCCTCCGAGCTTTTCTCTCCACAGACTTTCATCCAGTGCCACCTATGCTGACGTTTTTCTGATTAAAGCAAATTTAGCTGCGGCCACAACCATGAAATCACCTGCAAAAGGACTTCTCCAAAAGCAAGGCCCTCACAGCTGACCAGCTTATGCAAGACTTTGCATTGTTATGGTGCCTCGCTATGTAAATTCTGCAGGCCAGAGGAGGTTTTGGGGCTGATAATTTTCATGTCAAGCATATTTTAGGGCTTTCTTTATATTTTCTAGCACAATAAAGACACTGGTGTTTGAAAAAATCGTGCTTTTAGATTTCAAGTTGAGGCAAAAGATGATGACATTTTGGAAGGTAATGCTGGCATTACAAAAGAGTGAGACACAATAACTTAATAGTCATTTAATATTCTGGTTTCAAAGCCATTGGAATCTGAAGGATGCTTGGGATTTGCTTGGGATTTTTGGTGGCATTTTGTTTCGTGGTGAGGAGGGCTGTGAGCACAGAACCCACCTTGTCCCACAAAGATGGACAAATTAAACTGGGAGTGAGAGCTGGGAACAGCACCTGCAGCTCCAGGGCCTGGCGCAGGAATAAATAGGAATAAATAGGAATAAATAGAATAAATAATTCCTGCCTGCTCTGCTTTTAGGGCCGAGCACAAAGGGCTGTGAGCTCCTCGGGCAGGGATCCCACTGGAAGAGGCTGGGAATTACGGGCAGGGAAGGAGGGAATCAGCCCATTTTTAGTAACCCTGCAGGGAGGGACAGACATCTCCTGGGCTGCCCTCTGCTGTGGAATCCCCAAAGTGAGCCTGGCGTTGGGGCTGTGGCAGAAATTGTGTTTGGGGAGACCGTGGGGTGAGAAACGGCCTCTCTGCTGCGCTAATTCCTCCTTTTTCATCCCGGGGAAGATAAAACCTGCCTCCCCAGAGCCATGGAAGTAATGAAAAATAGAGGTAATCCTTTTTGTCCAGATCGTCTATGCCCGCCAGAATGCTGGCAGTTCTGCCAGCCCTCAGCATTCAGAAGTAATAGAGTCCCTGAAAAACTGCTGCTTTATTGGAACGTGTGAGGCTTTAAAACACAAGAGTTATGGGAATGAAGGCACATGAAGCCAAATGCTGTTCTGTTTTCTTATTTCTAGTTCAAAAATTGTGTTTCCCCCAATGTTGTCGTGTAGAATCTTTTCCCTACTCCCCATTTTCGTCTGTTGTAAATTGAATTCTCATCAAATGATGATGTTAATAATAAATATGCCACTGGGATTTGCTGTTTTCAGAGCCCAGGTCAGCAACAGGGAGGTCTGTTAAGAGCACTGAGGGGTCCCTATATTGTTAATATATAGTTTACCTGCACTCAGATTTTCATTTATCATTCTACTCAAGTGACCTTGAGCAATCAGGCCAATCTGTCTTTGTGGAATATTTATCAGTGGTGCAAATGACTGGGAATTGCATGGAATGTGCTAAAGAGTGCTCTTTCTTCTGGGCATGCTTTATTTTCTGTTCTGAGAGTCAGTCAGGCCCATGGTAACTTCTGCCGTGTGTTGATAAAGGAGTAACAGAATAATTTTGGTTTAATGTATTTCCTAATCAAAACCTTGTATTGACTTTTTTTTTTCAGCTGAGAAATCCTTTTCTGCAGTAATGCTGTTCTTTTTTAATTGAGAGAGGAATTTGTACAGAGAGAAATAAATTGCTTTACCTAAGAGTATGTGTCAGCTTTCTTACGGGCACTTTCTTGTTCCCCTGTGCCTCTAAAACTGCAATTTTAGGGGGTTTTTGTGTTCTGTTAAATGACTTGTGTTTTCACAATGAATTCCAGTGAAATCGATCCAATTTGAATTTTTCTTAGTTTCGTGTTAGTCTCAGCTCACAACACTGGACCAGGCATTGACAACCTGTGTCAATCCAGGTGATAAAGATCTGCAGAGAGCTGGGGAACCAAACTCCACGGGGAACATTGGGACCTCCAGGCCTAGAATTTGGAATTTTCTTGGGAGCCTCTTTTTTTTGTTGGGGTTTTTTTTTGTTTGTTTGTTTGTTTTAATTAGGGTTACAGCTTTTGTAGACAAGTAATGACCCCAGTCCTCCTTTCAAATAAATCAGGGTACCCTTCCCTTGAGGGGAGTCAAAAGCACACAACAATTTAAAAGAATCACGTGTCTGTTTTCTTTAAAATACATGTTTCCTCCTAAAATTTCGGAATCTCTGATGCCAATCTTGTGATTTTTATCAGGCCTGTGAGTCANTTTTTTTTTTTTTTTGTATTCTAAGAGTTTTTCTCTAACAGATTTTGCCTGCCCACAGACTCCCTCCCATCTGTTCAGGTTAATGGGTTTTCTGCCTGGGCTCGGAAAGGAGCATATTGCAGGATTTGAGTGAGGAATTTCATCTCAAGACACCACTAGTCCTTGGAGTCTGCTTAAACTTGGTTGCCAGGACTACTCCATCCAAGGAAAATAGGGTAAATAATTGGGGATTGTCTTGCAGGAAAATGAGAGCTGTAGCTTGCCTACAGAACGGGAAAACAAGATATGGGTGATCATGGAATGGAAACCTCGGATAAACATTGGGATTTGAGCTCTCAACTCTTAAATACTTGGGGGGGTGAGAGGGAAGAAGGGAAAAGGAGGAAGAAACTATGAATCCAGGGATGAGACAGAAAGTTGTGGTACCTTCTATGGGGGGATAGTACCAAAACGAGCCCTCACAAAAGTCTAAACCAAGGGATGTCTCGTACTGGAACTGCTAATTAATCACAGCATCACAATACTGTGGGTTGGAATTAGGCCCTTAAAAAACTGCTGTCCTCGAGCTGCCAGTCCAGGAAAGAGGCTCAAAATATGAGGATTCACATAAGTATGGAAAGGGTGAAATTTTGAAGCCTTGACCCGCTACCTTTGGAGATTGTTTTTTAAAAAGCTGTGATGTAGAAAGACTCATGAATCCTTCCCTTCCTGGGCTGTGAAGCTGTGCCTGTCTCTCCCTCCCAGCTCATCCCTTCGGGCGCAGAAGTCGGGGTGTTCCCAGTCCTGCTGGGCTGGCTGGGATGGGGTTGGTGTGTTTCTATTTGTGCTGCTGAGAGTGAACACAAGAATTCCCATTCCTTCAGCTGCTCTGCGCTCCTGGACGTGCTGGGCGTCACTAAAGGCATCCTTGAGAGAAAGCCAATATCAGACCCTCCCAATTATCTTCTTCCTCAGCAGCAAAGGGCAGAAAACAGCCCAATTTGTGACTCTGGAAGTGTTTCCAAGGTGTTTTTCTAGCTGGGTGTGCAATAATAATCCTCTACTTTCTGTCAGGCCCACCGAGGAAATAACCATGAAGGAAATTTCCACCAAGGAAAATCACCTTAATCTGTTCCTTTCTGGGAACATGTGTTGAAAATGGGGTTTCTGAAGGGTTTTAGACACATTATCCTGCCACAAGTGGGATAATTTGAGGGAAAGCTAGTAAGGGAAGATGGAGAGGACCAGGGGTGCAGCCATCAATGTGTCGCTGTCCCCAGCTGTCCTGTCTGTCACTGAGGGCTGCTGGCAAGATGAGGACACTTCAAATTACAATTTAGTCTCCTACAAATGGTGAAAACTGGGTAATTTTGCTGAATCCTTTATTGTCTGTGTAGATACCCAATGATAAACTGGACTGAAATGACCATTTCCTGTTCTTTCTTTTGGATGAATGAGGCAAAAAAGTTGTCATAAACTGGTAGTGAGAGTTTCACCATTTTTTTATCTCACAGTTTTTGGTATCTAGACCTGTCTTGTGTTCATTTCTGAGCACAAGGCTCCACTTTGCTTCCCCTCCACCCCTCCCTGTCCCAGCTTTTCCCAGGAGCTGTGTCCCAGCCAGAGGAGGCCCAGGTGCCACATTCAATAATGGGGGACCAGGCTCTCCACCCCTGGCAGAACTTAATGAGCGAGATTACTGTGGTGGAAGAAAGAAAACTTTGGGGAATCGAATCTAATTTATGTTATTTTATTAAATGATTATGCATTAATGGTTTTTTCATTTATTTTTGAATTTTTCGGTCTCTCAAACTGAGGTAAAATGTGAAAGCAAAAGGCAGAGGTGGATTTTGGTCACTGCCAGCTCTGTACCCGCGTGTCTTGTGGAAGCCTCACTGTAGCTTGGACTGTCAGAAGTTGATTTCCTTAATTTTGATCTAAAGCACAGTTGAGAAAATACCTCAGCTCTTTCTTTTCCCTCTGAAATCTTGCAGAATTAATAGAGCCCAATAGGCAGCAGTGGTGAATAGATGGAAATTACTGCTCAAATTACCTTTAGTTTAGCTCAGATTTTATTTACAGAGGTTAATATTTTGGTTTAAAAATAAACCACCATTACTTTTTAATTAGTAATTAGATTGACAAATTGGTGAAAGCACTCCAAACTTGGGTGGTTTTGCCAGTGATTTTCCAGAGCTGCAGCTCCCGGCAGATGGCAGTGCTGGCCTGGATGTAGGTGAGGACCTGGAAAGGAGGCAGAAGCTCAGATTCACTCCAGGGATTCGATATTCCCTAACTACAGACGTTGCAGAAATGGATCTTGGTTTGGTTTGCTTCCCTTTCCTTGGCACCCCAGCGAAGTCTGAAATGGCTGCAGATACAAACTCATATAAAGAAATGTGGAATTTTTGTCCTGAGTAACCCTGGTTGAGCTGGCAGAATGTGAAATGCATTTAGAAGAAATGCCCATAAACACAAAAACCTTTATTAAAAGTCACTAAGATTGCCTTTGGTTGCCCTTAAACCTTCATGAAGGAATCTGCCCTTATTTGCTTCATGCTGTTAGTGCATGTTACAGCTGGATTATACAAAAAATGAGATCCACTCATAAGAAATCTTAAAAATAACCTCAAAACAAAACATAAAATAGTTCAGATTCTGTCTGTAACTCAACAGTGCAATTTTTTTTTTTTTAATTAGCTGCTGGACAATGGAACAGGATAAGTAATTAATGAGAATGGAGAAACTCAGACTGCAGGAGCTTACAGTGAAAGGAATGAACACAATGCTCACCAGGTGTGTTCTGGTTGCTATGGAAAATAGGTGTTGGTTCAGACAGTTATAAAAACTACGGGGGTGAGAAAAAACCTCTAAAGCAACAAAGGAGGAGAAAAGATAGAAAATCCTGACTTCAAAAGTTGCCAGAAAGATTCACGGACTTGCTTTTAAAAAAATTAATGGCCATGTCTGCGAATGCTGGTGAATTTTCTTTTGGCTGTGCCGTGAGGATCTTGGGGATTTCTCGCTCATTTTGTGTGCTCTGATTTCTTCCCTGCTCACAAACGAGAAAGAGAAGGACTTGAGAAGCCACTGGCAGAGTGCCATTCTGGGGGATTTTGATAGGAGAGCTGCCTCGCAGCGATGTCTGACAGAACTGCAGACCAATTTGTGTGGATGCAGTAGCAAAGCAGGCTGAGGGGAGCAGCCTTTCCTTCCAAAGCGAATTAAACCTGCGGGATGGACACCCTGGGCTGCCACCTCCAAGGGGTTTTCAACACATCCTGAATTTTTGTCCCAGCAGGCCTTGTTGTGGACTAATCATGAACACATTCTCCCTCTGAGTGCTGTTATTTGTTTGTGTTTTGTTTACTAGCCGGGAGGATCGTCCCTGCCCGCAGTCATAAATTCACAAGTGAAAATATTTACCAGTAACCAACTGCAGATTTGGCTCTTACGTAACCAGGGCTGCTGTGGGGGGCTCTGCCAGACGGCAGCTCCTCCATGGGAAAAGCATTCCCACCCCCTTCTCCAGATGAACCAGTGCCACGGGCTGCGGGCTCGCCCATCAGCAGGGAGGTGACCGACAGCCTCATGCAGCCACCTCCCCGTGGGGACCAGGGGTCAATCCCACAGGATGAGCTGGGGCTGGGTCCTGCTCATCTCCTGGGCGCGCTGGGCTCAGGGCTGGGTGTTGCCCAGGGAATGGGGAGGCAGAGCTCAGCCCTGCTCAAACCTCGGAGGTCTGGGAGCAGGCTTTGCTATGGGGTGCAGAAGAGAACACAGAGAGATCCCGTTCTCAGCCCTATGGGCACGAGGGGAATTGATCCTATAGATGTGAATCCTACAACTGTGTGATTATTGCAGCTGTTGCTGTGTGTGGCTGCGTGTCAAAAGCTGCTTGTTGGCATTTTAGCTGCTTCATGCCTGTGACACTGCCGTGGTTCAGCAGTAAATCTCAGATCCGACAGCACTTAGCTGTGCAAAAAAGGGGAAAAAAGAGGGAAGGGGAAGGGAAGATTTGTTGGAATCCCACCTTGTGTCCAGCACAGCCTCTGCTCCTCACAGCTGGGAGGGCTCGGGGTGCTGGGGTTTGCAGCACAGCCTCTGGGGACACTGCTGCTCAGCTCCCTGGCACACTGCTGGATTCCCAAACCCCAAACCTGTGGTGCTCCATAGGATGCAGACCTTGGCTGGGGCAGTTCTGCACCAAACACTTGGGAAAGTGTGGAGCTTGCCTGATTCCATGATCATTAAGCACTAAAAACTTGGCTCTCTTCTCTTTTACAGGTGATGAGAAGGGTGTGAGCCATGGTGGGGTTTTGTGTTATTCTATTGCACAGTTGCACCAAAATGAGTGTGCCTCTCTCTGACAGAGATTTTTGGGTTTTAATTCTGCTCCTAATTAGAAGCACCCTGAGCAAATTAAGAGTTTGCACAGCTTCCTGTCAGGAAAGTCCTTTCTCATCTCTGCTGCCTTCCCCTTTTTCACAACATCCTCAACTTGGGCTCTGTTTTGTGTCACAGATCTCAAAAGATTTACCTGGCTTTGACCTTTTTGGGCTGTTTCTGTGTCGGAATTTTTAAAGTCCATATTCCCGAGGTCAGGCTCACCTGGGGAAGGGATGGAACGTTGGAGTGTTACTTGTGGTGCCAGTTTATTGTAGTGAAAAGCACAGTTCACTCACCAGCAGTACTGGGAAATTCTGTTCCCTAATCCACAGTGAGAAGCTGAAAAACCTCAGAACACAGGCTCTCAGTTATTTGGCTTTTTAGAGAATACTGAAATCAAGAAACCAAACATGGGTGTTTGAAGTACAGACAAAATTATGGGATTGTATTTCAAGGTGTAATATTAAGCTACAAGGTGGTTGGTTTCGTTTCCTAACACACTTGGGGAGCTTAGAGACAGTGAAAAGGTGCTACTGGCAAAAGCATTTTCTATTTTCTTGGTGTCCATTTGCAGTGAGGATTATCTGTACAACGTAATTCCCATGGCTGTCGGAACTTGAGTATCTTGGAGCAACTGAGTTTTTGTGGCAGCATTCTGGACTCCCCTTGAAGCCAGCAGCTGGGTAAAATGCGCATTTCTGAGGCTCATTCTTCCATAATAACTGATAAACTGATTTTTTTTTTCTGCTGAGTACAGTGCATGAAATTCTTCTTCCTTTGAGGTGGGGAAATTGCACTGGAAGTACCACCTGGTTTCTGATTCACATTTAGAGTCGGAGGAGACTGTCATGAAGCCAGTGGGAACTGTGTGTACATGGGAGAAGAAGCCCACCTTGAAAACATTCATTAATTCACCTGCTGATAGCAGAGCATCACAGAAAGCATCAGCAATTAGTGGTAATTAATCCAGTGATTAATCTCCTTGTGAGTTGTTTCTAATGCTGCATGAAACACACGGAGAGTGTTGCTGTTAATGTGCTTTTTCTGGGAGATTTAAGCTGTTTACAAGCCAGGTTCATGCCACATGTGGTGCCTGTCACCCATCCCTGAAATGTTAGGGCAGGCACTGAAATATTCCCACTATTTCCAGCCACCTCCTGCCTGCCCTGCTGTCCCTTAGAGCCAGGAAATCCGGGGTTTGATCATGGATCTGTTTATCTGTGATTGGAAACCAGTCTTTAGCCAATCTCGTCTGCATTCCTTCCTACAGGAGAGGGCAGCAGAAGCCACCAGCTCCTTTCCTTCCTGCCTCCGTGCACGTGCTGAACCAACACGAGGTTTTGTGATTGATCCACTCAAAAAAATCCAGGACAGCACGTGACTGTCTTGAGTATAAACACAAAAGCATAAGTTTCGGTTGCATGAAAAAAAAATTGGAAACCTCAAATGCTGTTTTCCACCAATTATTCGGGTTTTTTGTTCAAATGGGGCTTCGAGTATTCCTGTAATGGGATGTTAGTGGGAGTTCATGACTTGCATCTTCCCCCTCTTTCTTTCCTCCCATGACTGGCTCATCCAGAACCTCAGGGAGGTTTTTAAGATACATTTTCTGTATTAAATTCAGGATCCTCAAAGGTGAAAATTCAAACAATGTCATAGCCCAACACGTTGTATGTGAAGCAACACGGCAGTGTCTGCAGGCATAAATGGTTCAGATTTACCTCACAGAGTCACACATCTTCCTTAGAGACGTCTGGAACACCTTGGAGAGCTCGGTACAAATAGAAAAATTAAAAGGGAGATGCATTTCTGATGAAAAAATGGATTGGATTCAGTCTCAGAGGCTCTTTCCCTCCATGCTGGTTCATATGGCTTCTCAGATGTTGCCACAAATGACCTCCTGGCAGCGCAAAGTCTTTAGGTTCACTTTATTTCCTTTACCTCAATAAGAAAAAAATTAACTAACATACCTCTAGATTATATTTCTAGCTGGTTTGGGTTTTTCCTGTCACAAACTCTTCACCAGGGTCTGCGCTGTGGGACATTTTTGTCACTTCTTCAAGATGATGTGCCTTCCTTTCTAAACAGGATTGCTCAACAGCAGTTTGTGCTCCTTTATCTTGGTTATCAGCAGATGAAATGGAAAGAATGGACCACATAGCTGGTAGGGAAATGCCAAATTTGTTAACTTTATCCTGCAATATTGTTGTACTGGTTGTAGCAGATGAGGAACTGGTGCAGAAGATGAGGCTTGAGCACCCAGCACCAATAAAAGCTGGATTCAGCACAGCAACATTTCGTAATTTGGCCGGTGATGTTTTCCTGTGTAAAAGTTGGAACTTTCTGTTCATCTCATGAGTACAAAATATTTTTATGACCCTAGCCCTGGGAAAGTGTAGTAGTTGTCCTAATGAGTCTAGCAGATCTGGAAAAGGTTAGGGTGAGTTGCATCACGTATTGGGTCTTCTGCTGATGGGGGAATGAACATTTAAAAATACTCTCATTTGTCATCCAATTTGCAGAAAAAGAGCTCGCAGAAGTTACGTCGTGACTGTAAATCTTGCAGAGAAGCAATGGGCTAATGGTAAATATGACATAATGGGAGGTGTGGGATTTGCAGACATTACCAGGAAGGCAGACTGGTGTTTGGGCATGAAAGAGGACTTGTTTCACCTTGAGTGGGCAGAAAATGAGGCATTTTCAGTTGAGCAGGCTGTTTAAAAGACCCAGAAAATTTCAGTTCAGCGGAGAGATTCGGGAGTAGGAGGAACTTTCTTCTGCATTTCACATCTCCAGTGAAAACACCGCTCAGGCGCAGAGCAGAGGGACAAATAGAAACCCTCCAGATTAAAGCAGCAAAGATGCTTCTTGGGCTGGAAAGAATAAAATGTCTCTGTTGTGTTTAAATGATCAGAGTAGAGGGGATCTGATACATGCCAAGGGATGGGAGAACTTGTTAAAAAAGAAAAGGCTGGTAATAAATTGAACAAATTGCGACAATAAAAAAAAGGGATTGAGTTGGAGGTTATCGAAGCCTCTGAAGGTGCCGCATGTAAATCTGTTGTGAAAAAACCAAAACCACCTTTCTAGCAAGAGGGGTGTGCAGCCCAGGCAGGGAAATGGAATAATTGCTGCTTAATGAAATGGTGTTCTTTATTTCTAGGTAGGCCATGGGTTATTTCTAAATAAACTTTTAGAGTGAATCTCTTTGGGCAGCTCCTCCAAGGCCTGGGCAGGGAAATCCTCCCCTGAGAAGTGTTTACTCTGGTTTTTCAGGAGTTTGGCCATCCCTGGTGAAGGGAGAGGGGCAAGGTACCAGGTGCTTGCAGGAGGTTTGGGTTTTAAGCAAGTATTTAGCAAAGTTCTCTGCTCCAGGCTGCAGGAGGGAGGGCAGGAAAGCCTTGCAGCAGAGGAGCAGAGACTCCTGCAGAGGTGTCCTCTGCCCTGGGTAGTTTGAGCTGTGGGGTGGCTGTGCCCTCGTGGTGCTCAATAAAATGGGCAGTGATACAGAAATCCTGCAGCCTGACAGGATTAACTGTGGCAGTGCCAGGGCCAGGCCAGCTGGGAGGGCTGTGCTGAGATGCACCAGGAGAGGAAGTGCCTGCCTTTTTTCCCCACTTTCTCTTTCCATCTCTTGTGATTGACAGCTCTGGTGTAGAAATATTCGATACGGTGATTTCAGGTGCAGAGACACCACAAAGCCCAAGACATATTGGCAAAAGCACTTTTGGTTTTTTAATGAGCAGTTTCTTTTCCCCTTCAAAAGGCTGGACTGAGAGTGAAGAACTGCATCAGTCGTGTCCTACCTGGTGTGCTGGGGAAGAAATATTTGTATGAAATAAATCAAATTTCAGCTGGGGTTTCTGTGAGTTGTCACCTCCCGGGGTGAATGGCTTTGAAGGGCACTCCCTGTGTCCTTGCCATGGCTGTGCTTCCATTGGAGAGGGCATTCCACCCAGCTGGGTGATGAACAGCAGAACAGAACTGCTGGAAGCGAGAGCCATGGAACCTGCTGGAATAACCTGTGCTGTCCCAGAGGCAGGGAAACGTGCTGCTGTGCAGATTTACAGCTCCTGCTGATGGAGATTGCCATCAATCTCATGAAACCCAGCTCAGCAGGGAGCACCTCTGCAGCTGAAAGTCACTCAAAGTCTAACGTCTGCTGTGCTCTGCCATTTGTTTTGTGGTGGTGGCCTGCTTCTTCTGAGGCAATTTCTGGGTGAAGTAATGGCTTGAGCAAACATCACTGTTTTATGTGAAATGCTGGCTGGGTCAGGTGCCAAGGGTGGAACTCCACCGTGCAGGAACAAAAAGGACGTGTTCTAAATCCAGACAGGTCTTTGCAGAATCCGAGTAACACATTTAAGAGCATGGAGGTCTTTCAGAGTCAAGTTTTAAGTAGGATATTTTTTTGTTTTTTATCAGTCTCTTTTTGCAGAAATGTGGAACAAGTAAATAAAAGTAAGTCTGTAAATCACTGTGTTCACAGTGTTCTGGATAATTTCTATTTAAGCATGATAACCTCATCATAGGCGAGTTGTCCAGATGATGATTTTCATTAGCTTGGCTGATTGGGAAGGCAGCACAGCAAATGTTGGCACTGTCAGCTGTAGAGCACATGGATATTGATAGAGAAACGCCCCTGGTTTCAGTGGGCTGTGGTTTAATTCCCATAAAGTGAAACTGCTGTGCAGTTCTTATACACTTGCTTTTGTTAACAGTATCTTATGGCCTTCCTGTATTTACAAAAGTCTTTCTTAATTGAACTAAAGAATCAATTATTTCTAATCAGATTCGCCCTCAAAGACTGGGCTCAACTTGAAGACCAGGCTTGGTTTTTCTTCAGTGTTTTAGTCTGAGGTTAGTGTAACAAGACTTTATAAGTCCATGGAATTCTGGCTGGGTCTGTGTCATTTGTCTGTGAGTATCTTTCCATGTAGCTCCCTGATAATTCCAGTGAACCAGTTATTTGGGAATATCCTCTGTGTGTAAATATACATGCATATATACGTAGAAAGATAGATAGATAGATGTATATATATGGATATATACATACACACTGTGGAACTGTAGGTTAGTGAAGAGGGAAATACATCAGATTTTTTTATAGATTTGAAGCACCTTTAATGACTCTGCCTCATTCCTTGTCCTCGCCAAAGTTCAGTGAGTGGAGTGAGTTCGTGTCAGGCTGCCTCTATGGCAACTGCAGATTCTCTGCTTGTTTAATTTCACATGTGGATTGTGAAGCAAGAAATGCATAAATATTTCAGGTGTTTTGAGCAGACTCTGACTATCAGAGGCCGTGGCAGTGACTGCAATGGGCAGCATCCCTTCCACAGCTCTCTGCTCTCTCTGTTGGCTTTGGAAGGCAGTGCTTGAGTTTCAGGGGGAGGATGGTGCCCCTTTCTTTCCTCCTCTTCCTCACCTACAATGCAAAAAATCATCAACACCAGGCAGCCAAATGTTACCTGGTTTGGAGCATGTTTGTTATTTAACTTGGCTCATGCTGGCAGCTCATCTCTCACTCCTCAGAGACCTGGTCCTGGAAAGCTCTGAGAGCTGGTTACAGCCATTCCCTGCTCCATGCCAGGAGTAATCAGCCTTAACAGGAGTTTTAAACTACAGTTGAGTGGAATCCTGAAATCCATAACACCAAACGATTTCGTTCCTCAGCTCCCCTCAGTAAAAAAAAAAATAAATTACCGTTAATTATGTAATGAATGTCTTTATGAAAGGATTGCCTCTTTCTTTTATTGAAAGTGGGAAATAATTCAAGCAGGGCATGGCTGAATTTCCCAGGTAGAGTCAATAAAATGAAAACTAGGTTCTATTTCACAGCAGACACATGCTAAGAGATTCTTAGACTTTGTTCTGAAATGCTCAAGTTGTGAGTCTGTAAGTTATTTTTTGGAGATACCAAGATAAATTCTTGCCATTTGTGCCTCAACATTTGGAGAATATTGTGGAATATTATAAATTTTTATAAAAGTTGTTGGCTAAAGCTGCTGTGAAATCAAGTCTCTTTAAAGGATTGAATGTCAGATTTGTTTTTACTCATATTGCTTAACTTCAGTCCTTACTATTCCTGTTTATTTCCAAAGCTGAAGTCATTTGTTGAAACGTGAATCACGCCAGGGTTTAGCTGTTTGGAGGTTGCCTCGTGTTTAAGTAGAAAGACTGAATTTAGAGGAACAGCATCTCACTAATTAACAGTTAATGAATATTTTGGTTATCTCACTAACACATATGTGCAGTGGACTTGGAGTAAAGAGTAGAAGGGTCTGCACTGGGCTGTCTGTGGTTTCCCAGTTCCTCTCTCAAAGAAGTACCAGGTGCTGATATTTGTTAGGGCAGGCCTTGGGGGAGGTTTAATCTCTGTCGATGGCCAAGTTTCCTTCAGATCTGAAGAAACTGAGAATTATTCTAAACTTATTTTCCAGTGACCAAGAGGCAGCTTCACTATAATGTAGCTAAGATAATTCTATTTCAATTAAATGTGCCATATGATGTCCAATAATGCATTTACCTCACCTGTTACTGCCTCAGAGATAAAACCCAGGAGCTCATTTTGTTCCCAGCAGAACTCAACCAGAACAATTCTGTTGAATTTATGGGGACCAGAGTTGGAGCTTTAAATGCTTTTTTGCAGTGGTAAATCTTTAATTTTTCGGAGAGGCATTGGAGCTGTCTGCTGGTGTGAGCTGGATGCTTTCCTCCTGAGGCAGATGTGGTGCTACCCCTGGTCGTGAGACCTTCCTCCCTCTCTGGCACAAATCTCCTGGGTTTTCCCATAAAACACGTCCAGAATCTTCAAAGCTTTCAAGAGGCGGTGTTCACATTCCTCTTATGGGATTCCTAAACAAAACTGGAAAGAGAAACAAGTGATCAATGATATTTCTGTAAATTATGTTTATATTTAACGTCTACGTTTAGTATTTAGTATGTATAAAAATATCAGTATTTTTATATTTGGTAACACCAAGCTGAGTGTGCACCTCCTAGAACAAAACAGTGAATTTCAAACTTCATCCTTCCTGTGTATTCATTGCAGGAATACAGCATAAATAATAGTAACACAAATGCTTTCTTCCTTGTTTTCTTCTTACCCATTGCATGTTTATACAGAATTAATGGGTGGGCAATATTTTTGCGTGTGATCTCAGTATAAACACTTCCTTTGCTTTCTGCCATCCATAATCCACATCCTAAAGATATCCTTAAGAAATATCCTTATTCCTCATGAAATGCTGCCCAAGGCACTGTTTTCATTTGATTTTCATGAATTTTGGTTCTTCCACTGTTGAAACCAGTGGTGAAACTCTTCTGGACCACAGTGGGAATAAGCAAGGATAAACTGTTAATATTTGTATTGATATTCCTTTCATTGCTGAGGTAATTTCATGTAGCACAGTAGCATTTAGTTAGGTGTTGAAAATGGACAAAGCTACTCTTCTTTACCACTTGAGGTGATGTTCTGTGGTGTTCTGGTTTTGAATTGTGCAACAAATTTTTCCTTGTGAGAGAAAAAAGCGGGGAACATCCTCTAAGCTGTGGCTTGAGCAAAGAAAATGTAGAGAGACTGATCCCACATTCCTTTACCAATTTCAGAGTGTTAGGATAATTCCCTTTTATCAACAGATTCATCTTTTTTGTTTAAATTCTCTTTCAGTCCAAAGCAGATACGTACTGCCTGAGGGATACAAGGGATGGATTCCTTGAGGAATAGCTGCTTGTAAGGTCTGGGAGGCTGGATCAGTGAATTCAGTTCTGTTTTATCACAGCAGTCCTGGCGCACGATAATTGCTCATCAGCTCTCCTTCCCATTAATTACTTCATCTCCAGTTAGTCTAGAGGAAGGAAAACTGATTAGGAAACCAACCAGGCCCTCAAAGATCTGACAACAGCAGTCTCCAGCACCCTGATACTTTAAAAACCATGTAAAGTTTCTAAAAAGCAATGTAAAGTTTTCCCAATAAACCAGTTTTTCTAAATGAGCTACGTGGATAAAGATGAACTCGAGTGGTGGTCAGGAAGTTGTACACATGGAAATGAATTTCCACGGGCATTATTGGCTTTGAGAGCAAGGTTTTTCCTGTTTAATAGGGCTCCTTTTATATTATTTAATAACTGTGAAAGGTGCACTTCAGAATATTTCATCATTTCAGTGTGTTTTCACTTCTTTCACATTATGCTTTTTATTACAAAATACTGTGGGATAGAATGAAGAATACAAGGATGGCAAAGAAGAGGAATTGTGTATGTGTAATAGGTAGATTTAATTAGAATATTTGTGTGTTTTCAGGACATTGAAGGCAACACAGGAAGTTTTCTACAGATACTGATTACAGATACAGATATCCTTGATTTTCTCTCCCTTTTTTTTCCCTGCAGGGCCAAGGCTTTTCGTGGAAAAAAGGTCCATGGAGAGTATGACATAAAGGTGGAACAGGTAACTGGCTTGACCTGAATGTTATTTTTATATTTGTGCATTTAGAGGAACACATATTTAGCACTTATATAATACCCCCCTGGAGGGATTTAGAAGCTGTGTGCATGTGGTGGCACTTGGGGACGTGGTTTGGTGGTGGCCTTGGATTAATGGTTGGACCCCATGATCTGAGAGGGCTTTTCCAGCCTAAGTGATTCCATGGCTCTCTGTGCATCCATGTGAAGATAAATTCACAATCTTTGGACCCCAACCCCCTCACAGCTCAGGAGTTGGGATGGTTTGGGCTGGGGCAGAGTTAATTTTCTCCCCCGTGGCTGCTGTGGGGTTTGGTTTGCTCTGCTTCCACTCACAGCTTTGGCTTTATCTCTTGAATTCTCTTTATCCCAGCCCAGTTTTCCCACTTTTACCCTTCTGGTTCCCTCTCCATCACTCTGAGTGTGGGGCTGAGCTGCCAGCTGGGCTTAAACTACAACAGCCCTTCTTTGTCACCCAACGTGGGCTCCTCTTAGAGGATTTTGATCATAACTTTCACAGCATGAAAAGCATCTTGCATTCAGAAGTTGTTGCTTAGAGACTGTGAAGCTCCCAGACACTCCATGAATTACGTGTGGCAGCTCTGTATCACTAATTCCCCACTCAGGAATATAAATGTGCTCTGGGTGCACTGCTAGCATGTAGGGGTTTAAAAAAAAAAAAACCATAGTAAGTAGGAATAAATATTGAGACATAAATTAGGGTGCACTGGAATTATAGCTATTTTATTTAAGCTGAAACTAGGGATTTAAACAGGTCTTTTCACTGCTTTTGAATCTTGAATTCCTCAAATAGATGCTGCTGTGAGAAGCATCAGTCCTTGGGTTGTTTTGTCATTGGATTTTCAAGGAGCGAGGGAAAATTATCCCTTTGTGGACCCAGTTGACATAAATCCACTGTACTGGTGCAGCATCCATCCTTTGCACCACGGAATATCTGCTGCCCTTGGCTTGGGAACGTGGAAAGCTTTGCCAGGGGTTGTCAGGGGTACTGAGGGAGAGGCAGGAAAACGAAGACAGCGGATTTGTCCCCTCACACCTCCATCAGAGCAGGCAGCTGGCAGCGCACACCCCATCTCTTTAATAGGAGCAAAAACTCAGTGTAAACCTGGAATTTCCTTCCTGTGCTGTGCTGTGGGAGCAGAACTTTAATCAGAGGGAGAGTGGAAGTTTGTGAGCCACGCAGATCCCTTTGTGGCACGTCAGCACGGTGGCAATCAAATACAGATAACAACTGCTGCAGTGTCCTGCTGCTAGTACCACTAATTGTAACCCTAATTATTTCATCTGTGCACTGCCTTTCTTAGCATACAATGCCTTCTATCAGGTCCTGAGCTTTTAAAATGATTTATTAATTGGAGCTATCCGTTCTCAGTCTCGGAGTCAATAGATTGCAAATGATTTTTTGGCATTTCCAGAGCTGACACCAACATTTCATTCTGTCCCCATTTGCACTGTTTTTGCAATAAACTCCGAAGTGTCCCCTGTGCTTGGAGTGCTCTCCCAGCCATCCCAGGAGCTGTGAGGGTGTCTGGGTTTGGTGAGGAGAGCTCTGTGCTGCAAACCAGGCACGCACTGCAGCGCCTGAGCTGGAGCAGAGCGAGGAGCAGCCCAGCACGCCCTTCCCCGAGCCGCAGGGTGTGAAAGCCTCCCAGACCTGGCCGAGGAGGACTCGCAGTGATCCCATTCTTCAGGAGGAGACTGATGGGAATTGTGACACTCTCTGTTCTGTGCTGCTGTCCAGGACAGCAAAGACACTTCTATTTATCCACCAGAAGACAGTTGGCTGCATTTCAATTCTTCTGCTGGGTGATGTTATTGTACAGTGCCTTGAGAGCCTAAGCTGCTGAAAGGCTGGGGATAAATGAAAAACATCCTGTCCTTTCCTTTCAAATAACTGGAGATTCAGGGTATGGGAGCGGCTCCTTTTAGATTCCGCATTTCCAGTGTGAGAAGGCTTTGGAAAAAGTGCTTTAATTGAGAATTTTGTGAGACAATTGTTCATTGGCACCAGGTCTTTTAAACACAAGAGTAAATGCACATAAAGAAAATAGAAAGGGTAAGCGATACGAGGAGACGCTAAATTCTGTAAGAAAATGTGATTTTAATTCTGCTTTTGTACTGTTTTCTTCAAAACTTTATGTTGGTGTTGAGCCTGTATTAACATCTTTGATAACATTGTTAAAGCAAAAATATAATCCCTCCATTTCTGTGCAGACATGGATGGGTAAATCCCCTTGCTGCTGCCCCACAATCCATTTTCACAACTTTTTTTTTTTATCTTTTGCTGTCTTTGGATTAAAACTTTTTCAGATACAATGTGTCATACTTGACAAATTCTGCTGGATCAATGCCCTCTTGGTGCTCATTTTATTTCAAATGTATATTGAAATATACATTTGAAATTGTCACTTCAGGCCCTGATGCTTGAAATTAGGGAGTTAGGAAAATCAAGGTAAAGTAAAATAAACCAGACTGACTAATGGAAGTGTTCTTTTCATAGGCAGAATTTTCAGAAATCAACTTGATAGCCCATGCTGATGGCAATTATGCAGTTGATATCCAAGTAATTCGAAATGGCACGAAAGTCGTCAGGTAAGAAAAACTGAACAAAATAACAGCAAAAAGCAATAAATGGCATCATGTGTGGATGGGAAATGTGCTGGGGGGTTTGGTTGTGTTGGTGGATTTTGATTGCTGCCCCTCAGGGAAAGTAGAAAATAAAGTATGTGACCTGTGACAACCTTTTTGTGACAGGGAGGACACATCTTGACATTTTAATCATGGGGAAAATGGATTTATAAAGGGAATGAAGTCCAGAATAATGGCTGGGGTTCAGTTGATTGATTTGGGTTTTATGTTTGCTACAGAAGGACCCAGATTTGGTGATTTTGTAGCTGCCAGACTTTCCCAGAATAGCAGCATTTATTTCCAACCTGGAATATTTTCTGCTGGAACAGACCAAGTCATAACACCGCTGTCAGGGCAGTTCCTGGAATATTCCAGCCTGTTTGAAACATTTCAGTTTGAGCACCTCAGATTTCCCAACAGCTGTTTTGTCTAAAAAGGATGATGCCAATTGAAGGCAGGGTAAATTTAACTTTTTTTTTTTCAGTGAGGATGTCAACAGCCTTGTAAATGTGGAGGGAGAAAACAGGGCAAAGTAAAAGCTTAAGGAAGTACTAGAAAAATTATATCAGCAAAATAATATTGGCAAAATTATTATCAAAATTCTATCCTTTATTTTATTTAAATTGTGAGAATTGCTCCTGTCTGGGCTGGTGCAGATACGTGTGAGTGAAGTGTAGCAGTTGTTTAGCTGAACAATTGAATTTAAAGGTAGGGCCTTTAAAAGACAAAAGCATGTCATGGCTCTTCATGATTTGCAGAACATCTCTCCAAATAAAAGATCTGAAAATGTCTGCTCATTCATGTTAAAAAAAACCCAAACAAAAAAACCCACCCAAAACCAGGAAAAAAAAATTAAAATAAGTTTATTCTTCAAAATTCCAACTCTTTAATCTCTGGCGTGTTTGAAAAATATTGCAGTTTAATACAACAACAACTATCTCATGCCAAATCCACAAGATTATTTCCTCAGAAGAGATTTGATTTTTCTTAGGGTTGCTGGAATTTTTTACCAAATGATGGAAGTTTTGGAGCCAAGAAATCTTGATCACTGCTCCCTAGTGGCTTTTCTGTAGTATTCCAAAAAGTATCGAGGCCAAATTACCATCAAAACATGTCAGGAGAAAATGGGCTGTGAACCTCCAGAAAATAACATCTACAGAGATTTGCAGTTCATGAGAAAACCTGGTTAAAGTGCTGCTTGTGATAGGAAACAAAGGACCCTTGTGCCATCAGATAACTCTGAGAATGAGATAAGGAGGGATTTGATAATATTATGGTTTTATGGGTATTTATTCACCCAAATAGAAGTACCTGAAGCTGACCATTTTCCCTCAAATCTGGTGTGAGGCACCTGGGGGTGTGTGTGTGGTTTGTGGTGTGAGGTGCAGACGTGATGGGAGAGCAATCCTCTGTTTCTGTGATAACTGGAGATATTTGTTATCAATTTGAAGTCCAAAGTGACCTTGTGTCACAGATTTGTGAGCAAATTATTAGTTAGCAAATTCATAGAATGGTAATGATTATTAAAATTAAAATTTTGTTGGTTTAGTTTAGGAGGAAAAAAATTATTTAGCGGGCACCAACTTGTTTGATTTTTGTGAATGAAAACCATAGCGTGAAAAATTACATTTTGTGTAATATAATGCTGAGATTTTGGGTCTTGATGCTTGAGCCAGAATTAAACTTTTTCTCCTGACCTCCTTCTGTGTGCAGTCTCCCAAATCCAGCATTAATTACAGAACTAGAACAATCATGGGAATGTATCCGAATCCTTTGAGGGGCTTTTGCAAAGCAAAATGTATTTCTTTGTTTTAATGTTTAAAAAGTACATTCCCTCCATTCCCCAAATGTTTCATTAAATTGGTCTCTGAAAGGCCACTTTCTGCTCTTTCCTTTGAAACCACAGTGCTGTCTGGGATGTGTTATCCCCCTTATTTTAAGTGATAAAAGTTGCCTTTCCTTTGCTGAGGGATCTGCAATTTTGATTAAGGCATCCTTACTCCTCTAAGTATCACATTCCTGCTGGACCAGTAAATTGGATTTCCATGTTCCAAACTCCTGGCACCCCCCTGAAACCTCGATCACATCTCCAAGCTGTGCTGCAGATATTTTTTAGGAATCCTGTTCCCAGGATTTCTTCACAGGTTTTGCTCATTGAGCTTCAGTGACATTTTAATGGCTCTCAACAGCAAATCTATAATGTTGTTTTTGCCAAATCATTCAGATTTGGGGTTTTTTTTTTAGTTTTACAGTGGCAGTGGTAAAACACTGGCACAGGGTGCCCAGAGAAGCTGTGGATGCTCCTTCCCTGGAAGTGTCCAAGGCCAGGTTAGGAGGGTTTGGAGCAACCTGGGATAGGGGAAGGTGTCCTGCCTTCCACTGGAAAAGAAAATGAGCTTTAAAATCTCCCTCCCAACCCAAACACTTATATAATTCTGTGATTTGAAATTTAAGAACCCAGCTAATCTACTTTGACCTCTGCATCCAGGCTGGGATCTCAGAACTGCTAAAGCAATTTTAACATGGAGTTTAATTGTTTTGTTTTTGTTCTACCAGACTGAGACTTCCGAACCATTTTGTAATCTTCGGAGCGTCTCACTCCAGTAAACAGCTTGTATTTATTCAAGGCATGTAAATAATTCCACCAATTTACTATGCTAATTTAATTTACCCTGCAGTTATACCTCTTTTAGGAGCTTGAAATCTTCAAGCTAGTCAGGGTTTTTTCCTCTGTAAAATTGGAATGCAGAAGAGATTCTTTCACCGGTCAAATTTAGGAGTGAATTGCCCTGTTCTGGAGGCTCTGTCCTTTTGTGTTTTCTATTTTCCGTAACCTTCTCCAGTAACAAAATGTCAGGGTTGGAGCAAGGTGAAAATGGTGCCAGATTGTTGGCAAAGGTGCAGGGTGATAGGCAGGAAACCACGGAGAGCAGCAGGGGAAATGCTGAGCAGATACCAGAGAGAAAACGGGGAAATGCAGTTGCAAGTTTAGAAATTCATCTTGACAAGCCCCTTGATCAAAAGTTCAGTTGTGATTCTCTCCATTGTGGTCTGATTCCTTTGGCCAGCAGTGTGGTTGCTTCATTTCTTACTGTCTTTAAAACACCCTGACAAGAGCTGTGAAAAATTGTTCCCCAAAAGCGCCAGTTTGTGGCAGAGCCCTCTGCCTTGCTTTAGCTTTTGCTCAGAAGCTGGAGAACACAAACTGGGGACATACCCAGAGGTTATACATGGGATTTCTCTTTCAGCAGAACAACCTGAAATCCATGATCATTTCTCTTGATGGAGCCCCATTACTGAGGGGATGCTGAACAGCTTAAGGATGTTCCATAAAACCATCAAGCTCTTTCCATGTTTTATCATTTCCCTTTGGTGTGAGTGCTCTTCCAGCCCTTCCCCACCCACCCAGCAGCCCTTTTTTCCCCTGTGCACGCTTTGCTGTTGAAGGAAAGCCATTTTGCTGGTGGCTCAGCAGCGCTGTGTGTGTTTCTTGGCAGGTCCTTCAGGCCTGACTTTGTGCTGGTGCGGCAGCACTCCTACAGCATGGCCGAGAACGAGGATTTCCGCAACCTCATCATCGGCATGCAGTACGCCGGCGTCCCCAGCGTCAACTCCCTCGAGTCCATCTACAACTTCTGTGACAAGCCCTGGGTGGTGAGTGCTGCACCCGGACATTTCCCGGGCCTGGCAATTCTGTACTGCCAAGCCTTTCCTTCATTGCCTGTTTCATTCCCCTCCCCGAACGTTGGGTATCAAACTTCCCTCGCCGAGCAGTGAAATAGTGGAAGGATTAAAAACCAAACTAAGATATTTCAATAATTTGTTTTTTTTTTCTCAAAGAGCCAGTGTGGAGACAGAGAGGAAGAATCTTTGTAGTACAAATAGAGAAATAAGTGAGGCATCCAAAGGAAAGCCTCCCCACTGCTAACACACTTCCTCAAAGAGAGGAAAGAGTGTTTATTCACAATTTGTCTGGGAAAAGCAAGCTGAGAATGTTTCTCATATTTGTGGCTTTGAATATAATTTGAACAGGCTCTAGCCAGTGTTTTTCCTCATTCCTGTGAATTTTTGGAGCTATGCTTCAGCAAGGAAACCTGAAGTAACTCGTTTCCTCATTTGAAAGCCCTTTTCATAATCCCGTGCCTCTGGGAGAGGAGCTGGGCCTTTCGGGTACCCCCGAGCACTGAGGTACCCTGCAGAGCCACTGGTCTCTGCCACTTTCAGTGGAGAAGCCAATGGAGTTTTTCTTGACAAGTTTTGTAGAGATGGAGGTAGAATTTGGTGATCCTTTTGGTTCATAAGGAACTAAACATGAGCAGCAACAAGTTAAAATGTGGTGCTGTGAAAGGTGAGGATCCACTGCTCTACAGTTCCACTGCCCAACAGCTAACACAACTTCAAAAAATCCCACTTCTTATAAACAGCCCAAACTTCACTTTTTCCTCTGATATCTGGGTGAGAAAAGAACAGCTGTCAATATTTTTCACACCGCAGGGAAGTTTTACCACAATACTTTTTATTGCCTTGAAGATGTGTATTTTTTAGTACTCACTGTGAAAATCCCTCCAAACAATTGTCAGCACTTTTTAACATATACCTCTTGCAGCTGATTTTATTATCCTTTTATGCTGCAGCAAACTGCTGCAGGGGGGAATAAATAATTGATAGAGCATTTACAGCTTCTCAGTACATACTGTACATCACTGAATTCATTATCAGTGCATCACATTTTCCAGCTGTGTGGCATTTCCCAGTGCTTTGATTCCCTGGGCGCAATAAAGCTGGGTGGGGAAGCAAAGCCAGTAGCATTCAGATGCAATTATGATGACATAAAAAGTAAAGGAATAATTCCTCCTTACAGACTGCCATATCCGTGTGTTTATCACTTTGTCACCGCCCTTCAGTGGCTCCTGGTGAGGAGTGTGGGCTTTTAGTGTGAGCACAGGAATAGTTTCTGCACAGACTAATGGGATTTGTTTGGCTGTTTAACCTGGGATATCCTGCCTTGTGTTCTTGGGGGTGCTGGGAGATGTAGAGACAGCTGTGCATATCCCAGAGCATGGTGAAATCCTCATCAGAGTTAGGAAAGGAAGAATTCATGGCCCATGGGGGGATTTTTGGGATGTCTCGTGCAGGGCCAGGAGTTGGACTTCAATGGCCCTTGTGGGTCCTTTCCAACTCAGAATATTCTGGGATTCTATGAAGCCATTCCAACCCATGCTCTGAGGGTAAAAATCCATTAACCTTAGACTCAGCCAATTTCATGGATGTTCAGGTATTGCAGCAGAATCCAGGCACTGCTGGTTTTGCCAGTATCATTGTCTGCCTTGTTTGGTTGGACCAGCCTCTCCTGTGCTCCCTGCCTGGGTGAGATCCCTGCTGAAAGTTGTTGTGGATGCCTGGGAATGCTCTCCTCAGTCTGCTGCTGCCTGCTAGAATGAAGGGTTTGTGCTCCTACAAGGCCATGGACATGCTTGGATTTCCCATCCATCAACCCCCTCTTCACATCATGGCAGGGGTTTCTTCCTGCACAATCCCTTTGGCAGCACCAGTGAGCTGATACTCCTGTGAAAGCTGTCTTGATAAACATTGCAAGTGCAAAAGCCCCGTGGAAAACTGGGAAGCAGAACGCTGCATAAAGCCATAAGTAACACCCTTTATTAATTCATGAGAAATAGATTGACTTTCCTGCAGGTAAAATTTGGAGTGGCAGGAGGGAATTACAACTTTGATAACAGCAGAGGAAAAAAAAGGGGGTGTGCAATGGAATGGGTCTTAAAAGGGTGGGAAATTATTGAGTTAGCCATGGGCAATCGATCTTCCTTACATCAGAGCAAAATTAGGAGTAGTATGGAACTGCTAGGAGGGGAAGTGAGAGCAGTTATAAAAGTGCTCTCAAAAAAAATGAGAGTTAGAACTCAAGGTACAAGATCTTTGGGTTTTAAATGGCTCTTCTTCACAGGGTCAGGTGCTTGGTGTTTTTAGAACACCAGCTCCAGATGTACAACATCTTTTCAGTTGCAAGGGCAGACTCACACTCTGTGCCACAGACTGCAGCACCTGCCCTCGTTTTTCCAGGAAAACTCTTTTTGTACTTTGGCTTTCTGTGCCTTTGCCAGTAGACAGTGAACAAATTTGTGTTTGATCTGAGGAGTATTGTTGAAAGGTGGGGTGTGGTGGGACGATTGCCAGGAACATTGCTGAGAACAGGTCTTAAACCTTGAGTTCTCTGGTGTCAGGGCATGCACAGCTCCTCCAAACGCACAGCAGAAGCTCAGAGTGCTGTGAGAAGCTGGGCTGGGAGCAACCAGGGGGAAGAAAAGGTTGGAAGGAGTGTGTGTGGTGAGATGTTTGTGTACTGAAACATGTTCAGGGCTTGGGGTTGTTACAGTTCTCGGGTTGTTTCACTTCTGTGATAACACTTAGCTCATGGAAAATTCATGGCCCTGGCTCGGGATGGATTTCACTTAAATGCTGGTGAGAATGTCAGAAAGCTGGGGGGAGAGCACGAGTTTTATAAATAAAGAGTAAGTTCTTTATTGCTGAGCTCATGCAGAGCTGCAGAGGAGCTGTTTTAAGGTTCATGCCCTCGCTGAAGAATTATTATTAAAACATTAGAATGTTTCAGTGCAGGGTCATGCTGCAAAGGAATAGTCTTGGGCATGAAATAACCCAATCAAACAAGATTAAAATTTTACCTGCTTCAATTTACAGCTACACTGAGTTAAGGTGAGGCAAAAACATCCACTGTCCTTGTAGGATTCCCAGTCTACCTCACAGTCTTACTCATGTCTAATGGAGTGCAGATCCTGCTGTAAAGCCTTTATGAAAAGAAAAAGTAAAGAGGGAAAAAAAAAGAGCATAGTTAATTATCCAAAGTTAATATTTGTTAGCATTTAAATTATCTGTTTTCCTTTAGAAAATGTCATTCAGGAAGTAAAGGAGGCTTCCCTTAACTGAGGCTTAGGAGCTTGGATGCAAATTTTCTCAGAATGCACAATGTCATTGTCCCTGGAGGGATTTAAGTTCCACGTAGATGTGGAACTTCAGGACAAGAATGAGTGGTGGACTTAGAAGCTCATGGTCAGTGCCTGGTCTTGGAGATCCTAGAGGGCTTTTCCAACCTAAATGATTCTGTGGTTCTGTGTAGGTGAGTGAAGGAAGTAATTGTGGAGGCCAGAAGGAGCTGGAAAGTGTGATGATGATGGCAGTGCTTGCAGCAATAGGTAAAATCTCATTATTTAGACCGGGGAAATAATATTTTAGAAACTCCAATGAAACAACATGTATTAAAAAAATACAAAATGGGATTTTCCAGTGTCCTGGGATGAAGTTTTCCAGAAGTTCTTCTTCCCTGCATGCATCCCTTTGCATGCTTGTAAAGGCTGATGTGAAACTTGCATGCCGAAGGGTTTCCTTCAATTGAACCCTGCTGGATTTTAGCTTCAGTTGCAAATATTGGTGATGGGGGTGCAGTTTTTTTGGGAACACCCCAGTTCATTCTCTGCCCACCCCACAGTGTCCAGCAGCTTGCTGATAAGTGGTGTCAGGCAGGGAGGTGGAGTTGAGTGACACTGAACAGGCAAACTGATTTAATTGTCAGGGGCTGCAAGGTTCAATGTCCGTGGCTGCTGTAGACAGAACATAGGGCTGGGTTTTACTCAGGTGAAACCTGACTGTGATGTGATAATTACAGGCATTACAGGGCCTGGATTGGTACTTCCAGGTTCTTTCTGACAGTGATAAATATTTCAGCCCTGCAGAGAGTCCAGAATTGCTGCACTTGTGTAGGGCAGCTGTACATGACTGGAGAGGAAGAAAACCCTCACAAAACCAGTCCAATTCCATGAGTGCAGCTCTGGTTCCTTTGGTGCAGAGGAAAAGCCTCCCAGGCCCTGCAGCTGGCTGCACATCTGCTCTCCTGGGACTGTGTGTGTGCCTTGGGATGCTGCACAGGTGGTGTGGAGGCTTCAAGGACCTGCTGATGCCTTAATCACACACTCACTCTGCTGAAGGAGGGGGCACAACCTGTAATGACCCTCATTCGTGAGCCCTGTGACCCTGTGAGCTGTTTTCAGGGTGGTGGGAGGGTCTGTATTTAGCTGGAAGCACAGAGGGAGGGAACCCCAGAGGGATTTGGTATGCCCACATGTGCCAAGCTCGGGCAGAGCTGTCCCAGCCTGAGGAGAGGCAGCTGAGCTGGCTCTGCAGGGATGGGAGCTGGTGCTGAGCAGCTTGGCCCCAGGCAAAGGGCAGTGCTGGCACAGAGCCACCCTGCTCCATCGCTCCAGGGATGTGGGAACAAAGGAGCTGGCGAGGAAGGGGTTTCTGGGTCAAAGCTGGCAGAGGTATCTGGGAGTGTGAGAAGAGAGCTGAAAGGTCCTGGTGTTCTCCACACAGAGCTCCAGATGGGAACCCATCTTGTGCTGAAGCATCTTCAGATGTCACACTCTGCTCCACTGCAGGAATTTATTGTTACTGGGGCTTTTAAATGTTAGAGAAGTGCCACAGAACACTTTGTTGTGCCAAAACTTATTTCCTTGCTCACCCACAGCCATTCCGAGGGAAGGCTGGGCATGGCTCTTCCTTTGGTCAGACTTGGTAATATTGTAAATCCCACAGTCGTTGTTTGTTTCTTTCCCTACACTTTTGGAGCAGACAGCCAAATATTTTATTTGCAAGTTTGTTGATATTTTCCTTGCTTTGCTCCTCTTGCCAAGCTTACACAACTCTGTGACTCCGTGTGCCGCGTTCTGCTTTGCATTTCCCTTGCAGATGCTTTTCTATTGAATTGATCTGTCTTCATCTTTCTACTCTAACTGGACATTTAACTTCTTTATTTTTGCCTTGCTTTCTTGGAAGGTCTGTTTTAACTGCCCTTCTTTGCTGTTTGATGGGTTCTAGTGCTCTTCCCCACCTTGTTTTCTCCTCCATGTGTTGCCTCTCCAAGTCGGTCTCTTGTGCTTTTTCCACCCCCAGTTATACTTTAATTATCTTGAGCAACAGATTGGGGCACTGGCAGGACATTTGTCGGGGCTCTGCAGGGAGGAGCAGAAAAAAAGAGATGAGCTCTGCTCCTTCCAGCTTCCTGTTGACACAAATTATTGAAGCTATGCTAATGGGAGACACAACTACGCAGAGGAGATTCAATTTTGTGTCAAAGCATCTTCTGGAGAGCGAACAGCAAACAGAATGAATGTGTGCAAGAAGAGAAGCATTTTGAAAAGCTATTTACTGTAAATCTGGGAGATTTTGCAGTGCTATTCCATGTTGAGTTTAATGAAAAAAATTCTAAATATTTGTCTCACTATAAGAAAATCCTGTGCTCATTACCAAAAGTCAGATTTGTACAATAATGCTGAGCAATGGGACAGAATTTGGCTGCTTATTGCTCTCTTTTATGTGCCAGAGGGGATCTTCTTAAAGGTCAAGGCTGGAGAATGCCAACCTGCAATCTGGTTTCAGCTTAGGGAAGACATTCAGGGATGCTCAAATTCAGGTCTGCCGTCGTGATAAATGTTAGGAACGTTGAGATGTGTTTTAGTCAGTTTTATGTACTTCATTTGATCAAACCTGGAGCCAGCACTGAACTTTCTTGTTTCAACCCTTCTGGCAAGATTGATCTCCCTGGCAGGTACAGGCAGGGCAGCCAGAGGAGTGCAGTGCCCTTTTCTTGCCCTTTCACTTCAGGAAGCTGCTGAAGTTCCTTTCTCTGCCCCCAGGACTGGAGCAGGAGCTGCCTTCTCTCCCAAGCAGGGCAGAGTTTCTTCCTGAGGCACTGGACAGCAGGACCTGGGTGGCAGGGCTTGATGTGATGTCATGTGGCAATCTCTGTACCAAATTCCGTGCGCCTAACAGCAAATATTTGTATCAGTGGCCAGTTTTGTGGCCTTTATTCATAGAAATTTTGAATTTACAGAAGGGCATTGGATTTACAGGTTTCAAGTGAAGGAAGAGGTCTGTGTACCTCCAGGGCAGCCAGAGAACAAACAAACAGGTGCTTTTCCTCCCAGCAGAAGTCTCTTCAGAATAAACAACCTGCAGTTTAATTCTCTGTCAGCCAGGGAAGAGTTCAGCCTCTTTGCCCAGTCTGCCCCTTAAAGCAAAACATGTTGATGGATTTGTAGTGCGAGAGCTGAAAGTGAATTCACAAAAATGTGTGAAAAGGAAGGTGAAAACATTGTAAGCTTTTTGGTCAAAAGCCAATTTAACATCAGGTTTGAACACTGAACAGGAGCAAAATTCATAAATATAAGTTTAAATGCATAACTAGAAATCTAAATAAATTAAACCTACTAGTGTGTTTGCTCTTTGCACCTCTTTATAGAGATGGTTTAATTTAATCTAGTCTTGGAATAGGAAGGGAATATTCCAGCCTTCCTTTTTTTGCTTTCCTAAATTAAGTAAGGTAACTTGAAATTCCTGTAAAAAAAAAAGAGCAGAGAGCCTTAAATTATAAATAAATCTCAGCTAGGTGACGATTTGTTTTCTGTTCCATACAGCCAGTAATGCTCTCAGATCTGTATTTATCAATCCTTGCTTGCACTCTCAAGTACTTTATATATAAACTGAGTATGTGAATATTTTGCTTTGACCAGCATTTATGGCCATCAGGATAATTTAATGCAAAAGTAGACGCAGATTTTTTGACTGCATTCCTGCATTTTGTGGTGGGTTGTTGCCACTTTGCCCTGTTCTCCTCTGCACTAAAAAGCAGCAGTGGGAGCTCTTGACATCCATTACAGACTTCCACTGCATTGAACATTTCTAGTGGGAGAAAATTCAAACAGACTTTTAACTGTTTCTTACCTTCTAGTGGAAGAAACTCTATTCAAATAGAGGCTGTAAATTTAATACTCAAAACAGGACTGTAAAGCTGTGGCTCATGTCCTCAGCATCATCTGCTGGTTCTGCTACAGTAGAGACTCAGAAACTTCTTTTGTGCTTGGTTAAGGCAAATATCCATACCTGAAGGCCAGATTATGGAAATTAAGTTTGATTTCTTCTGCAATATTAATATGGAATTAAAAAGGAAACCTGTGTGTTATATTCCCTATTAAATTACCTTAGAAGATCATTTTTTTGGTTAAAATCTAGGTTGTATCTGCTTTTTTGATGTGTGGCTGTGGTGGCTCAGAGCTGAGGAGAATCAGGGGGTGTGAGGCTCCCCTTGCTGACTTGGAATTTATCACCCATCCAGGAAAATCCTTCCTGCTGTGATGGTTCCACCACGGGAATCCCCACTCCATCCTCTCCCTCTCCCTGTGTGCAGTTCCCCCACGTTATCTCCACAGCTCCCACCAGTGCTGCCATCCCCTCTGACATCCCTGGATGTTCCACTTCTATCCTTAGCTCCAGATCCCTCCTAGATGGATGCAAAGTGTGCCTGTCCTGGTTTCTTTTTGGGGTGTGTGAGCACCAGCCCTGCTCTCTGAGGTGTTTTCAGTGGGTGGTTCAGTTCAAAATGCTGTGAAATCCCTCTTTGGGTATCACCCCCCCCGAGGAGTCCGCTGGCTTTCCGTGCTGGGCCCAGCAGAGGATGGCAGATGGTGTCTGAGGAAGGGCATTGCAACCTGGAAACCCATCCTGGGAATCCACCATGGAATTCCACCATGGAATTCCACCCGGGAAACCCACCCTGGAAATCCACCCTGGGAATTCCATCCTGGAAACCCACCCTGGAAACCCACCATGGAAATCCACCCTGGGAATCCCCATGGAAACCCACCATGGAATTCCACCCTGGAAATCCACCCAGGAAATCCACCATGGAAGTCCATCCTGGAAACCCACCCTGAAAATCCATCCCAGAATTCCACCATGGAAATCCACCCTGGTAAACCCCATGGAAACCCACCCAGGAAATCCACCCTGGAAATCCACCATGGAATTCCACCATGGAAATCCATCCTGGAAGCCCACCCTGGAAATCCACCCTGGAAATCCACCCTGGAAATCCACCCTGGGAATCCCCATGGAAACCCACCATGGAATTCCCCCCTGGAAATCCACCCTGGAAATCCCCATGGAAACCCACCCTGGAAACCCATCCTGGAAATCCATCCTGGAAATCCACCGTGCAAACCCACCCTGGAAATCCACCCTGGAAGTCCACCATGGAATTCCACCCTGGAAATCCACCCTGGAAATCTACCCTGGAAATCTACCCTGGAAATCCACCCTGGAAATCTACCCTGGAAACCCACCCTGGAAATCCACCCTGGAAATCCACCCTGGAAACCCACCCTGGAAACCCACCCTGGAAATCCACCCAGGAAATCCACCATGGAAGTCCATCCTGGAAACCCACCCTGAAAATCCATCCCAGAATTCCACCATGGAAATCCACCCTGGTAAACCCCATGGAAACCCACCCAGGAAATCCACCCTGGAAATCCACCATGGAATTCCACCATGGAAATCCATCCTGGAAGCCCACCCTGGAAATCCACCCTGGAAATCCACCCTGGAAATCCACCCTGGAAACCCACCCTGGAAACCCACCCTGGAAATCCACCCAGGAAATCCACCATGGAAGTCCATCCTGGAAACCCACCCTGAAAATCCATCCCAGAATTCCACCATGGAAATCCACCCTGGTAAACCCCATGGAAACCCACCCAGGAAATCCACCCTGGAAATCCACCATGGAATTCCACCATGGAAATCCATCCTGGAAGCCCACCCTGGAAATCCACCCTGGAAATCCACCCTGGAAATCCACCCTGGAAACCCACCCTGGAAACCCACCCTGGAAATCCACCCAGGAAATCCACCATGGAAGTCCATCCTGGAAACCCACCCTGAAAATCCATCCCAGAATTCCACCATGGAAATCCACCCTGGTAAACCCCATGGAAACCCACCCAGGAAATCCACCCTGGAAATCCACCATGGAATTCCACCATGGAAATCCATCCTGGAAGCCCACCCTGGAAATCCACCCTGGAAATCCACCCTGGAAATCCACCCTGGAAACCCACCACGGAAATTCACTCTGGAAACCCACCATGGAAATCCACCACTGATTTCTTCCTCTACAAGTTTCATTGAACTCAGTATTTTTATGGAAACCTCCTATTTGAACCAGATTTCATCATTAAAAAACCCCACAATCAAGAAAAAGCACCCAGGAAGGAGTCCCCAGAGCCTCTCACTTCCATAAACTTATTTTTTCCTTCTGTAACTTTTCATTCCAAAACAGAGCTCCAGAAGGCCTCTCGATCTAGGCCTCATGGTGTTACCTTTTGCTAATCCTTTTATACCAGGCATGTCTTGATCTGTGTTCTACCCTTTTATGCTCATAGGCTGTTTTCCTTAGTTTTAATCCGCGTGTCTTCCTTAAATCTCACTTTCCTCACTGTTTACACATTTTGTCAGTGCCTCTTCCACCGGCCAAGGTGTCTCTCCTTGCCAGATGCCGTCTTGCCCAACCCCGCAAGCCAGGAGATGTTTTCGTGTCTCTGACTGTGACCCTTTTCTGGTTCTTTGGGATTTTTTTTAAATCCTGTTTTTCCAACTGTCGTAGAAAACTGGTTTTTTATTCTCTCATGGACGCACCCGGGTAATTTGTAAGCCAGTTCGTGCAGTTCTTCCAAGGGCAGGAGGTTTTTATTTAAGGCTTCTTTTTTTTTTTTTTTTGCATCCTGTAGAGGCTCTTAATGGTTTGTATCTCATCAGCTGTGATTCTAATGTGAAAATATTCCAGCAGTTAATTACAGCAGTGATTAGCAGCAGCAGATCTGTGCCTCTCGGACTGCAGTTCTCATGCTGCAGGGGAGGTGCAGGAGCCAAAAAAATGCCCTTGGAAATTCTGGATAGCTGGAGAAGACAGCCCAAATCCCTCTGGGAAGGGCCAGCACAACCCACAGAGGCTGAGCAGCTCCATCTCAGGAGGTGCAGCAAGAAACCCAGAGGGTGAGGAGGGAGCTGAAGGCATCAAGGTATCAAGCAGCAAATTAAATGTGCGTGAATTCAACCTTCTGGAAAAGTCTTCAGTGTTTGCTAAAGGGTAAGAGATGAAATGTTGAGCAATCTCAACAGAGAAGCACATGGAGAGCACAAAAAATGTCACACAGATGCTTCCCAGGTAATAATAATATTAAAAATACAGGAATATAATATTAAAATACACTACAGACACTGTGTTTAAAACGCAGATATGGTGAAAAATCTTGGCCAAAGTTAATTAACTTCCACAGAGTCCATGTGTCAAATGCATCCTTCCAGCCCCTCCCACAGCTGCCTCATTCCTCCTCCCTCTGAAGGATCTCAGATGTTTGTGCCTTGATTTGTTGGCCTCCAAGGACCCCTGTTACGTTTGAGCTTTTGAACATCTCTCACAAGGTAACCCAGCCTTGATGGAATGACCAGCCACCTTTCTGAGCCTCAGCCTGAAAAATGGACGTTTCAACCTGAATAGGGACATTTCAGCCTAAGAATGGACATTTCAGGACATTTTTCCTGGTGCCATCTGAAGGGGATGAAGAAGTCAATGTGTCATTTTTTTTGTTATATCCCTGTAACAGAATTATAACAGAACCATCCCATAATGCAGACCAGCTCTTATTTCAGCTTCACACACCTGCAGATGCTCCAGGGGCCCTGTGCAGGTCACTGTAGGGCAAAGGGACCTTCCCTCTGTGTATTGAAGGGGAAAATCCCATTGCAGAGGCCCCCATCCATGGTGAACACTGAGATCACATCAGAAACTTTGAAAATTTTACTTCAGGACTTGCAGCCACCAGTTCTGATACCCATCAATGCATTTGGAAGGAGGCCAGTTTATAGCTGGACATCCAGAGGTAAACTGGTATTTCATGGAATTTCTTCACTCCTAAGATGAGCCCACCCCTTAGAGCAGCTGGGCTAAAAGTGATGGTTTTTATCACAGACAGATTCAAGAAGTGTTCACCCATCCAAGTTTTCCCATCTCTCTACTCCTAGAAAATCCCAGCTCCTCTGGGTGGGTGTAACAGGCTATCTAGAGAGTTTGGGAGTTGTTTTAGTTGTTCCCATGAAGCTCTAAATGGAAAGTTGGAATTCTCCCACTGCCAGCAGGAGCAAACCTCAACTTGTAAAGAGAACAAGTAATGAACCCTCAAAAAAGGGAAATCTCTGACAGACAGAGTTCAGTAAAATCCACAGCCATGGGGTCCTGCCTGAGCAGGGAACAGGCAAAGGGGATGCAGTTCCTTGTGCTAAAATCCTACTCAGCATCCCAGGAAATTCCCCACTGGAATGGGCAGTGCTGCAAATCCTCCAGCCTGGTGAGAGGGATTAGCAGCTTTCTGGAATTAAAGGTAGCATCATCTGCAGTAATTAGTTTTAAATATCATACCTGATTATCTTGGAGGGAGAAGTTGGTGTGGTTTGCTCAGGAACAAATCCGAGCCTCTCAGAGATGGCATACGTGTAATTAAGCACATTTTAACTCCTCAAGAGTGATAAGCAAAGTAATTATCCAACTCTTTATGGAGATAGCAAAGGGATTTTTGGTAATTCCTGCTTGGTTCCAGCACAATGTGTGCAGTCAAATTCAGAGTTCCAGTCTTGGGGTGAGGAAACCCCAGAAAGATTTGATATGAAATCAAAGGGAATAAGTGCCTTTTTGAGTAAATATTTCTCCTTCTCTGTGCCACACCTTGTTGGAGAGGAGAAAAGCACAGTGGTCACTGGCCTGTTCTGTTACAGAGGAACAATCCATAGCCCTGGATGTTGGAAGCATTTTATCCTGCCTGGAAAAGAGCTGACATTACAACAAATGCTGCAAACCCCAACCATTTCCCTTTTAAAATAATCATCTGCAAACTGTAAGCACACACACACCTGAGGAGATCCCTCTCTGAGCTGAAAATAAGATGCAAAATTGTAAAATGAGAGGTAAATTCAGCTTGCTAAACTGAGAACCTTTTTCCACTTTCTTTGCTTTTTCTTAAGATGTAAAAAAGACTCCTGCTGAATTACTGAGCTCCATGAGTTGGGTTTTTTTAGATGATGATGGGATTTGATATCCATATAAAATACTTCACTGGCTCTATTAGTATTTTCTATTTCATGAACATCCCATGTCTGTAAACATTCAGCGTTGGATTAGGTAATTCAGTAATTTATCATCTAAAAAGATGATGCTCCTGCCCAGGACTGGTGTTCATTTGCTTCAGCTGCTGAAAAGGAAAATACAAAAATATATAGTCCAGATGCCACTTAAAGATTGATAGAAGGTCATTAAAACTTAAGTGAAATTCTTCTTTATAAATAGCCCAGTAGCAATCAGGGAAAATAACAAGTATTTATGGCAGCTTGTGGATGTACAATTAGAATGCTGAAATTTTATGGGAATTGGAGCTAATTTATCAGGTTGCTCTTTGGGGGAGAAATGATTGACAAGAGATTCCCAGATTTGTAGACACAGAGGTGAGGCAGCATCTCAGCAGGGTAAAGGATAAATCATCCCCCCAGCTGTGGGAATTTGAGAGATTTCTCTCCTTTTTCTCACAAACTGAAACCTCCTTTTCCCACCTGCTATTTCCTGGCTTAGTTACTGGATTAGAGGATACTTCGGAGTGATACATGTCTGTTATCTGTGCTTGATACTATTCTATTTTAAGTAAACAAGCATTTGCTAGTAATTCATCTGAATTACAGCTTTCTTTCCTCTTGCATCAATGCCACAACCCCTACAAAAAAATGCCAGTTTCTCACTGTCTTCTGCTCCCTTTCAGTGAAAATGGAAAAGAAAGTAAGGAAAGAATCACAGGAAATGCAATCATATGATTTTATTTTTTTCACTGGAGGCTTTCACTCAAAGATAGGTAAATAGATTTATTTTAACCCAATGATTATTTGGCAAGAATTATGTATTTAATAGCAAGTATTTTCTTGTGGAATTTGGAATCTGGCTCTTGGATCAGAACAGAAATAACGAGTAAGTTGTCAGGAATCCGATTCCCAAACCACCTTATTTTGGTAGCTGTGATAATATTTCCTTTCCTCGTGGTCTGATTTGCGCAGCACACAACCCAACTACAATTTCTTGGGCTTTTGGTGAAGACTACTCATCATGAAGGTATTTTCCACTGGCCTTCCAAATTTAAAGATGTATTTTACCAAACCTAAGTAAACACCACTAAATTAAACAAGCCCTCTCTGCCAGCTGGAAATGCAAGCAAAGCTTTCATGGGTTTTTTCCCCTTTAAACAGTTTTTGCTCTCCCTGCCCCCCTGAGCCTCTTCTCAGAGTAGGTATTTTATCTGCATTATGGACAGAGTTCTATTGTTCTGTGCTTTTTTTATGCTGTTTGCAACCAGCAAATCCCACTATTCAAAGTGTTGTGCTGAGTTGTTTATGTCCCGTGTTGGCATCGTGACAATTGAACACATCACAGGCACGGCCGAGCCAGAGCTTTGGAGTCCTGGAACAACAGTGGGCTTTGGCTGCCAGAGCCCTCCTGCTCCCTGGAAACCTCAGCCCGGGCTCAGGGGTGATTTACTTTTCCAACTGTTACCAGAGGAGGGTTTATCTGCTCAGTAAAGAGAAAGAACAGCCCCAAATCCATCTCTATTTGATTAAGAATTCTCTTGTTTCGCATGTAAATGTTGTTCTGGGTTAAGCTGCTGCAGTCCGGAGTGCAGGTGGGCAGGAGGTGCCACAGGAGCATCGATACAATATTGAATCACTATATTATACAATAAACGTTAATAAAAATGGCATCACGTGGAGCAGTTTAAACCATCCCCATCCTTGGTGGTGGTGCAAGGATGTCCATGTGGGAATGGCCTGTGGCTGCAGCCTGGGAGATGAAACTTCTCCTGTTTGTTCCTCACCTGACCCTTTAGCAGGACAAAGTTGCTTTTACCTCTTTGCCAACACAGCAAGATCAATGTCAGGGAGGTGCCAGCCACTAAATGAATGATAAATGCCTGCTCTTTAGGTTTAAGATGATGGAAAAGGCAAAATTATGATGATTTTGTTATCACAGAATCGTCTTAAAACACACAGACAGTGAGATATCTGAAATCCAGAATTGCCATGTATTTAATTTTCTGTACCTGTGGGGGATCAGCTTTTCAAGGTGTTTTCTGTGTTGATCTGTACATGAAGTCACAGCTTGGGTGGATTGAAGAGGTGTGAGAGGAGGAGGAGAGAGGCTGTGTGGGCTGTGCCCCTGGATCTGCCGCGTTCATGAAACACCCAAGAGAAGAAGCAAAATGTCAGGATGAGCTCCTGTGGGCACGGTGTGGTTTCTCTCCTCAGCTTTCTGTTTTGCTCTGCTTTGTTTTGCAGTTTGCCCAGCTGGTGTCTGTCTACAAAACCTTGGGCCCAGAGAAGTTCCCTCTAATCGAGCAGACGTTCTACCCAAATCACAAGGAGATGGTAGGTGCCAACAGCAGGGCTAAATCTGCTTTCTGTGCCTGACAAACAGGGGCTGTGACACACCAGTCCTTTCTCCCATTTACCGTCTATTCCAAAAATCATTTTGGCAGCTTTTTGTGGGGTGGTGAGACTGGGTGACCACTCGAAAGCGCTGTGACGGTGAGCTGGAGGGTGCTCACATGGGAAGGTGGTCATTTTTCAGCTGCCCAACTTCAGATCTCGGAGAGATTAAATGCTTACAAAGACACTGAACAACTACAGGAGCCACTTTCTTGGTTTGTTTTGCCCCCAGTCCTTTCTGGTGTGTTCAGAGTATTTGTTGCCCTTGGAGAGGATGCACTGGGCACTACAGAGCTTTGAACTCAGCCAAAATCAGAGTGGTTGTGACTGGTGATCTCCAGGTAGCTGAGCTAACACTGATTCCCAGAGCTTTGCAGACACAAAAATACCACAGATGAGCCTGCCAGGGTCCAAGGAGCAGCTGGATGAGGCTCTTAGGGTATGGTTTTGTTTGAGGCAGCAGTGAGGAGCAGGGAGTGGGACACAATGACCCTTATGGGATCCTTCCATCTTGATACTGGCTATGATTTTATTGGAAAAGCAGGTCTCTGGGGTGCATTGCTAAATCGCAGTACACAGAAACAAAGAACATATCATTTTGGGGCAAGAACTAATGTGTCAGACTTGTGAGTTTATGTGGCATATTTTTCTGAATATGGCAACTGTGTGAGTGCTTTTCCCTGCCTTCGTTCCTCTACATTGCTCATTAAAGTCTGAACTAATAAGTTATTTCTCTTTAGTTTGAACTTTTGAATGCTGTTCTCCACAGCCAAGTAATTTTTTTTACACATTTCTATGGTAATGAATGTTAATCTAGAGAAAATGAATACGTTTGGGTATAGCATTGCCACTCAGAACTGCTGCAGTAGCTGCCTGGGATGACACTCATTTGTTTGGTTTTGTTCCTTCTGATGAAGGTATTTGGAACGTGGTGGCTTGGGAAATAATCAGGCAATGTGGTACAAGATAACATTTTGTTTGAATTTCTAGAGTGGGTTGTAAGATGATCTGGTAATCAGAGTCTTCTGATGCTGCACTGAAACCATAACATTTTATTTTGTTTTGGGTTTTCAGCACTTTATCAGCAGCTGGCCTCATTTGCTTTTGTTGATGCAGAATTTGGCAATTACAAATGTTTTTTCGGAGCTTCCCTTGCCTTTGCTCTTTCCCTTTTTATTCTCCAAATGGGAACCTGGAGCTGTGCCCCCCTCCAGTGCAAACCAGCTCAGGGGGGACGTGGGGAGAGGGAGAAAGCCCCAAATCTCAGGGAACTGAGGGTCAGCTGAGCGTGCCAGAGGTGCTCCTTTCATCCTCTGCTGATCGTTTGTGGCGAGGCTCTCGGCAATGAAAGGTAAACAAACAAAGATGCCATTCTTTTGTGTAGAAATGGAGCTGCTTTAATGAAACACTTTTTGAAACAGAAACATTCATCCCAGACTGATTACACAAAACGCTGTGAGGCTTTTGAACTCATTGCTGGTTGAGTCATATCTACAGCTTTTCCCTCAGTAATTAGCTCCCTTTATTTCACTGCATTCCCACCTCTCCTGTTCTCTGCCGTGGCAAAAACAACACTGCTTTTTCAGCATAATTGCTGAACAATTTAATTAAAACTTCACTGGAACGCTGAGGAAACACCAGCAATATTCCAGGTGGTGGTTTTTTTCCCTGTTCACCTGTACCATCTCCCTTCTCTCTTCTTTTCCCTACTCTTATCAAAAGTCATTTTCAAATTAAAATCAAATGTTGTGCCAAGCTGTATTTCTGCTCTACCCTCTCATGTAACACAGACACAGCTTCGAGAAGTAAAAAGAAAATGTTGTAAAAATAATCTGCTGTTGGTAATATATCAATGCCACTACAGTGAAAATCAATTAAATCATATTAAATAGGGTCAAATATCTGAGAGCTTCCAGAGATCACTTGCAGTGTGAGTTATGCAATATTTATTGCATATATTTTCACACGAGGTTCTAAAGCCAAGGCTTTTCATAGTGCTGGGGTACAAATACCTGGTTGGGTATTTCGGGAGGAGTTAAGGGCTGCAACTGCCATGAGGATGGACATGATTTTTGTCACTCTGGGCAATTTTAGCCTGTCATCATTTGGGCTTGGAATTTGTTCCACGGAAGGCTGGAGCTTTAAACATCTGGCTTTTCCTTCAGCCAGGTGTGGCTATCCATAGGAATGCTGGCTTGGGAGGGGGGGTTTTGATTATCAAGGCTGTTTCTGAACTTAGTTATCTGTGGAAGTTACAACTCTGTGGATAAAGGAGGCTGTGACATAAGGAACGTACAAAACGTGGAGCACAGATTGTTTTAATCACAGAAGTGTTCAACTCGTTTCAACAGATAAGGAAATATTTGTGAATCTTTTTTTTTTTTTAATAGCACATTGTTATAATACTTTACATATACACTGTACAATAATTCTTTTGTATCCAAGACTTTCATACAGGAAAAAAAAAATAGTTCTATAAAACATTCCGTAGTTCATCGGAAAGATTTGGAATAAAAACACGGGCAGCTCTTAATCTGCAGGTTATCAAACAGGGGGCAAAATTCTGGCAATTCTTTTGTTCTTGTACATTCATATTGGCAAAAGGGAACTCGTTATGCCTTGGAGGACCCAGGGGAGCACTGCCAGCCCTCTGTGCAAAGCATAACAGAGCAGAGCAGGTACCTCCAGGAGGTTTGTCCCTCGTCCTGCACAAGTGCCAACCCCACAGACTCTTTAGAGGACAACTGGTGTTTGTTTCTAAGCAACAGATACATGAGACCATGGCAGTTCAAAGCCGTGAGCGTGCAGGGTCGGATGGAATGAGCCTCCAAGGGTTTCGTTGGTGGTTTTTTTTTAGGAATTGAGCACTTCAAGGTTCGCTGATGTCGATGAATTCCTTCTCGGGGGGAGGCCCCCCTCGGTACCAGCTGCAGGTGCCGTCGCTCCTCTTGATGCAGGCGTAGTGCTTGGCCTGGTGCCCGTAGAGCTTCCTCTCGATCAGCCAGTCTGTCCACAGGCACTCGTTGGGGGCCGTGATGGAGCAGGGCACCATGTAGCACGTGGTGATCTGGGGGCAAAGAGCTCGGTCAGCGCCCTGCGGCTTCCTTTGGACCGGGGTTTATGCCCAAAAATGTGAATAAATGGTGGACAAGAGAGCAGTCACCGTCCTGCTCTGCACTCACCTTGCAGCCACAGCCCATCTGGTACCTCTGGTTCAGGCTCTTCTTCTGAGACAAGGATAAATCATCCCACGGCTCGATGTAGTTGCACAAATGGATGAGCACTTTGCCGTCGCTTAAAATTTGGCCTACGGCATGGAAAACACAAAAAAGCAAGGCAATAAGAATGTTTTCTAAACATTAGAACAGAAGTGTAAGAATAACTCAAGTTTTTAACTAATTGCACCAAATTAGCCATACTCAATACTTTTTTAAAAAATTAATTTAATTATAACAGAGACAATATTCTTCAGATTGCATGCTGGATAGATGTAAAAGGTTGAAGAAGGATATTTTTCAAAGATGTTGATAATCTGCCATCAAGGGTGGATGCAAATGCAGTTAAACTGGATTTTAGGACTCTCTAGAAAAATCTGTGGTTCCTTGGAAGCCCAGACCTGCAGCCACACAGGCACGTGTTGTCTCGTTATGCCTTGTTTGCATTCCTGGGAAAATCAGTACTGTTGGTTTTAATCGAATAATAATGGAAAATACTGAATCAAAATTCCTTCTATTAATTAATTATATCATCATTGACCTTCACTTCCTTTGGAACTGCTCTGAGATTGCTGGAGGAAGAATGGAAAGTGTGTAAGACCACACTATAACTGCAGCTGAACACAATTTCTACATCTCATTATGTTTGTACATAATGTTAGTACATAAATACATTCCTTTTTAGCATATTTCGGCACATTCACTCTAAGCAGTTCCTCCTGGAGTTCCAGGAACATGCATTGTGTCCCATTTTACCTGTTAGAAGATACTGTTTTTTGTTGTTGGCTTCTAGTTTCACTCCACAGAGCGATGAATCAAAAGGGGTGTAGACATACTGGACATCCTTGAGCTTTTCAAATCCTTTAAACATCTGAAAATGATCAGAAACAGAGAGTCAGCAGTGGAAAACAAGCATGAAAAAACAGTTGCACACAAGAGCTGGAAAAGATACAGGATGAGTCTCTTTAAAGAAGGCTCCAAAGTCTGAATTAACATGAGAAAACACCAACAATTGGACTTTTTCTCTACACTTATTGAAACACATCCAACAGTTTTAGAAGGAAATTAGGTAGGTCTTCATTTTTTAAATGCCAGCTCTTAAAATGTGCTTTTTCAGTGTATTTAATGGCTTGTTAAAACTTTCTCTTCAATTTATATTCCACTGGCATCTTCCATTCAAGGAGCAATGCAGAGACAGCATTCACCTCAACCAAAATGCAAATATTTCTCGGTGTATTCATATGGGGGATTTTCTCTTGATCACTGCAGTTTTTGGTGTCTCCAGGGACACCAAACATGCCGAGGAACTGAGCATTTTCTGAGCATTGTTCTCACACTTGGTCACTAAAGCAAAGTGGTTTTCCATACCCAACATTCTCACCATTGGGACCTTCTCAAATAGCTGCGGGAAAACTCCATCCAGCCCTTAGGATTTCCACCCTGCAGCCCCAAAATGGGGAAGATCTGGGATCAGCGCTGTTTTCAGGCTGGCTGCCCCTTAACCAGCAGTTTCAACCCCGAAAAGAAATCTGAAATGAGCCATTAAAAGACCCAAACAAGCTTGGCTGTGTCCAGACACAGCGAGGAGGGAGCAGAAGGTGCTGCTGAGCCTCGGAGTGGCTGTCATCACCTCATGTGCCACCACCAGCCTGGTGACATCATGCCACGTGTTGACAGCTGGGGACAATGGCAGGGGCTCACAGCTCTCCCAGTTGCAGCTGGTGTCACTGGAAAATGTGTTTGTGTTCCTCAAGCCCTCCCGGGAGATTTAAATAGTACAGGCCACTAGAAAACACGCTGCAATATGTTGGTTTTTCTGAAGCCTTGTTTATGAAGGGGGGAAAAAAGCCAAAGTTGTTGTCACCGCGCTGCTGATCCAAAAATATTGGACGGGATTTGAAATCCTTTGGAGAAAATAACAAACAGGCCCAGCCAGAGCAAAACACAAACCAAAGTGGCACCCTGTCCAAAGCAGCACTGGAAATCACAGAAAAGCTCCCTAATGATGAGGAAAATGTGTCTGGGACAGGGCCACCACGTGAGCTCTGCAAGTGTCCTCTGCTCCCAGCTCTCTCCACATTCAGAAACCTTCAGGGGATTGTAGGGAACAGCTTTTCCATGGATATCTCAGCCTTTGATCTCAACTTTGGAGGCTTTGTGCAAACAACACACCTTGATTTAGCTATCAAAACCCCTAAATATCCATAGCAATGTATAATAGAGATTTAGTCAATATTTAAATGAGTTTGGTGTTTGTTTTGTTGCAGGTTTTTTGGTTTCTTGGTTGGGTTTTTTTTTTTTAATTCCTGTCTGACTTATCTCTGGTTTTGACCTATATAATAGTTACAGCATTTCTTAAGATTATAATCTTGTGCTTAACTCAGTAAATCATATTTAATCTTCTCGATCATATCCTCCCATCTCCCAAAAGCGTGGGTGTTTCTCTGTAAAGGGATAAGGTGGTTGGATTTGGTTCTGCATTGATGCATGGTCCAGGTACACCTGAACTCCTGGTGGGACTTTGCTGAAGCAGGAAAACAGGGTGAGGATTTGGGGGATAGAGGGATGGGGAGCTGCTACTAAAGTGTGTATGGACACTGTCCCCGTCCTCCCGAGGGATGTGACCAACACCAGCACATGGCTTGGCTTTAAGATTTTAGAATGAGTGTGATGACCAAGTCGGCTACAAAAATACTATGGGGAAATATTCACTTTCATGTAAATCATATATTACCTTCTCTCTTTAATATCATGCTGTAAATATTGCAAGAAAAGAACAATAGTGGAAAACATTCATGGCTTCTTGACATGTCAACCCATCCCTATAAAATGAATAACCCCGTTGTTATCATTTTTTTATTTCTCAAGATGAATATCAAGATAATATCTAATATTTCCATCTAGAATAGCAACATTTTAACGCTAAGCCTAAAGCACTGGATATAAAATAAGAGAAACAGAATTTCAGCCATCCACACTAGTGGAACAGCTCAACAACCCTGAGAGCAGCAGAGCAGAGAAACAGCAGCGTTGAATGAATGTTACAGTCAAACATAACCTCCAAAGGTTCTGTGTTCCCTTTCCAAGAGAGGAGAATTGATGAGGGAAATGTGAATATCTGAGTGGCCTGAAAACACTCCCCAAAACTCACACTGAGGTGATAATCGTGGATGAACTGTGTAGCTCAAAGGAGATGGTTGGAGAGTCTGTTCTTCCCTGCTGTGTTATACAAAGCAAATCCTTGGCCTGTCCCCCACCCTGTGTGTGCTCCTGCCCTAGGTTATCCCAAGCCCCGTGGGCAGAGCCACTGGGCATCCAAAGGACCCCTCAGTTTGTAGGACTGCAGGGCATCAGGAGGAATCAGCAGCAGCACTTGGGAGAAGATTAGAATAGCGAGCAGAGAGTATTCTCCCCTTCCACAGGCGCTGTGGAGTTAAACTCCTTAAAATGCTGTCATCTGGGGTGAGAATGGTGTGATCGAGCCATTGCTCTGTGCCCAGTCACTCAGCAAACTCAGCCATCGTTCAGCACGTTTAACTTTTACCTCTGTGCCACCTACCAGTTATATTCTTGGGATGTCACAGGTCACCCCACTCTCTGTCACTCCTGTGGGGTTTATCAGGCACAGTCGCCTTGCTGGGTTTATTCTGGTGCCATACCTGGTGCACAGGTGACCACACAGAGGGTGGGCAGGTCACAGAGCTCCTGTTTTCCAGCCAAAAGCCTTCCCTTCCCAAAATCCCTCCCTCCCTGGAGCAGGGAGCTGAGGCAGGGGAAGTGGTCCTGAACCACCCCCTGTGCTCAGAAGGAAGGGTTTGAGGGGTGGGGGCTGTCACAACCCTTCTGTTGATAGTCTAAGCTTGTGTGTGATGATAAAGAGCATCTTTCACTAAAAAACACATCTCTGCTGTGTCCAGGCCTGTCTGACTTGCCCTCTGAACCAGGGTGGAATTAAATAAACATCTCTCACTGCTGCCTGAGTTCTGAGTAGGCCTCCACTGGTGAAAATTAGGGAGAAACTCCAAAGCAGCTTTGAAACACAAATATATTTCAGAGATTACTGTGTGCTGGTGCTGAAGAATGGGATTATAGACTGAAAATAATCACTCAGATTAGATTTATGCTTCTTGTTTGTGCTGAGGTATCAGATGATTTGCATTTCTATCGAGTTCCTGAAGTGTTGCAGAGTAGCAGCAGAACACTGAAGTGCCAGTGGGAGGAAAGGAGATTCTCTGGCATTGATGTGCTTATTTCTGTAAAGAAACATTTCAATATATCCTTAATATTTAAGAAGACAGAAAGTGGCAGATGGTGAAGAGCTTTGGGGTTTGTTTCAGCAAGGTAAAGACTGGCTTGTAGACATTGCTGTAAAACCTTAGCAGAAGTCGTGTGTGGTAACCATCCTTGTGGATCCTTGGAGATATTCTTGTTCACCACAGATTTTTCCTAGTTCAGCTCCTGTGAGGGGATTGTATCAGTGGGTACAATATGAATGATTGAATTTTCTTTTGAAAGCATGTAGCCAGTCATAGTGATCTCAAGCGCTCCCAGTAAATGAAAATATTATAAAATGTTTATGGTTTATGGTTTATATTTTAAATGTAAACATTATAAAATAATATTCAGTGAAGAATGAGAGATGAAGCCACCTGGAAAACCAACCAACCAACCAACCAACTCAAATGGATTTGATGCACTCTACCTGTGCACACTCACACATTTTAATTTAGAGAGATTACTTTCTCTGTATTCCAGAAAAAGGTAAACCATGATCATTTGAACATCAGTGAGAGTTTGACAGTGACTAGAATGGGATCAAGACATGTCTTCTTTAATTGTATTAATGCATATATCTCCTTATTGGAGCTGAACAAACAGTGGGAAAATCCAGTGAGATTCTGAATCTATCTCTGGGTGTTTGCTTCCCCGGCAACATTCCTACAAGTGGATTTTTGTTTATGTGGATATGAGGGAAGGACTCCTGCCCCTGCAAATGTCCCTGTTCACAATGAACACAAGGTTTGCTCTCCCAGCTGGAAATGCTCCCCTCTGTTTGGAAAGTTTGGATCCTCCAGAGCTGCCACACCATCAGAGCACAGGTGATCAGGAATCCTCCAAAACCTGATGTACTGACACCACTCACAGACTGAGGCACATTTTTTGGAGCCTTCATAAATTGTCAATCACACAATTTCTCATGAAAATACCATTATTTAGCAAAAGCCTCCTGAACGTCAGAACAGCTTTCTTTTCTTTTTTTTTCTTTTCCCTTTTTTTATCCCTCTTTTGATTTATTCCGTGTAGTTCATCTGGGTCTAACTGTGGAGGCAGCTGGAGCCTTTTCAAGCTTCCCAGCATTTGGGGCTAAATTATTTTGGGCTGAAATATGCAGAGGTTATCAGCATTGAACTTCAAAAAAGCTGAGTGATTCCATGTACCTTTATTTGTTTGATTTCATACCGGATCATTTTGTGGGTATCAAGGGGATCATCACTGGCAGGAACCACCTTTTCACTGGATATTTTTGCTCGGATCACTGCAAGAGAGAGAGAGAGATTTAAATGCAGATGAGCAGATGCCCAATTTTACAAGCAAAAGTGAAAATTACATTGATAGATTTCAGCTTTGTTTTGACACTTCAGCTACAAGGAGATTTTAAAGATTTTACCATGAGAACTCCAGCTGAGCTCCTTGAAAACAAAAGTGAGTGGGCTGTCTGTGATGTAAATCTGAATTCCCGAGAATCTGGGAACCTGATTGATGTTACCACTCCGTTTTGACAAAAACTGTCTGTCAAAACCTCTGGAAGGCTTGAATCCCTTAAAATTTGACAAAATACCCATAATTATAATCAGTGAGCAGAGAAAAGGGACACTTCTGTTGATGACAGAATTGTTGATCAAATAAATAGGCTCGAAGTAGCACCCTGAAAGCCTGTTCCAGGCAAGATGAAAGCATTGATCTCATGCATGAAATTAGAAGAACAATCTTATATTCACTTTTCTGAGGCTTGACAGAGCACGCCAATAGTTGTGATCACCTGGAGAAATCAATTACTCCCTGTTTGGATGTACTTAATTTATGTCCTGTTCTTTAATCAGGGAAAGTAGGAGATTTTGTGGAAGAAGAAACGGATTCTTTCCCCCTCTCTTCGTCTGAGGCATCTCTCTTGTATGTGATGTTTAAAATGCACCAGGACTCTTTGGCACAGTGGTTCTAAGAATGTGGTACGTGGCCAGAATTCCTCTGGGGATTTTTGTCCCCCAAAATCAGTGAGAGCCCCATTTTTGCTCCGTTCTGGATGGGCACTGCTGCAGCTCCTGGATTAGAACAGTCTGTGCCTGTGGAGAGACACTGGCAAAGGCCAGAGCACAGGAAAGTTTTGTGACATCAAAATCACATTTTCCCCAAAAACCCCTCATTTCTTTGCTAGATTGACTGGTTTGTATCATGTTTAACATCATAGCTAAAGAAAAGGAATAGGAAACGCAGACTGAAACCAGCCAGGTAAAGGTCAGTCCCACCTAACCCTGGGCAATTCCCATTTCCTCACTCATTAGCAGAGCCAGCCAGATGGAATAATGAATAACCAACATGATGCAGATGCCTGCAGCTTCCCAACCCCAGCCTCTATCTCCTGGCACGATGCTCCCTCCTTCTGAGCCATTCAAACCCTTTTTCAGGAGCATTTTAGACTCATTGGGAGGAAGGAGTTCTTTTAAGCACGAGCAGCAAATTCCTCATTTCCCATGGAAAGTGGCAGCATCTCTTCAATCACCCGCAGATGTGAGCAATCCCACAAATTAACTGTGTGTCTGCAGTGCTCTGATCTCCTTCCAGGGGAAAAGTGCTGTGGACTGTGTGTGCTCCACACTGCTGGCACAGAAAAATTAGGATTGTGTTGTTTTGTTTTGAGATGCTCTCCTTTGCATCATGACTTCCTAAAAAAAAAGTTTTTCTCATTAAAGAGTCTGTTCAATTCTGAGGGAAAGGGCTGAGAAAACAACATTATTCTCCCAGTACCATAACATGGTTTATACGCAGGAAATCTTTTCCTGGCTGCTCAGTGTAGGATAATTAAAACTTCTTTCCCCCTGTGTTTAATGTTGCAATGTTGTGCATTTCCATATTTTTATGAAATTCTACCTGTTAGCACAGGAGAGGAACATTAGAGATGATCCCTGATAGCTCCAGGGGTCTCCATGGAGTTGTGCAAGGCTGGAAGTGGAACGTCCTGGGGTTTGTCATGAAGAGATCTTTTAGTGGGTGTGGAGAAGAAAATGAGAAGTATTTTTGTGTTGTGTGTGTTTCACTCATTTGTTTGTTTAAGAGAAAGCTTCCAGATGGCAAAGGAGGACAAATTGAGATTTTTATTTGTTTTTTAACAGTAAGAAAGTTTCATTGTCTAAATTTTTAGCCATTTGAGTTTTACCCTTCTATTCTCCTGAAACCAGATTCAAACACACAGAGATCTTTTGGGGCCTTTTCATCCTTCTTNGGTTGCTTCTGTTTTTAACCACAAGCACTTCCTGCAGGAGCATTCCTGGCCCGGGCCATCTCCCTCTCCTCACTCGTGGTTCAGGGGTGGTTGGGGCTCAGGATTCCTCCGAGTCTGCACTTCTTTTCAGGACACAGTTTCAAGCATTCCACGGCTGGCTTGGCCTCTCTGTGTGAGCGAGAGCAGCCTCTGGTTGCTCAGTAATAATGTCATTTTATCTGTCAGGCGGTTATTGCTTCCTTATGAGGAATTTGCATGTGTGGAGCACACGTGCACAGACTTCACACTCCAGTGCCAGTAATTCCAAATGCCTCCCATTCGTTCTGCACTAAAAATACTAAAAAGACCTCAGTATTTCAGTGGGAGGATGGAGGCTTTTCTGTGGGACTCGACTTTGATCAAATGTAATTTTTTATCCCCACTTTGCAGCTGGAGGTTGTCTCAGGTGAGGGAACTGAAAGGAAATGAGTTTGAGTTGCTGGAGGACAATGCTCGGCCCTTGGGCACTCAGGGTTAGAAATGTGTTGAGAATATATTTCCTCCTTCTTTCCTGAATGACAATGAACCTCTCCCAACCATTTGTACATCAGTAGAAGATCATTTTAACTGGGTAAGGGACAGAACATATTTAGTTTATCATTGGATATATTTGTGTTTATACAGCCAGGAGAAAAGTGAGGGCTTTGTACAACACCAAAGTGTTTCTACAGAATAAGAAAGTCAAGCATTAACAGCATCTTTCCCAAACCTAGGTGATTTCCTTCTGGAATTAGCTACACTAATTAATACCTGTAAACAAACTTTGCCATCCCCTTGTGTGTCAGAGGTTTTTGTGATCCTGAGGAGCTATTTTAGAGGGTGCATTTCCTTATGCTGGGGAAATTCCCTGCTGTGAGATGGATTCTACCCCAGCACAGTGACAAAAGCAATGAAACAGGATGGGAGAGAAGGCACAAAGAACTGGGCAGCCACTGGAGGGCCCATTCCAAGGCACGGATACGGATGGGATCTGGATAAACCAAACCCTTGCACTTTGTCCACTGAAATTCATATATTCCCTAGAAGTAGTTTCCTTTTCAGACTCTGGGTTATTTCTAAGGCAATAACTGAGGGAAAACTGTTGAGTGAAGAATCACTCTCATTGTTACAAGTTGGTATTATTAAATAACATATTCTGTATTACAGTATTTAGTATTTTATATAATATTACTGTACTTAAGTGGTAAGATTGTGCTCCTTAAGCTGCCTTTCACAGTCCAAGTGTTTGAAGATGAGCAACTTTACTCAGCTAAAGTAATCAACTTTACTACTCCTTCAAACAGGAAAGGAAATTGGAGTTTCCTCCCCAGATAAACTTATTAATACTAAGAAACAGGAGGTAAAGAAGAAAGTAAAAAACTGATGAACAAACGAGATCTTTTTTCCCCAGTATCTGTTAAGTACCAGCAACTGCATAGTGAAAAACAATTATCTAGGGAGATATTTAAGATATTGCTAGATATAAGAAAAAGAAATTATGTATTATATCTAAATCCTTATGTGCATTCTTCTTTTAAATATATAAATAGATAAATAGATAAATATATCTAGGCATATTGAGGAAGAATCTGTGTTTCAGTTGTGCCTCCAGTTCACTCCAGCTTTTTTACAGACTACACCATAGCTCTGTGAATAGAAATGTGATCTCCATGACTTCTAAGCTGTCTTCCTCTCAACAACTCAGGAAAGTTTAGTTCCTATCTCACAAGTTTATAATCAGAATCAGCTTTGCTACAAAAACCTTGAAAGGAGACTTCAAAAACCATGTTGACAGGAGAAGATGTAAGCTACTAAAAAGTTATGATCATGACTCATGGAGCTCTGTTTTTCTCTTGTACTTTATAGCCTCAATTTAGCCCTTTCATTTAATTACCTAAAATACAAGGAGCAGTTTTTGAGCACTTCTTCTCGCCTGTCTCTTTAATGTCTGACACCTCAGCCAAGCTGCTGAAAGAGGAGGAATCTGCACAGAATTTGTCACAACAGACCAAAATTAAAGCAACGCTGCACAGGATAGAAACGGTAGAACAGATATCTTGGCTAGAATTCCAAGTTAAACATGGTCTATTGGCTGCTGATTTATGTTGCCACAAAACCTCTAAATTGTGCAAGAGGTTGTGAGAGTCTCCCTCCATAATTTGGAGCAACTGTCCCATCTGTCCAGCATTGCCATTCTCCCTTTCCCTGCCCTTTTTTTTTCACTAAACATCCTGGATTGTCCAGTTGTGTCAGAGATTTACTCTCTTGTGGTAAAGCTTTGATTCTGACCAACGAAGAGAGCAAATAAACTCACTTAAATATTCATGTACGTGGAAAATATTATAATTTCTCAGAATACACATGAGAGGAAGAAAGCAGCATTGGTAACTCTGACTGAAACTCTGATTGAAGCTCACAAGTATCACTAATGCTGCCAAAAGGAGGCAAAAGTTATTGACTGACATAAAATAGTATTTTAAAAGAATTAATTTAATACCCAATGTGTGTCTTTACACACACACCGATATTTTTAAAGCAGGTTATTTTAGAGATAGTTTTGGGGAGAATTGAGGGGTTGTTTTCTCTGTGTTTCAGTGTTAGATTTGCACATGTTGGCTTCCAGCAGGAGTGGCAGTGGTGCTGTGTCAGTCATTTGACATCTCTGGGAATCCCTGTGCGTGTTCCATCCACCCCTGGGAGCAGGGACCTTTTCTGCCGTGAGGAGCCATCCCTGCCTGTGCCACCACGGTGATGTTGTAGCTCAATAAATTGCCCTTAACCTGAACTGTTTGAGACCTTTCCAGAGCGAGTCCCTGAACAGCAAATATTCTGGGTTTTCTGCCCATGCTGAAGGATTTGCCAGCTACACTCTCATGAAAATGCCAGTATTTTTTATCCTGTTCCCACTTATAATTGCCTTCATTTTTCTCTAGTCTGAGTCCAAAAAAAGGCTCTGCTAGTGCTGTAACTCCATTTCACATATTTTTAGGTGATCTATATTGCATAAAAAAGGTTTGTACTCTACATTTGCGAAAGCTCTCCTCCTTTTTACTGCTTCAGGTATTTGCTTTTCAACTTGTTGGCCTGTGAATCCTTATCTTCATTTACAATAAGCAGCCTGAGCTGAACTCAGGCAACTCTCACTTTTGCAAATTAATTCCTATTTAATTGCATCTTTCAGAATCTGCTTGTTATGAATTTACTGGGACCCTTCCAGAAAGCTCCAGACCACCTCTGCCGTGGGTGTCCAGGTGCTCTACCTCCACCTGGCTTTGTTGGGCGGTTTTTAATCAACACTTGCTGGCCACCATCACCACCTCTGGAAATAGTTCAAAATATCCATTTGAGTATGGATAAACCATTTGGTTTTTAACTCTTATCCAGAAGGTTCCCAGTCTCGGGGCAGGGGCAGGCTGGAAGCAGAGCCTGGGCACTGGATGAAGCCTGGTGTGTGTCAGGATGGGTCAGGCAGTGTTTGAGGGAGGTCACAAATGACTCCTGGATTCCCACTGGAGCGCTGCCAAACTATTGATGGCACTTCCAGGTGGGGGATGAGATGGACACAATGCACTGCCATGAGAAAAATATCTGGGAAACCTTCCCAATGGCTCCTGTCCCAGCCTTGAGTGCAGGTGTCCCACACAGGCTTGGCCTTTCATGCTTTACAGCATCCAGGAGACTGCAACCCTTCTTGATTTCTGAACTATTGCACAGCTTTGAATAGTTTCAGGCTTCAGGAGAGAGAGAGAGATGTTTACTTCAGGACCTGCTGAGCTGCTACTTCATCCTGATTCTTTCAGGAGTGGAAACCTGACATTAAAGCCCTACATTTTGATTTCTCTTTCGAGAACCAGTCCATGTTGAATGTTCTCTGAATGATTTTTAAACAGCTGGAAAAGAACAAATGTGTTTAGCAAATGGCTCATCTATCAATTAGCCTTTCAACAGGACAGAGCAGCAAACAGTAGCTTCATTTCCAATCTGTAACTCAACTCAGAAGTTTGGGGCTGTGGCACGAGCTCAGTCCTAGATGCAAACACAGTGAGCAGCAGCAAAGCTGCCCAACACTGAGTGAGTGGAACAAATCTTCCCCTCTGGGTTTGCAGCACGGATTTCTTATCTGTAAGTCTACACTGTCACTCTTCCTCCACAACTCCTAGACCCAAAGTCGAGGAATCTTCAGTTCAAAAGATGCTTCTGCTAGTTGGGATATATAAAGGCAGTTTTATTTTTCCTGCTTTGTATTTTTGCCTCCTGACATTCCATCAATAAATTCTCATAGCCAACTGTAAAATAACCAAAATTTCAACACAGTAATCAACTGAAGCACGGTTTCTGAAATCATCAGAAAGGAAAATCATGGGGCTTTCTGGACCATTTGGACACAACTGTTTTGGATCTGTAAGCACAGAGCTTGTTGAAGAATATAACTGTAGCTGTAGCAGGATTTTCCCTTTATTCTATATAAAGCAATGTATCAAAGAGCATTTCCAAGACTTGGTGATGCTTCCAGTTGCATGAGAAGATAAGGGTGGTGAGATAATGATCATAGCTGTAAGTGGGAAATCAAAGCCTTGCAGTGAAGTTCATGACTTGGACTAAAACTCCACAGAAATTTTTGAAGCCTGAAACCCCCATGAATACCTCCAAGCTGATAAAACAGATACCAAGGGTTTTCTAATTACTATTTGATATGGATACTAATTTGCACTGCATTATTTCCCCGTGTAAATGCTTCACAGAATTTGGTTTCTCTGGAGGGTTTTATTAACACAGAACTGTTTTAGTCTGCAGCCAAACTGCATTTCCAGTTTGGGCTTTCAGGGTGTGGAAGGCCTGTGTTTAAGCTCATTAGGACTCTCAGGTAGGTCAGGATTTTGTGCATCTCTGCGTTTTTGGCTCAGGATACAAAAATTCCTCGTGTTGAAGGCAGGAGTTGATCGGGTTTGGCTTCCTTGTTAAACCAGAAGATTACGTGGTTTTATTTTTTTTTTAATTAGAAGAATACATTCAATTTATGAGCGTGAGGTTTTAGAATCTCCTTTTTATAAACTTTCAAATGGAAGAGGAGAGTGTATTTTTACAAGAAGTGTGGGATTCTTTTAACTGAAATATCACCTAAAAACTGCCCTGATTTCCTAATGTTGTTCAAGGTCAGCTTTATTTTCCTGCGCTGTTTTCACAGCTGCTCCTCGTGTTACCAGAAACATTTCTCTCTGCTTCACAAGCCTCAGATACCACATCATTTGACTGGTAATCAACATCTGCCTAATTTCAGCTGAAGAATAACACCCTCTTTATGCTCCAAAGCCTGTAGAACAACATACATGATGTTATTGTGGATTTCCATTCACGGGGCGGAAGGAACCCCACATTGCTGAGATAGTTTTTAATGAGAAAGTTTGGGATTAAAGTTGGCACATTAATAGGATTAAGAGTTTGGCAGTCTTCCACGTTCTCTGTTTTATATTATTTAATCTTCGTTTCTAAGCTTGAGTTTTGTTCTCCCCTCAGTGTGTGTAGAGTGTTGTTTTTGAAGTGATGGGGTTTGGTTTCCCAGAATTACAACAAAAGCTTTTATTTAAAAGTAACTCAGTTTTTAGTTTCCTTCCCCTGCGTTTAGAGCACACTCAGCAACAAGTTGGGGTTACTGAGTTGCTTCTAAGTCAGGTAACCAGCACAATTCTTCTGAGATTTCATTTTGCTACACAATAACCAGCTCTGGGTTGTTTTTTTTTTTCACTAAAGCTAAATTATGTTGCAGTTTTCAGCTCTGTTCTAATTGACAGGAATGTTGTGCTCACTGGGTCTGGCTCCTTAAAATCCCATCCTGTTGTTCAGTTTTGTGATGCCGCCTCATTTTGCAGTTACAGCTTTGAAGTGTTGGGAATATTGCCATGAAAATCCAGTGAAAGGGAAGGAGAACGACTGGGTTTGCCCAGAGTGAGCCCCAGTTCCAGGCTGGAATGGCAGAGTTCTGAGCACCACTCATCTACAGAATACTGGAAATCATTTCTTAGAGTTGTATGAGATTGGCAGTGTGGTTCAGGTCTGAATTCAGCGCTGAAAAGTAAGCTAGGAAACCAACTTTACATGGATTTTTTAAGTTCTCAAAGTGTTTGCTCCTATCCTAAATCCTCAAGTAGATGTAGGGTTATTTGTAGGTCTTATTCAGGTCTTATTCTTCCTCTTCTCAACCAGAAAATTCAGGCCCCATCCTAGGAAGCTGTTTCACTAATATTTTAGTGAAATTTGTTTTCACTATTTAGCTGCAAAAGGAAGGACTCACTGCTGTTTCCACAGCAGCATTCCAGGAGTTCACTGAATGGGAATATTGAGGTGCTTCACTGGACATTCAGCTGCAAATACACAGGATTGTGATCAGTGAGGGACACCACAGCATTCCTGCAGCCAGGTTTTTAGGATTTTTAAAAGCATTTAGAAGTTTCAGGCTGTGATACCAAGCAATTTATATGTACTGCAATTATTCCTTAATTGCCATCCATGGGCATTTGTACCAGTGATGGGCCTTTGCAGGCTGCCAGGTATTTCATTTTCTCTCTAAATGCATCATCGTTACACTAAATAATTTATTAAAATTCATGTTGTCCAGTTTTTTAAAATTTTATTTGGAAGAGCTATTAATATGTATAAAAGCATGCATAAAAGACAGTAAAGAAACCCTAATTTATATTTCTTTTGTACTTAGAGAAGTAAAGAAAACCTGTCCTCTTTTCTGTAAGTGAGTTTGACAGGGCCCTGAGCAGCCAAGATAGGTTGAAATGTCTATTTCTCAATAATTTTTGTCAATGAACTTAACATTTGTCATCTAACAAAACGTGGACACAGGGAAGAGTGATTGTTAATGGTTCTACCTCCCAATGCCGTTTCCTGAGCACTGGTGGGACACACAGGGCTGGAATTCTGCTTTCCTCAGCCCCTTGCTGAGGAAAAGGCTGAGACTTGCCTCATTTTCAGCACCCTCTGCATGAAACCATGAGTTTTGAGATTAGGATGATTTCAGCTTGGTTCAGGAGGGTTCATTGGTTATGGGTTCTGGAGATGTAACTGGCAGCATTCTCCCCCAGGGGCATCAGTGCTGCCTCCCCACAAAAACCCTTGCAGGAACCACGCTCGGGTGCGGAGCTTTGCCCGTTTTGGGACAGAGCTGGAACAGCAGGAGCCCAGCACAGCATTTCTGCCACCCAATTCCCAATCCCTGGAGCAGAAACTCAGCTTCCACTCCTGTGTGCGAGCCCTGAGGGATGGTGGCTGCATGTTCCTCTCTGCCCGGTGACGAGTGGCTCAGGAAAAGTGCAATTTTGGCACTGGTTTGCACCCCAGGGGAAGGAGGTGGTGTGAAGCAGTGAGATCTGCCTCTGCTTGGCAGGGCAGGAGGAGAAATGCAGATTGTGAGTTTTCCATGCTATGGGTAGGTCCAAAAAGCTGTAGGAATTCCAGGATTTCCCACAAGCCCGGGTCAGAGGGTATCCAGAATCATCAACCCAGGGCACTTCTAGGAGCTGTCTTGCCCAAGCAACAGCATCCAGAGCCCAGATTTTTAACAGGATTCATAAAAACCTTCACAGAAAACCAGGGCTGGTCACACCACAGCCCTTTGGGGTGGTTGTCACTGCTGGTATGGACATTGTGTCCCCAAGGACACGAAGGGCAATGACATCCCTGCTGAATTTGGTGTCAAACCTCCCCTGAAGGGGCTCATGTCCAGCAGCCTGCACATGCAGTGACCAGACCTGCCCAGTCCCACTGCTCGCTGGGGATATAACACCACAGAGTCACAATAAAACCCTTCATTTCACTGTTCACCTTTTCTCTCCTCACTTGGAAGAAGCACAGTTGCCATTTCCAATACATTCCCCAACGCTGATTTTTCCCATCAGGCAAAAATTACTTCCCACCTAATAATGTACAAATTAATCCATTCCAGCACAAAACTGGATTTTATAGAGCAGAGAGGCAAAACTGTGGGACACTGAGCCATGCAAGTTTTCATTTGAAATTCAATAATAAAGAAATAGCATATTGTGATTTTTCTCCCAGAGGAGCTGACTCTGAAAACTTAATTCTGGCATATTCAAAGAAAACTTTTACTGTTATGTTTAAATGTGATTAAAATTTAATATATCATCTGGCACATCTTTGCAATGCTTGATCTTGGTGATCTTGGGAGATTTCAACGGGCTGAAAATGCTGCCAAGCTCCAGCTGTAAAGTTTCCATCCTATTTTGAAACGTGCCACTCTTCTCCAAAGCTGCAGAACTGTTTTCTGGAGCTACATTATATATATTTGTATTCAAGACCTGTTAGTCATTGCTGTTCAGCAAAAATATAATTTTCAATATATTTTTAAGAACAAACAATAATAAGATGGTTTAAATCAGAAAGAATACCTTTAACTTTGAAGGGAACTGGTGTTACACAGCTAAGAAATGTGAAGTGTTTACATATTTGTCCTACAGTCCAAAAAAATAGCCCAAGGGGGAAAACCAGCATGAATTGAAAGTGCCAGACTTTAGAAAGGAATCAGTGCTGTCTATTCCCCATTTCTGTCTCCAGACTGCCTGATTTGAAGTGCGCACTGGTTAGAATTGAGGCCAGGAAGACAAATTCAGTGGCAAAAGGGAAATCTGTTATCTTGGCACTATCTGGTAAACTCAATTGCATCCACATTTCTCTCCAAAAAAAGGGCAATTATCCAAAGGGTTTTCATGTATTGGCTTGGCACTCCAGGGCCTCACTACTGAATTTGTTATCCAGGACCTCCTGCCCACATTTTTGTGAGGAGAAAACCTGGGCATCGTGGTCAGCACTGACAATTAGCATGGACATCCTGTCTAATTAAACTTCTCCATTCCCAGGGAAAGTCCTCTGGGAGAGCAGAGGTGTTCTCTGGGGGCTGAAGGAATTCAGCACATTTTAGGAGGGCCCCAGCACCATTTAGAGGAGCACAAGGGGGATGTGTCTCTGTTTCTGTATAAAAGGTGTGTATCTCATGGTGCCTTCCTACTAATGCGGAGTCACCTCGCTCCAGAGTGAAATTTAAAACTACAGAGAAGCTCATGAAAATTCCTCCAGTCTGTAAAAAACCACATCCTCTGAAGGCTCTGAGGGAAGATGAACAAACCCAAGGTCAGATTAATGGCAGGGCTGGCACAGCACTCCTGGTTTACCCTGGCAGATCCCATGGCTCTTCCCATGGTGTCCAACCCTTAACGCCTGCAGGGCTCTCCGCTCATCCCTGATTTTGGGCAGGACCAGGAGCTCTGCCTGCCTGTTATCACTGTCAGGTTACTCAGGTTCTGTGCTACCTGTGGGCATTTAGAGCCACAAAAACTTCCTGGCAGTGAAGAACAAAGTGTTACAGCACCAATCATCTCAAGAAGAGGCAAAGCAAAAGAGCTCGTCTCGGACTTAATTAATTTCTCTGCTTGTTTTCCCTTGAATCTCTCAAAAATGCTGTTGCTGAGTGGCTTTGAACATTCAATTAGAGGTTCAGGTAATGTCAATTCAATCCCTCCACCTCCATCAAAGTCATGCTGAAGGAAATTAAAAATGTTACATTTCCACAGTGGCTGAAGGACGTGTGATGGTCGGCAGCTCCATGAGCAAGCCCGAGACTTTGTCTCTGGTTTTTCCATGGAGTTTTGGCTCACAGAATCTTAATTTTAATAAGATGTGCTCGGAAATACTGCAAGGAAATCCTGGGCCGTGTTTGTGGGTGCATGGGATGAATTTTAACAACTGAAGAACTGGACGAGTCTCAGCACATGGCTGGCACCCAGGTGGCCCTGAGGCCACAGGTGTGTCCCCAAGGCACAGCCCCAATTCCCAGGGGATGGGCAGTGCCTGGCCAGGGCTCCAGCCCGGGGTGCCCCTTCCCGCCAGGCACAGCTCCTCTCCTGGGCACAAAGGCTGCTGGCACCGGGCTGGGGGAGCTGCCTCTGCCAAGCTGCTCCCTGAAGTTTCCTCTCACGCAGGACAGGCAGCTCCACTGCAGCTCCTTCAAAGGGATTTCTCTCGGTTTATGCAAAATATTGTGGCCCAAGCATACCCAGTGATTCAGCCATAAATGCTTCGAGCGGGTTTTATGTGTGTGCCTATGCAAATGCACACACAAAAATATGTATATATCCATATGAAGAATTCCCTTCATCTCCCATTTTATAATATGCAGAAATGCTATTTTAAAATTGTAGTGAACAAAGAGATCCTTGACATAAACATTCCTCAGCCAAAAGAGGAAGTTTACTTAGATAGGAATATTTATAGGAGTGAGAGCTTGAGCATCAAGTCCAAACATTGTAACATAGAACTATCATCAGCATTTAAATAAAAAGTAGCATGATATAGTTCCTAATTGAAAAATATACCTAAGAATTGAGTAAATCTTAATTTATATCATCAGAATGGCTTCCCTAAGGAAGGAGGCCCATAATGAATATTTTGAGTTTCCTCTATATGGTAAAATTTTTAATTTTGGAAAATCTTTACATTCAGTCTGTTGAAAAACTGTCACAAATGCACAGGTATGCAGCAGGCTGTAGCAGTTAAATGTACACATATTCGGTTGTAGCACAACTTTTATTTCCTTTCACTCCTCAAACACCCCCAAGCGTGTAATGCCTGGTGGAGGTACCTCCATGAAAGAGATTGCTTAACACGGGCAGATTAAAAACCAATTTAACTGATGGCCACAAACAGAGCTCAGAGTTTGTCGTGGCCACAAAGATTTTCTGTCAGGGCATAAAAGCCATGAATCAGTATGCAGAAGGGATTGCCTGCCCCATAGAGATGCTAATTCCGTGACACTTTGGAAACTCATGTTCTACATTTACTGTTCACACCCGATGGAAGCCAACCAGCCTTAGCCTGAGCTAATGAAATCAAAAGGCTGCAAAATGTCACATTTTCGCAAAATACCGCATTTTCTCATCGCCATGCAGCCTAATTTCGGGATATTTAGGCTCTTGCTATAAGTTGTTTGACAACCACGGGGCTGCCTGGCTGTCATGAGGCACAATTGTCCCAAAGATTGGAAAGTCACATTCGCACAGAGCTGCTGTAGCCAGTTTATCTGCAGAAAATAAAGGGCCTATCACCTTCCTGCTCCAGAAAATGACAGAAAACCACAAGAATAAATTAAAGAAAGTATAGAACAGCAGAACAAAGACCAAAAGTTTCAGCAAGTTAGCATTGGGGACTTACATTTTGTGTTCCTTTGGTTTTTGGTTTTTTTTTTCCCTGAAGTGCTATAAGAATATCTATATGCACAGTTTACACAGTGAGGGCATATTTAGATAGGATATTTTATATATAGCAGACACTGCTAACGGTAGATATTGGAAAGCTCAGGTATTCTCTAAGTAAGGCCCTAGTATACAAACACATAAAAGAGGTACAAAATAAAGAAAAAGCCACTCTCCAACTCAGCAATTCATAACCACAAACCACTCCGGCGGCGCGCGGGAAGCGGAGCAACTCCTGGCACCCATTCCCCGGTGAAAGAGCTGCGCGGAACAGCTTCCAGCACCCATCTCCCCGCACCCCAGGCTGCCGAAGGGCCCCGCGAGAGGTCAGGGGTGCCCCGGACTCACCGAGCGCGGCATCGCACAGCAGCTGCTGCGGGTGCGCGGGCGCGCAGCTGCAGCCGGACACGGCCGCGGGCAGCGCCGCCAGCGCCAGCGCCAGCACCAGCGCTGCCGCTCGGCTCCCGGGGCTGCCGGGGCTCCCCGGGCTCCCGCTGCCCGCTGGGCTCATGCTCCTCCTGCGGGGAAAGGCTCTCCTTGCGCCGCACGCCCGGGGCGCGGTGCCCGCTGCGCTGGCGCGGCCGCTCCGCGGGGCTCGCTGCGGTGCTGGCGGGGACGCTCGCTCCGAGCGCTGCCGCTGCTCACCGCCTCCAAACTGCCCTGACATGGGACCCTCTTATTTATGGCCCCGGCGCCGAGTCCCGGCTCCGCCTTCCCGCAGTTAAAAGCGCATTTATTGGTGACATCGGCCCGGGGTACCTCGGCCGGCAGCGCGGGAGTGGGAATGTTAATCGCCAAAAGCCTCCACAAAACCAGCTTTTGCGAGGATCTGAAGCTGATTTTCTGACGGTTTTATCTCGTTCGAGTGAGTTTGCTTCCACTTGGGATTTAAAAGCCAGCCCTGCGATCTGATTTTGGGCTGGTAAACAAAGCTGTCCTGTTTAAAGCTCCGTTTGTATTCGCAGCCCCCGATCTTCCCCGGCACTTCTGGGCATTTTCCTGAACTGCCGTCCCTGTTCGCAGGCTGGACAGAACTTCATTCATGAAAAGGAGACCTCTCAATGCTCTGCTTGTGAGCCTCCAACAATCACTGGTTACAGGGAATAATGAATTACAAATAAAAGCCACAATAAAAGGCATTTATACAAAATAATTTCATCACAGATTTAGTTTGAAACAGCGAGGGAAAATATCCCAGCGGTGTGTTTTGGAAGCACCGGCTCTTTCCCTGCATTCCTTATTATTGCAAATCCTGCTCAGCAGAGATCTGTGCCTGTGTTTCCTGGCTGATGTTGTAAGTGGAATACAGACAGAAATGAAGAGTTCAGAAATCCTTTCCACCTTCAGAGCTTTGGTTGCTGCAGCAATCTGGGTATGTGTAACCTGTGGGCACCCTCTTTTTAGGAGGAAAAACGTTTCATGAGGAAGCAACCCGAGGTTTGATTAGCGAGTAGCAAAGAACATCTCTAGATTGACATGCAGGACAGGGCTGCTTAAACAACTCTGTGTTCTGTCACAACCCAAATCAAGCGTAGGAATTGAAAATTCATCAACATGACCTGAACCATTCCAATCCAGGCCCATGAAAATGTATTTTGTTGAGGCTGAGATTTAGGTGTGCCCAAAGTAGCTTCAGAGAGATGTGTACATGTTTTACAGCAGCAGATTTATTTCATTTTGGACCAGTTATACAAATATTAGTGCTCTGATTCTTTTTCTTTTTAACTCCCATCCCCCTCAAGACACACTCTGTTAGAAAAAAACCCACAAATATTCAGAATTATTAGAATCGGGTCTCATTTTTAGAGTTTAGATCCACACTGAACACTGAGCCAGGAATCCTGTACACCATGTCCTGATTTCACGCAGCCATACTTGGATTTTTTACTTTCCCAGTCCAAAGTTTTGGCTTCAAATCATAAGATTGGATCCAAGCCCAGGGCTAACACCTGAAAATGATTTAGACCTGTTAACATCTCTGTTCTTACCTAGAAGGAATGGACTTCTTTCACGTCAGGGAAAAGATGAAAAAGGCTGGAACCTGGCACAGGAAGTTCAGGCTGCAGGGAAGGCAGTGAAACCCCCAGGCAGGTGTGTCAGGGGTCTGGGATCAGCACCTCTGGGATTCTCAAGCCTCGCTTAGAGCAGTGGGACTGGCAAGTGATGAAGGAATTAATTGGGAGCCACTGATTGGTTTCCACAGGACCTCACAGGGCTGCTGTTATAGGTGATTTAAATAGATTGATTTGAGGGCTGTTTGCACAAAATTCAAATAATAAAGAAATGTGCTGGGCAAACTCTCTTCTCTACCTGTCCCTGAGGCACATTTTGTCCAAGAGTCTCCAGAACAACACGTCCAGCTGTGTTCTGGGTGTCCTAAAGACTTTTATATCTAGTCCAATCAAATGAATTATATAATCAATAGAAGACTATTATGCTCAAAACAAAATTTAAAAATAATTTTATAACAAGTCACAAATTAGTGGTCCACTGTCTTCTAGATATAGAAGAGGATTAAATACTTTCAACTGAATGTGTGGAATGCTAAAATGCTAAAGCTCAGTCTCCTGTGCTAATTGTGCAAGTGCCATTAATATATGTTAGTCATGGTCTTACCTTGTGCTGCCTGCAGGGAAAATTCAACTTCTAGGAGCCCTCACAGCCAGCTGTGCACAGGTGGAGTATTTAAAGTATGATCACACCTAGAGAAGTGAGTGGCCCTGAGAGAGGTTCTCAATAAACAGGCTCCCAGATGGTCCCAGCTGGCATTGGGAGGGATGGGAGGGGAGATGCTGTGTTTTTTGAAACCTCAGCAGAACTATTTTCAGATAAATCTCCATTCTGAAAAATTTAGTCAAATTCTATCTGAGTTTAGGCAACAACATATTTACATCGTGGCTTCAAAAGGGATTTTAGTAGGTCTGGAAATCTCTCAGGAACACGCTTTCACAAATGCAGGAAAATGTGCTTTTAGTCTGTCTACCACAGGAGACAAATTATGCCCGTGTCTCGTGCTGGTATCAGGCAGAGCTGGAGTCCCTGGTGCCACTGAACAGCACCAGCAAACATCAGGGCTTGGCCTGAAGCTGTGCAGGCCTTTTTTATACTGGATATTGCAGTGGTTATAGTTGGATAAGGAAAATTACTTTTAGGGAGTTTAAAAGGAGCTCCTCTGCTCTGGAGCCGGGCTGGGAGAGCTGGGGGTGCTCATCTGGAGAGGAGAAGGATCTAGGGGCACCTCAGAGCCCCTTCCAGGGCCTAAAGGGGCTCCAGGAGAGCTGGAGAGGGACTGGGGACGAGGGATGGAGGAGGAAGATAACCCAGGGCTGGGGATAACCCAAGATTTCGGGATAACCCAGGGCTGGGGATAACCCAGGATTTAAGGATAACCCAGGGCTGGGGATATCCCAGGATTTAAGGATGACCCTGGGCTGGGGATAACCCAGGATTCTGGGATAACCTGGGGCTGCAGGATAACCCCCGTGCCTGGCTGTGCTGGGATTTCCTCCTGCCACTCCTCTCTGCCCTCCCCAGTCCGTTTTTCCAGAGGCAGCGCTGCCCAGTCAGTTTGTCCCTCCCTGGGCTCTGCTCAGCAGCATTTCTCTGGGGGTTGGAGCTCATGCTCAGGCTGTGAGCTGTGTCAAGGAGCATGGAACCCTGCTGCACAGGGGTTGTCCATACAGCTTTTTCCAAAGGTTTTTCATTGTCATAGGACATGCCACAGCCACCCTGCTGCCCCTTGCAGCTGTCAGACTGTTTGAGTCTACTCCGAGTCTTTTGCTTGGGCTGCCTTCTCTGTCCTTTAGCTTCTGGCAGTGCACTGAGTACAATTTTTTATCTGTATCCATCTGATTTTCTCTTCATTGTGGCCAATGAATCGTATTTGAGAATGGAAGCGGGCAGGATTCTCTACAGCAATAATTTATCTGTTGCCTACTCGATGCTTTGCCTCGGTTCTTTCCTTCCTGATTCTCATTTGGCATCGCAATTACCTCTAAAATCTACTCTCAGTTTGCCTGATGAAGTCCCACTACACATCCTGTAGCAAACCTGTAAGATCACATTGAAAATTCAGAGTTAGAGCAGCATTTCACAAAAGAAGTGAGCTTTCCTGGATTTTAAATCCCAGTGCCTCCGTATGAACTACAGCCTGCTTCAAACAGGAGGGTATTTATAGCTGTCACCTCTAAATACTACAGTAAAAAAACCTTTCGGTTTATAGTCACAGCAATTTGGGTAATTGTTCAATAAGGTGGCAAAATGTTGCTTGACTTTCGAGGCAGCAGTTTTCCAAACAGTCGGTGGAAGGATGAGTTAAACACTGACACGCCAGAATGAAAATATAATTTCTTTCTGCAGAGTTTTTGTCTTCAGAATTTCTGCCAGAGACCTGTGGGAGCTGCTCTCGTTGATTCAGTGCAATTACACTTCGTGTTTTCCCTCCTAATGACAATTTCTGTTTTCCTGCTGTGCAGGAATAGAAAACAGCAGACTTTCTGCCACCAGATCACTTGGTGCTGGTTTAGATCACCGTGGTTTTTTTAACTGACCAACCAGCTGTGGGGACAAAGGTGTTTTAGGTGGATCTCCTGGTGATCAGGTGGAGTCACTTCATAACCCGAGATCATCTCCAGCCTTGCCTGACTTCAGGGAGCACACGGAGCTGCTTTGTGCAGCTCCAGCCCCTCCAGGTGGTGCTGGTGGCAGTCAAAGGTGTCTCAAAGCGAGCTCAGAATTTCCAATTCTGCACCAAGTCCGATGTCCCTGGGAACTGAGGTGGCCCTGGGACCTGCATTAGGTCACAAACCACTTTAACCTCCAATTTAGGTCACAGACCCACAGGTGAGGTGCATTTGCCTCTCCCCGGCACACTGATTGATTAAAGCTCTGCTCTTTTTATCCCCTTGAACTTTCAGTTTCTCTACTGCCCTATCTAGAAAGATAACCCAAATCACCTCAGCTTCCCCCTTGGCTTGGGGGTACTGAACCTTACTCCTTGCAGACAGAGTTTTACACCCACTTTGAGCTGCCAAGTGGAAAATGTGGCTCCACATCCCCAAATTGTGCCTGCGTTTGTTGAGTGGAGCGTGAGGTTTTCTGCTGAGAGGCCAGTGCTGGGCTGGCCCTGCTGGTGACGGAGCTGCTGCCTGGCTGAGCCCCCACTTTATCTGGAAATTGTGTTTTCTGCAAACCAAACAGACCAGAGAAAGTACATCTGCTGCTTGTTTATTGATTTAGGGCTCTTCCTGCCTGTTTCTGGGAAAGAAAGAAAGAAAAAAAATTAATAGAAGGCCACCTTCATTATTTCACTTTTAATTTCCTTTCTCCAAAGTAAGCAGAGCAAAATTAGATTTAGGCTGATGCATATTCCACAAATAAATTACATGGAACTAGAGTGGTTAAATGAACTTTGCTTGGGGATTATTGGAAAGATAAATATTTAAACACTGAACTTGAGGTAAGTCATGTTTATGCAACATCTGGGAGTTTTTTGTCACTGTTTCTCTGCCCCCTCTTTTTTTTTTTTCCCTATTGTGGCTTCTCTAGTCAGCTCAACCCTGAGGACATGAAAGCAGGGTGAATACCACCTTCAGGAAAGTGTCTTGTCTGTATTGTTGCCAGCAGAGGGGTTTTTTTTTTACTTTCTTTTTTTTAGCAGATGATCTTTGCCTGGTTCTATTTTTATAGAAGTCTTTGATTATATTTCACATTACGGCTCGGTTAAAAGAATTCAAAGTAAATTTAGAAGAATTCCAATTATATCTCTTGGAAAAAAAAATCAGCTTGTATTGAAACTGTTCAAAAATACTTACATTTCAATAGAACCTATAAACCTTTGAGCACCATAATGTATGGAGATTAAATGTGAAGGTTTTATTCTAAATTAATAGAGTTATAATTGCAGGATGACCCTCTACTAACCAGACTTAGAAACTCCAGAAAATTTCTGCAGTAGGAAAGGAAAAGGATTTCCTTTACACCTGGAAAAATGCAGACAACAATCCAGATGGGGACTGTGCTGGTTAATCCTGTAGCTATCTACTGGGTCACTGAATTACCTGCACCACAGGTTAGCCAAGGTGATATTGGAGGTACTGTGGAATTTTATCTAGCCAGAATATTCCTTTCTACAGTAAAAAACGTTCTGAGCACAGGTGGGAAATCTTTAGGTGGCCAGGTACTGAAGATTGATACAATAAAGTATTTGTCTTTTAAGCTCATAGTACAAAAAATCTTCGATTTTAAAAGGTTGGTGCAGATGAAATGCTAAGAAACCATAATTAAGAATAATTATCCTTGCTGTTGTGACATCAATAAGGGAATAATGAAATGAACTGGCTTTTTTAGATTTTCAAGCTCATCTAGAAGAGAAATTTATCCTCTCTAGGGTATGTGCCCAGAAATGAAACACCTGGAATGTTTCTGATTGGCAGGAGTTTGCAGATGGCATTTCCTTTTCCAAATTGAGCCTCATTGGGTGCATGGGCTTCACAGGTAGATAAAATAAAAAAGGAGGCCCTTCTAGTGACTTTTTATGGTGTTTTTATATTTTATGGTGTTTTTATATAGAGATCTCTGGGCAGTGTTACCATCCATTAAATTCTCCTCCAGTGCCAACATCCCACAGGATTCCCAGATGTTCATGAACAGGGGTGGAGTGTGTTGGACCTTCCACAGTTCTCGGATCTTAAAGCTTGAATCAGACAATTCCTTCCAAAATTCTTGTGGAAAAACCACAAGTCACATCCTGCAACTCCCAGACAGGGGGAAAAAGCATAAAATCATTAAGTAGGATTTGTGACCAAGATCTCTGGGTTTGGTTTGAGGTTAGAAAAGAATAAACTGAGTGTGTTTGTAAGAGAGATGCCACATCTCTGATGACTGCACAAATCCTAAAGAGCCACCCTGCATCACCAGAGCAGCATCATTTCCAGCTGCCTCCGCTGCCAGGGTGGGTTTTTTCTCCCTGAAAAGCACAAGGGAGGTTTATTTGGTGGGGTTCACTGCAAGGATGTGACTCTGGTTCGGGTAAGAAGAGTTTTCCCCTGCTGCTGCTGCAGGAATTGCATGCACAGAACCCAAACCTCACTTTAAAGGAAGTGGATTCAGGAAGGAGAGAAGCATTTCTCAGGTATTTCTGAGCAAGAAGTACTATGGCACATTACTGATTTTCCTTTTTATTTTTCATAGCACATCACTGAAAATACTGGTGGCAGAATAACATAAAAACAGAGCATTTCTTCACGGGCACATCATTAACATGTGACCTTTATGGTTTTGTTAATTAACTGCTCAGCTGGCAGAACTGTAGCACCTATTTCAGTGCTTTCCTTCCCACGCAGCAGGTTTGGGGTTGTTGGTTGGTTTGGTGGGGTTTTTCTGCCCGAATTCCCTGGCAGCTCCACGCTGGGGGGCTCAGCACCAGCAGCTCCCCTGGCTCTGGAGGTGAATGGGCAGAAATGTTGGTTTGAACACTGTCAGTGAATACTGTGACAAACACTCTTCACTTGGGTAACAAATGAACTCTCACAGGAGAAAAATACAAATTCCTTCCTTTTCTCACCGAGGAACAAATCCTCCACCAACTTTTGAGAGATGAGGAGAAGGGAAATTTTATGGTTTTTCCACAGCAGTGTTTGATTCCTCACACTCGGGGAAGTGCCCAGATCAAAGTAGGACCTACTACCAGTAGTACTTGGTCATAGAGGTGAACCATCCAACTTCTCCAAAGTCAAGGTTCTGTTGGAATAAAATACCAACAGGAGAAGTTAAAACCACAGAAATGAAAGTGTGCGGACCGAATCCATCTTTGTAACTTTTAGGAGCTGATAAAACAGATGAAATTCGAATATTCACTGATGTTATTTTGATTAATGGCATTGGATTAGCAAATGTCAGCGTGCTCCTCAGCTGTTTGTGTATGTCTTCCCACAAAGAGCCAGGAGTTTTCCCAGTTGCTCCCCATATTTATTACCAATCCAATCATATTCATATAAGACTATAAATTTGGAAAATTTTATTCCACGTTTGCCAAATATTCTGGTTTCTGTCTAATTAATAATGGTCATTTATTGCGTTGCTGTTTAAGCCAGAAGTCCTGGTAATCCTATTTTTTTATTCTGCTCTATTTTGTGTATATTTTGTGTATGTGGAAGGGCTCCTGCAGTACAGACACTTCCATCTCTCACGCTTATGAACTTGGCAGATTTCTCAGTTTCTCTTGGTGCTTTTTGGGATTTTCTCCTCAGTTTTTAATTGCCAGAGGAGAATTTTTACTTTCCTGAATTTAAGACAGCTTTCAAAATTCAGCGATATTTTTGTAAAATGGCCTTTTCCCCTCAGTGATACTTTTCAAAGCAAACAGCTTTTATAGCAGGAATTATAAATGATAATTATCAGTAATTATAATGCAAATTTAAGGGAAATCGCAGAGCTGGTCAGTTTTCACTGTCACTATCACACTTGTATCATATATAATGTTCACCAAGTGTAGGAATAGTCTGGAGAGTGCCTGTTCTGCCAAAATGACTAGAAAAGAGCAGATTGGGAAGTGGGATGGGAGGACTCAGGTCAAGTTTTCTTTAATTTCCATGGGACATTTCAGGCTTTGTTGGAAGAACAATCCCCTGGGCATGGGTTGGACAGAGAGGTGCTGCACGATGGCAGAGGGAAAACTGGGATAATTAAAGTCAGAGCAGGAATAAAGGAAAAGCTGCTCAAACTCCAAAATAACTCCAACTGCTGAGCTGCTCGGGCCTGTCCCAGGGAGAGCTACAAACAAGAGAAGTGCTGGGATTACTGAATTCTGCCTGCCTGGTGTTTTCCTCTCTGAAGTTTGAACTGGAGCATGCAGAGCCTTTCCTCTGGCTGCCACCTCTGCCCTCAGTCTGTGCTGGGATGTGGTGGAGCACATGGAATCTCAGGAGCAGGGTCCAGAGAAAATGATGTTACTGCATTTTTCTGAGGGAGGAAGAACAGATTTTTTTTTCTTCTTACTTCTTTTTTTTTCCTTTTTTTTTTTAATTTAATGTGACTTGTGTTTGTTCCTGTGGCCCACAGAGGATTCCACAGCTTTGGGATCACAGGAAGATACGTGGCCCTGTTAATTACAGGAGTGCCATCTGTACTGCTGTGCTCAGAGCTCTGCCAGCATTTCCATTACAAACCCCAGGGCAGTGGTTTGCAGCTCAGTCACAGAAATGTGGTGCTGCCCTAATGAATCTTGGGTCTGGCAATGATTTGTTCCCCTCCTACCCCCCAAAACTGAAAAAAAAAAAAGTGTGGTTTAAAATCTGAAAGTGATAGACCAGTGACTAGATGTTGACTAAGCAGGAACTTTGGTTCCTGCAGTTTAGCAAGAGCTTTATTCCTAAATTCCTGTGTAGGTGCCCTTTACTGTAAAATGCTTTTGCAAGTGCTTTTGGTTATTCTGAAAGTAATCAATGTCTCATAAAACCTCTGACAATTCTTAGTTTATCTTCTGAAGCATCAGCTTTGCCTCTGATTGTGTTTATTGTGTTGGAATGTTGCACTCCAGGAAGGGTTTGGAGCCTGTAACACTGTCCTGCTGCTGCCCAGTTTAATCACGGGGTGAAGGTGTTCAGATTTTTATTTCCAGTACTAATCCTCTTCTATGAAATATCTGTGTTTATGCTTGATTGGTAGAGGTTCAATATATGCACATTTTAGGTGGAAAAAACCCCATGCCCATGACTGGGAGATCTAAAACTTCTTCAGGTGAATGATGGAAGTAACAGTGGTCATTCACAGCACTTTCTGAGAGACAGAAGCATTCCCATTTCATTGAATAAAGTGTTTTCATATGCTTCTGTATATTTGATTTCCTACTCAATGGCTGAATTATTTGGAATTATTCCTTGTGCTCCAAAGCTGGAGCCTTCCCTAGAAAACTTGGATGTTCTGTATCACAAGCTAGGACCTGCCTTTAAAGCAAGTTTTTGTGAATTATTTAACGTAAATGTATGTACAGCCCCACTAAATAATGGAAATCAAGGGGGAAAGGTGCTTAATTTGGCATCATTAATGATTAGAACCTTGGAGAGTGTGGGTCTGTGGGTCAGAAAATACAGAAGCAAAACTTAAAACAGGAAACAGCAGAAACTCAGTTTAAAGAGAGAAGTTGAAAGGAAGACATACAAAAAAGAAAGGAAGACATACAAAAAAGTTAAATTAGGATAAGTTAAGAACACCAAGTGGCTGCATTGGGAAGAACACTGTGCTCAGAAAACACACCCAGCAAGTCACCAGAGCAGAGGACGAACAGTTTGAGCACCACAAGGCCAGAACAGCTTTGGCCACGTTATGACCATAAATAATATGACCCTAAATAATTTCCCTAAAGGACGTTGTTTAATCATTGAGCTGGTGGTCGCTCACTTCTCTATCTAATCTGCCTGTTTTGTTTCCCCCCAGCTGACAATGCCAACCTTTCCTGTCGTTGTGAAGATTGGACATGCTCACTCAGGCATGGGAAAGGTGCAGATGCTGCTTGTTGCATGTGGGGAGCCCGGGGTCTGTCCCTTCCCTGTGCATGCCCATTCCTTCCCTGCATATCTCACCTTTTATCTGCCCAGACCCTGTCTCGGATCCCCCCCTTGTAAATCTCTGCCTGTCCATGCTAAGAAAGCATCTCTCTTCAGGAAAATAAAACCGGGCACAAAGTGTTTTTACAATGAGGCCTTTGCAGTTTGAGGGTTGCGCTGTGTGGGCTGTCCTTTGAAATGTGCTGAGATGCTTTCTTGAAGCAAAACCTTGTTTATCAATTCATTGTCTGTGCTGAAACTCTTCAAGAGTCAAGGTCTGTTGCACCATCCAACTTTTTGGAGCTGGGAGTGTGGGAAGGTTTTGCCTTGGTTCTTTATTGGTTTCAGCTTGATACTGAACTTTGATTCATTTCCTATCTTGATATGTTGTCTGTGATTGTTTCTTACCACTGTATAACTGCTGCTTTCTTTCTCCAAAGTAATTGCATTTCAGTGGTGAGTACAGATGTTTTGGTATCACTTATCTCACAGTGCTGGGCCCACGGGAGAGCATTTAAATCCCACCTTCACTGCTCTCAGTGACAATTTCTAGTCCTTGCAGAGTAACTCACTGAAAACACTTCAGTGCTAGAAGTGGTTTAGATTTTAAAACAATTAATCAGAGAATAGTTACATTATCATCCTGAATCTCCAAAGCTCCATGAACATAATCTTTGCCACTGGCAATAGAAATAGAAGACCGATTTAATTGCAAGTTGTACTGTATGTTATTTTTTGCCTATGACTGTTTTGCTTTGTTTCATATTTAGTAAATCATTGGAGGTCCAGCAGCCAATTTAATGGAGAGCAGAATGAACCACTAATTAAACTGTATTTTCTGTGGATGGCATATGTGAAGTGTTAGAATGTTTATGCTGCACTTTGGATATTCACCTCTCATTTAGAGAAAAGGGGAAATAATGCACAGAAATGTTCCTCATATCTAATGTCTAGAAATGATTTTTCTACTAGCTATGAAATATTTAAAACCCTCAAAGATTAAATGCAATCAGAGAGCAAAGGAAGGTTTCCCTGAAAGCCCAGCCCTCCCTGAGGGCACTGCTGACAGCAGCATTTCCAGAGGTCCCAGCTAGACCCACACAGACCAGTTAGTTTTCAGAAAACCAAGTTGAAACCAGGCCTTGTGTCTGGTTTGTGGCTCCCAAATGGCAAATTACTCTATATCTTTCTCCATCTGAGAGCTGGGAGTAAATACTTAGACTTCAGGCTTTTATCTCCACCAAATTCCCTTTATTGTGCCACATCCCACCTCCTAGCCTGGCCCTCAGGTTCCCTTTTCAGTCCCAGCAGAAGGAAAAGCAAACGAGATGCTGGGCTTGCAGAGAGCTGCAAACTCATTCCTCACCATTCTGAAATGCCCTTTGGATCAGTGGGGTGGAGTGCCACCTTCCCTCTCCCATTTTCCACCAGCCCCAAGGCTTCTTTCCTGAGCCCCTTTCACCCCCTGCTTCCCCAGCTCTGAGTTCCCCACAGAGATGTGCCCTCCCTGCCCAGAGGTGATGTCTCTGTCCTCCCTCTGCCCCCTAAAATCTCCTTCTCCCTCTCCCCTAGATCAGCATTCCCCACTTTTCCACCCCCCTCTTATTTCAAGATGTAAAAGCTGATGGTTTAGTGCAGAGTGTTCCACACCTGGGAAATCCCCGCTCCTGGAAAGCCCAACTCCTTCAGAGAAGGGGGAAAAATGAGAATAATGGTTCTGCTGTCTGGAGCCAACCCTCTGTGCTCCCTGTGAACGTGCACTCTCCAGGAGATCAGGATCCTGCAGCTCCTCCCTCATGGGAGAGACTGCTGGGATGCTGTGAGAGTTCCTGGTGGGCTCCACATCCACTCAGTTACCTGAGCAATCTACAGAACCAGCAAGAACTCTCCATCAATTGGAGTTGCATGTCACACCTAAAAAGAAATCTGGGGTATGCAGATCTGTAACTGACCAACATCACTGCAAAAAAAAAACTCCAAAAAAGCAAAATAAAATTCCACTGTCTGCAAATTGCTTTCTCCAGATAATAATATTTTGCCTAGAAAAAAAGGTGTTTTAAAGCAGGAATGTTATAGAACCTAGAAATCAGATAAAATGTCAGATACTTCTTTTTTTTTGATGCTGTCAAAACCATGCTTCTCATGAATGCCATTTGCAACCGAATTCTACATTTGATTCCTAATCGCTCTTTTTTTTCTTTTGTCTGTGCTGTTTGTGGCTTGATGGCTCCAGATCAAGGTAGACAACCACTACGATTTTCAGGACATAGCCAGCGTGGTAGCACTCACTCAGACCTACGCCACCACTGAGCCCTTCATAGACTCCAAATACGACATCAGGATCCAAAAGATAGGCAGTAACTACAAGGCATACATGTGAGCCAAATCCTTATGTTCTTTCCTGCTTTTGTTTCAAAAATGACGAGCACCAGTGAGATCAAAGAGTGTTGGATGAGCTGATGCCTCCCCTGTCACACTCTCTGGAAAAAGTATTTTAAACTTTCTGGATTTACCCAAATTCTTTGTATCGGTTGATTGTGACTGGGAGGAGGAGAGTGAGACATGAGGTGAGCCTGCTGGAGGGGTTTTTCTGCTAACTTGTGTTCGTTATTTCCATTTAAAGAAAGGAGCAGTTGGAAGAGGATTTGGTTTCATAGAGGAGTTGTTAATTCAGATTTTTCCATGCTTTTTCAATTTAAGACCAAATTTTCTTCAGATTTTTCTCCTTCCCTCTGAGGATAAGTTGGATGGCATTCATTCACACAAACAAACCTGAACTGTCACACTTTAATAGAACAAAGTCCTCTCTTTTCAATAGAACACATTAAAGAAACAATCCAATCTTTCAGTGACCTTCACAGACATGCATGAAAACCTCTTCCAATTTTAGAACCCAGGTGTTTGTTTAAAGGCCATGACTAAAGGAGAGGCTCAGAGGATGTTTCAGCTTCACAGACAACATTAAGCTGGAGCAGCACACCAGGTTATGATGCAGCAGTTGAGCTCTGGTACCTGTGTTTATGCAGATTTTTACTCTGTTGCAATTATCAGGCAGTGTAATCTGCCAAAGACTCCTTTCATTTCTCATTTTAAGACAAGTGAGATCATCTCATGCCCTTGTTCCCTCGCACTTACAATCCTGAGGCAGGGAAAATATAACAGAACAAGGATAAAAATACACATTTACATTGGCACACCCACATCCACACACGGGGATATTTCTCAAGGAATTCCTGAACACTGGAGGGACCAGAGATTCCTTGTAAGTTGTTTGTAAGGTACAGGCAAGTTCTTTATCAGTGAAGAACTCCAAGCAAACCATAAATATTGAGAAAAACTAAAGTTGGAGCTGGGTTAAAGCAAATCCATGATATGTTTTATAATTTAAAAGATAGGGTTGATGTTAGGAGTCAAATAATTCAGAACAGCCATGAGAAAATGGAAACTTTGGTCCAGGGTGGGAGAAGGGGAAAAATTTATCTCCTTAGGTTGATGTTGGAAGGCCACATACTCTTGACTTCTCACACTGCTGTCACAGGATCTGCTGCTCTGTCCCCACCTGGCACTGAAGGGGCACATGACAAAGAACATCCAAGGTCTGGCCTTCCCAAAACAGCTCAGAAATCCCTCCGCTGCTCAGCTACACATGAGGGGCCTCAGGAAAGCACAGACCATGGAAACACTGTCCCCATGGGTCAGATCCACCCTGCAGTGCAGACACTCAGTCCTTCTGCTCTGTTTTGAACCCAGAATTCACTAAACACTGCGAAAACAGCATGTTGGAAATTTCAGTTGTACACAGTGACCAAGGCAGAACGCTCAAAGAGCTCACAAGCGCTCAAAGGCATCTGGAATCCTCTGTTTTCAGTGATACAGGACTATGATTTAAGCTCCCTGTGGAATTCAGGTGTGTTGGGCCTTCCCCACCTCTCCCTACAGGCTCGAGAATCTTAAATAGATGATATAGCTTTTATCCTCCAGCTTCTCCAGGAGAGTTAATTCCAATGCTGCTTGTTTGTCTCACACTGGAGCTCCAGACCTGACTTTCCCTGGCTTTTCCCCCTCTCTGAGGACACCCATCCCACTTTTCTCACATCACCGTGTCCCTCCACCCCAACGTCCCCTCTCTCCACCTCTCTGGGCCGTGCCTTGGCTCAGTCCTGCTGCTCTCCCAGACTGCTCCAACATTCCTGTCTCTTAGTCCTTGCCCCTCATGCCAGAGCTGTTCCCGTGCCCCAGGTTGTCCCTCAGCCCTTGGATTCTTCTCAGTGCCATTCACCAGCCTTGCTCTGCCCCTGCTCCCATCCCAACCTTCTTCTCCACCACAGACCTCTCCATGCCCCTGCTGCTGCCTCTGCAGGCCCGGATGGGCCTTTTCTCTCTTTTCTCTCTTGCTGGTGCTTTGACAGGCAGATTCCTTGTGTTGTGCTGCCCATCTTTCCCCTTCTCTAATAAACAGAGCTGATTTTTCCCACTCTTACAGCTCTCAAGGGCAGAGTTTTAGGAATAACGCCCAGCTCTTGATGGCTACAATACATGGCCAGGTACCAGATGCAATATTGGGCTCATCCCCTGTGGTGGAAATAGGACCACAATGTTTTGTAGGAGAGAGCCCCACTCTTTTCCCATTGACTTGAAATTTAAATGCTGTTCAGCGTCAGGAATAATTTTGGAAGAGTCAGCCATGGTAAATTTATCATTCTGAAACGTAAATGTTTCTTCTTTGCAGAAGAAGCAGTTGGCCTAAGGGACAGCAAAAATAAGTTAAAATGACAGCCTGTTCCTCCTACCTTTTATTTATTTTTAAGTTTCTGCTCAGAAACTCTGGGTTCATCCAAATGCTAAAAGCCTAGCAATCGTTTTTTCTCTAGATTCCTTCATACACTTAAATCACACACCAGAATGAAATACGGGTTCGTTATTACAAAGCATTGTGGAAAGGAGAAGATTTACCAAATGTCTGAAGAATTCTTCATGTGCACATGCATATACATGATGTCAGGAGAATATTGTTCTACAGCTGGTTCTCATTTTGCTCTGTGACACAGGAACAGAGCACTTAGAGAGCCACCACAAAAAATACCAGCTGAACATTTGTTTTTGTAGTTTAAAGAGAGTTATTAAGAGTCTCAGTTTTATAATTCTGTGGGAAATTGTGGTTTAAGTGGATCCATGAGTCACCAAACACTGGTGCTTATCATCTGTCAGTAAAGATTATGGCCCAAAAAGCAGGATTGGGTCCCTGTAAATACCACAACCCCTCCAGGGGCTGCGTGACACACACTTAAGTGCCCTGGGCACCCGGGCAGGATCTGGCTGACTTCAAGGAAACACAGTTTAAAAGGGTCACACACAATGTAGAAAAACAGAAATGCAAAAACCCTGTGTCTAAATCTCCCCTCCAAAAGCTGTACTGCGAGTCCAGGGCTTAAAGTGCTTTGATCAAAAGGTCAATAAACCAAAAGTAAAGCCCATCAAGCAAGGGAATAGTGCTGGAAGATCAAACCACAGAGCAGGCTGCCTACCCAAGAATAGCAGGCAGACATTTCTACATATTTCTCTGATGACAAGTCCCCGTCCCAGCAATTTGGATTGGGTACTGTAAATGCTACTAAATAAAGCAGGAAGGTGTTGGAAAAGGGGAAGCTCAAGTTACTATGAATTGTTTAGCAATTCTAAAACAGCTCTTCCTTCTTGCAAGGAGCAAATCGAGTGCAAACATGTTGAGCCTAAGTGTAAAGGACTTAAAGGTGTGAGAGTTGTTTTATTTATTATTCAGTGTTTGGCTAAAGAGGAGGAAATAATGATGTGAAAGACTCTTAGCAATTATCAGAAGCTAAGAAGGGTGGGAAACCAACATATTTGATATCTATAATTACAGGAGTCATCTCTAGGTCTTAGGGTGTCTGGTTGGGTAGTTTTGGATCAGTTCACCGTGGTCTCTTGTTCTGGAGTTCATCTGTGTCAAACCCACAGTCTCCTGAGCTTCCACCAGTTAATTCTGTGTCCACAGCATTCCTCAGCCCTGCTCTGGTCCCTGCAGCATCCTCACAGCCAGCCAAGCATCCATTGGGAGACTTCTGCAGGAGCTTTTCCCACTGCAGAGGGAAAACAGGGCTTAAAGCAAACCATCCTTGCCTCTCTACTCAGTGGTGCTGGCATTCCATCCCTGCAGCTGAGCATCTTGAACTGAATGCTTGCCCAAAGACTTCAGGATAACTTTTTCCCTGATTTGGTCACATCTTCCTTCCTAAAAGACACCTGAAAAAGTCCATTCTAATGAATTCCCATGAGAAGTGTGCGAGAGGATTGAACTGTGACTTGTGAGATTTTCTCTCTGATGCAGAAATTGTGTGGAGAGTAGTAAGGAACCTGAAATGAGTAATTTTTAAGCAGGCACATGTATATAAACACCCTAAAAATGGAGCAGGAATCACAACATAACCTTATTGCAGGGCAAGGTTTCCTTACACACAGCACTCAACAAGCACCTTCTCTTCTTTTCTCTTCTCTTCTCTTTCTCCCACATCCACAAAGGACATGGCACCACAGAAGAACTTCATGCCTTAAAACCCAGCAAACTTTATGAGGCTCCCAGAGAAAAGTCAACATTCCCCCACAATTGCTACTGACCCTCGTAATTAACTTAATGGAAAAATGGAGAGAAAGCTCTCGCTGCTGCCTGATGTACTTTTAATACATTGCAGATGTTCCCGTGATTTTACTAACTGGAAACACTTCATAACTTGTATCCATAGCCTGTTCCCAGTACAGCATTTAGCTTTCACAAAGCAGTAATCTTCTCAGCCCTGGTAGCAGTCCTAAGGTCTGAGGAGAAAAAAAAAAAACCTTACATGGATATTTTCTTTCTTGGAGATTAAATAGAAGAAGGTGAACTGACACAGGTTGTTTAGATTATATCAGTAAATAGCAAAGAGTTAAAAACGGAGGAGAAACCAAAATCCAGCTCCAAAACACACCTGAAATCACTTCAGAGGTGTTAGAAAGATAAGTATGTTTCTTTTCAAGTGCTGGGACACAAGCTTGCAGTGGGGTGGGTTTGAGAGGAGAAGCTGAAGCTTCTGGACATTCACCTTTGCAGCACCGGTGTGTTCCAGGTACTTCAGTGCTTTTGTAGCTGGCACCAGCTCATTTCTAACACTGCCCCTCCATCAAAGCAGGTTGGGTTTTCTAAAAAAATCTAAAATAAATAAATTGGGAACAGAAATTTCACAGCACTGTCACTCTTTGCACCTCCAGTGAGGTATTGCTGACAATGCTCTTACAACCCCTCATGGCTCAGATGTGCTGTGACAAGCTCCCAGCCAGGAAAAAGGGGTCAGTGCTGCTGCTGCTACACTCGTGTGAAAAGCAGAGTCATTTGATAGTGAGAATGTGAAACCACCGGCTGTCTTTGTAATGTTTTCCCCCTTTCAGGAGAACTTCCATATCTGGGAACTGGAAGACAAACACGGGCTCTGCCATGCTGGAACAAATTGCTATGTCAGATAAGTAAGTGGACTCTCGTGTAAAAGGTAATTTAAAAAAAATTAATGCTGTTTTATTTTAAGTGAATTTTTAAGGAAACCCATTGTTGGTGCACAATTCACAGTAAGTGCATGTCTTGTGTTCATTTGGGGGAAAAGGAGCCTCTCAGCTGGGTGAAAGAGCAGAGCCAGGAGTTCCATGTGGTTGTCCCAGAGTTAACTACCCATGCCCAGGAGCCTTGGGGTTACGTGAGCCCTTGGGTTCCTACATCTGCACCTAGAAAACTACTGGAATTCCCTTCAGAAAATTTAATTTCACATATTTAACCCATCAGTCATTTCTCCTGGTTCTCTTGCCCTCTCTTACCCACCAGCCTTACCCCATGCACCCTGTTTTAAACTTTTCTCCTTCTACATCCTGTGGCATAACTATGCAATCCAGTCTTCACTCTGCCTTTTCAAATCCCATTTCTCTTTTCCACTCTCAACCCCAAATTCCTTACTTTTCATTTTATAAATTTCCACTGAGCTGCACTGTGAGGCTTTTTCCCCTGTTGCTGGGATACACTGAAGCTTTATTTCCCTTGTGCCATCATTCCAGCTCTGTACTTTGGTTTACTGTGCTTTTCCTTTTCTTTCCCATTCTTATCCTGGATAATTCTTGCAGTCCAGTTGAAAACATTCATGCAGCACCACTTTGAAGCTCAGAACTCTTTTCTCAACACTACTCATTCGCTCTACAACACATGAACCTCTTTTCCCTGCAAAACAAAATCTGAGAGGCTTTTGGATGGCTATGAGTTTTCTGTTGTTCAGCTTCTCCAAAGGCTGCCACCAGTGGAAGCTGAAATAAAGTCTGTAGAGTGAAAGTGGAATTTAAAAGGTGTTTTAAAGTTCAACAGTGGTCCTGTTTTGGGGGGTTGTTGGTTTGTGTTTTTTCTTTTAAAAGCCTGGAACCTACAACTCGGTCTCTCTTACGAGCTGAGGGAGCCACAGGAACTGAACCATTGCCTGCCCTGGAAAGGTGAAAACAAGAAAGACGGGAATTCCAGCTCCCTGCTGTCCAACCCCTGTCTAGACTGTGTCCTCACTGATCTCCCCTCTGGGGATGGACTGGAGCCACATAATTTTCTCTTTCTCATTCCCTCCCACCTCCCTCCAGCAAGTGAGGTTATGTCTTCCCCAGGAGGGAGAGGCAGGAGTGAGCTCTGGGGTGTGTAATTACAGTCCACGGGCTGTGTGGAAACACAGGAGCTCTGGTTCTGCCCTGAGGAAAGCAGTGCCAGCAGGAGTGGGAAATGCTCCCCTCGCCCTGCTCCTGCTGGAAATGCTCCCTGAGCTTTGCTGCCGCTCCCGTTGCTCGGTGTAAGTTAATTAGAGCAGAATAGGGCTTTTCCCATTAAAACACTGGCCAACAAAACAAAACTTCCTTTATGCTGATGAGGCCAAAAGCATGGAAAAGGTGGAGATTTTCCCCTCAAAGGAAGGGGCGTGTGTGACACAGCCCTGCTTTTGTGGGATTGCCCACGGAGCGCTCACAGCAGAGCAGGGCACACAAGGGGAAAAGAGACTTTTCAGAAGAGCTGGAGCAGTTTCACAACGCAGCAGAAACAATCAGATCTGCCGCGTTTTGGTTTTAATACATGCCATGAATGAGGAGGAAGTGCCTTGAAAGCCCTGCCTGATGGACATTGTTGGCTGAATACAAATCTCAGCGCAGAAATTCAGAGAAGAAAGAAGAGTGTGGCAGGAAGGGACAGCGAGAGGCAGAGGAGCAGCACGTTTCAGGGTCCCACTTTCTCATTCAGCCCCTGCCCCAGAGCTCCTGCTGTCCAGAAGATCAGGGAGCTGTGCCAGCAGTGCCCACCTCACCTGGCACACCTGCTATTCCCTGCCAACCCCCTGGGAGCAATTCCTTATCCTTTATTGCCTGCCAGCCCAAGGCTGCTGCTCACATTGGCTCTGGGAAAAGAGGAACCGTGACCTTTTGTCAAACCTACTGTGCAAGCCTTGGGTTTAAAACACTCCAGGCTGCTCCATCCAAGCCCTCTCTTTCCAAATGTATTTTTCCAGCTCTGTGTTTGTTGGCAGAAGGTGGACTATTAAATATACTTTCATAAATCTGATTGATGCTGCAGTATTTTAAAGAAAATTTCCTCGTCTTTGTTTTCGTTTCAAGTCCAGATATTTTCTGTTCAAGACAAGTTTTGTTGTCCTCGTGACTTTCTGAGATACACAATCTTTTACAGCAAAGTAAAATAAAGTTATTTATAAGCAAGTGCATGCAAAAGTCAGTCAGTGCATCTACAGATGTTGAAATTGTCAGGCATCCAAAAAACCCTCTTATATTGGACAAAAACCATGTTTCTCACAGGAAAAAAATAATTATTTTCATTGTTAAGATATTACCATCAGGATCTTTTCAAACAGTTGTATCAATTTCTTTGCATTCTGCCTAAAAGAAAATCTTTTCCACTGGAACAGATTGGATATAAGAAAATATAAAGAATGTGACTTAATAAGTTTACTTGGAAAGGATGCTCTTGCTGGAGATATTTGTACATGAATCAGACTCTCAGCCCAGCAATGAATTTCCTTTGATCCTACAATGAAATCGAATGCTTTGTTTATTATAGCAGGGTTTTTTTCAGTGGAAAAGACTGTGAGGTGGCAAATCCATCATCAGGGCTCCGGGGCTGGAGCAGGAGAGGAGCTGGAGGAGGAAATAGCTCTGCTTTGGACTCATGTGTGAGCCAAGGAAAGATGAAAAATTCATGATAAATGAACGCTGTAAAAATGGGGTTTTTTTGGCAAATCATGTCCTTCATCTGGTGACATCACCTTGCATCATTCCCAGATCATTTCCTCCCTGCCTGGTGCCCCTGCCCAGCTCTGCTGGGAGTCACTGAACATTCCCAAAGCTTTTGGAGTCCTGGGGTTCAGTCCTTGGCTTTGGGCTCTCGGAGCTCCATGCTGGTGTCACTGCAGCTCTGCAGTTGGTCACAGGAATTGCCTCATTCTTCTTCCAGTAAATCCCTCCTCATCCCCTTCTTGGTCAGATAGTCTCCCTGTTCCAGAAAAAGAAGGGAAAATCGATCATATTGCTGCTTGTAGAACGGGTTGAGTGTCCCTCCTCAGTCTGTGTCTCTTACCATGACATTACAGAATAAACTGAAGAATTTTTGTGCTCAGCACTATATGAAATAGCCTTTTTAGGAGTTGTAGAATTCCTTGGAATTATTTAAATTCCACTTCAGTTTCACAGCAGTTGTCTATAAGGCATGAGGAACATAATCCTTGTCTGCATGCTCCATAACCCACATAATGCCATGTATTTGGTTCTCCTGCACCACCTGAGGGGTTGTCCTGGCCGGATTTTTCCTTTTGCTCAGTGCTGTGGGAACAAAACCAGCCTGGCTGCTTTGGAACACAGCTGGGGCCGTGATTTAGGATGGAGCCTCTCACTCATTTTCCTGATACAGGAACCAAACCCATCCCATGCAGTGAAAATTCTGAATTTAGGGTGAATGTTATATTAAACACATTATTAGGTGAGCCTGTGGAAGATCAAGAGCCTGATGAGATACTCACAGAGAAAATTATCTTTATGAAACAGGTACAAGCTTTGGGTTGACACCTGTTCTGAAATATTTGGTGGTTTGGACATCTGTGCTGTTAAAGCTGTGCATGGGAAGGATGGAAAAGATTATATTTTTGAGGTAAGCAATCCCACTTTTTCTTTTCAATAGATGCTTTTACATATTGCAAACGCCCAAGGAAAGAACCTTTCTGATAGCTGGGCATTGGCTTGTTTGTGTTTCAGGCAAGGCTGTGTATTTTTGAGCAGGTTTAAATCATGACACAAAAGCCACAGGTCCAAATTAGTGGCACCACTTGCTGGAAAACATAACCCTATAGATGGGAATGTCTTTTGGTGTTGGAGGAAATGTACACAAACTGCCAAACAAAACCAAATGTGGATGGCACATTTTCCCAACCCTTATGATTTCTTTCCTGAGCAGGCTCACCAGCTTTTCCTGGAAGGTTTATAGATAGCACTATCCCAAGGGAACCCCAACAAAATTATACCTTGCCGTGGAAAGGGAGATTAAGAACGAAGTGGAAACAACTTTACTGTTTTTTCTAGCCTAAATATTGCCCTGAAGATCTGAATCCTGATGAATCAGACGTTTCTGCTGTAGGTCATTTTGAAAAGTTGAAGTTTTTCTTTACTTTATTATGGAGAAATATCACTTTGTGTAGCCATGAAACGAGTTATCATCACTTTCCTGTCGCACAAGTTCTTCAGCATCTTCCCTGTTCCTGGGATTTTATTCAGGAGGTGGGCAAGGATCTCCAGAATCTCCCCACTCCAAAAGAAGTTGATAAAGCAAAAGGAGAGAGTTTTTTTAAAAACAAAATAGCCACTGCAAATTCTACACTGGACCAAAAGTCTGCCTCACTTCCTGCCTCTGAACAAACCCCCCGATTTTCCATGCCACAGGCAGTCACACTTTCTAAACCCCAGAGTTCTAAGAACTGCAGGATCCATCAGGAGCTGGGTTTACAGAGCATTTTAATCAGAGTGCAGAATAGATGTTGCAATTAAAAAAAAACCAAAAAAACCAAAGAAAGAGTGGATGGAAGTGCAATAATTCCTGCTGTTGTCCGGAATCAGCTGAATTGTTTGGGAGATGGGAATGCTCGTCAGCGAGGATATTCAGAATCTGTGAAAGACATTGAAATGTGGGGCTGTCTGCAAAGTTCCCATCCACCAGAACATCTGTAAAACTTACGATCATTTGGTGCTAAAGAGCCAGCTCACATCAACAGCTATTACACTGCAATTTTAACAGGATTCTGGGCTGCGACGAAGGGTGGAAAACTGTCTGCACCAAGACTGGGAGAATTTCCTCCTTTTGTGTCCTTTCAGCACGGGAAAATAAATGTTATTAAAGCTGGCACGTGCATGCAGCACTCGAGGGGGCTGAGCAGGACAGGCAGTCCATAACTCCTGGGCTGCAGGTCCATCCTGGCAGCTGTGCCCTCGTGTTTCCATGGGGATGCCACACCTACGGAAAACTGAGTGTTTGGGCACCACCGACACCTTAATCCTGCAGGGATCACCTGACCTGCAACACACAGGCTCCCAAATGGATGAAATCACGTTTGCAGATTTGTTCTTCCCAATTTTCCCTTGGAAGGTTCTGCCAGTGTAACCTCCAAGAGGAGGACACAGGTGTGTGTCAGCCACCCTCGGGGGGAATGGGAATTAGGGGGGAATTCTGCTGCAGTATCCTTCAGGTATCCAGACCAGCTTTGCTGAAGACAGGTAGGACAAAATATTGAAGTGATACCGTTATTCAAGCACAAAACCTGAGTTTTTCTAGGAAGCTTCGGGCTCTTTGCAGTTTTTTAGGTGGGAGATGTAAGAGGTAGCTTTGCCTTTTAACAGAACAGGTTTTCTAAGTGTGGTTCCCTGGAAAAAGCTGCCTTCTCCTGAGGAACACAGGAGCTCTTCCTGCCTGTCCCTGCCCTGCTCCAAGGAACTGTCTCCAAACTCCTCCCAGGGAGGAATGAACTAATTAAAGGATCGCTCAGCCATGCAGAGGGGCTGTCAGGTTGATCAGGATGAGGGCCAAGCTATGAGTCTGTGTAACAGCCTCATCTCTTCATTTAGAGTCTGTTCTTCCCCCCTCAATGGGAATTCTCAGGTGCCGAGCATCAGACGAGCTGTAGAAACAGGATTTTTATGAACACATCACTGCAACATGCAGCTATTTGACTGTCTTCCCTCTTCTTCCTAATAAGACATCAAATTAAGGCCTATTAAACTTTTAACTTCTTAAATATAAGGGCTCTTTCCCTTTTTAAATTAACACTTCTGAGGTTTTGATACTAGGAGGAAAAGAGCATTGTTTATATTTCTGACCCCACTGGATATTATCTTTCCTGTTTCATTCTTGGAAAACCAAAGCTCTGGGAAACTAAACAAAAGCTCAGAGCATGGGGTTGAGAGCAGTGAAAGAGAACAAATGTAAGAGAATCCTTTACAGTGGACTCCCAGAAGTCTCCCAAATTTTGCTCCAGATTGAATGGGCTGCTGCAGGTGTCTTATTCCCACTTGCTTCATTTTGCCCTGAGCTAAATTAAAATTAGCTCCCAAGTGGGTTTTTTTTTTTACTTAGAAAGATGCAAACTGGATTTCATGAAGAAAACTTTCAGCCATTGAAAACCAATGGGAGAAACTAAGAAAGTGTTTGTGCACAATTGTGTGTAAAGTTCTGCTCTTGGCCTTGAATTCTTCCTGCCAAGTGCTCAGAAGCTCAGCTACTTCTCCTGTCTTCCCATCCAGGACAGAATATCCTCTGCTCAGACCAGGGAGGGAGCTGAATCCAGCTGTAACAGCTGATAAACTCAGCAGTCTCTCACAATTTCAGGTCTGGAACATCGCTCTATTCACACACCAGAGGGGATGGTTTTGCCCAGTTCTCGCCCTCCCAAGCACGGACCTTCAAAATCACCCTGATTTCGTTCCCCCTTCCTCTGTACTCAGCACTTGTCCTACCTTCTCCTGGAATTCCTGGCTGTTTCCCTCAGCAGATCCATATATCCTGTCGGGCTCCCTGGGCACTGCTGGCTGACGGCCCTCTGGCTGCTCCCTCGTGCTCCTCTTGTATTTCAGCATCCTGGGAATCACCTCCTTCTCCCTCTGGATCCACAGCTCTTCACCTTTGCCCTTCCTTTAACCTTTCCCAGCACCATTTGGGCTGGGTCTTCCCAAAGCTCTGCCCAGTTCATCCCAGTCCTTGGGGGTGAGCTCAGGATGCAGCAGAGCTGGGTGTGGGCAGTGGCAGCGGGAATTTCTCCCTCAAACACAACTATCCCTTTGCAATTACTGATATCTTCTAATTGCTCTGGCTCCTTTGTAAATCCCATCCCATTTCCCTTCCAGTCATCAGTGTTAAACAGAATTTCTCTTCTTCTTCTTGCCAGTCTCAGTCTTGCAGCCCAAATTTGAGCTGTTTACCTTTTCCACAAATATATGCAGCCAGTCCCTGGGTGATAAGAGAAATTCATCCCAAAGAATTGGCTACTGAAATGGAAATACACTGATATATAAATGCGAGTTCGCAGTGATATGAATTAAGTGACTGTAATTCACAGGGACCCATGTTTTTACTGGCATCTGCAAAAGTAACGTATTTGATTTTATAAATTACAGATGTCCTTTTTCTTTTTCTATGAAATCCTCTAAGTGGGAAACTCCAATATTTTAAATAGCTGAACTAAAAACTGGCTGGGTCTAAATGGGATTTTAAATCTAGCACAGGCTGTAAATAGACTATTTATAAACAGGCAGCTTTGTGTGTGTTTAAACTTTGTCAAGTCTTCCAAAGGGGGGGAAATGCCAGCCTGACATTCCTGTAGTCACTCACAGGATTTAAAAGCTGTTGGTGTTGCCCAAAATATTCTTAAGATACATTTCTATGAAATGCACTGATTTCTGTTAGTTGTCATTAATTCCTGTGCTAGGAATGAAAACAGACTGAATTCTCTGAAAGGAAAATACAAAAGCCACCAAGAAAAGCACCCACCTTGGTCTCAGCTGCTTTGCCAGGCAGTGGCAGAGCTGCTCTGTTGCCACATCTGTGGCCAACAATATTTGTGCCACTGTGGCAACAAACCAAGGGATTTTAACAAGGTCAAAACCTGTCCAAGTGATAAGAGATTGATAAGGGAAAAGGGTTCTCTTCTTAATGCCAAATCTGCTTGAATCTGCCTCAATATGTGACTGAAAATTCTTCATTCAGGGAGTGTAAGAACTTCTCTGCTGGAGTGGCCATGAAGATCTGACACGTCAAGGTTCCCTGTTCTCACTTTTCCCCGAAGTTCTGCTAAACACCATGGCAGCACCTCCCAAAGGAAGCTGATGTGTGAACTTGCAGTTGTAGAAATGCTTAAAAGCAGAAATTCAGTCCAAACCCAATCCTCCAGACCTTAATCCTGTCTAATCCTTTGGCAGGACCTTATTGGAGGCAATTTATTTCACAGTCATTCCAAGTAATTGTTTTAATGTAGGTGGAAGGTAAACAAAGGGAGGTTTTCTCTGCATGCTCGTGAAACTTTTAACTGATGTTGGCTGAGAGGGGGCTTCATTTACACCCTATAGTGCATATTTTTTAAAGTAGCTCTCATTAAAATGGATTTTTAGAGCCCAGACATCTCTCCCTCTCTGAAAATCAGATGGTTTGCAGTGGACAACCAAACATCCAATGCCCTTCACACCAAAACATTTTATTTTCAGTCATTAACACTTCACAGTCCTGGTACTTTGGCTCTCTCCAGGCACGATGCAAATTCCTCCTGCAAGAAACAGCTCAGGACACAAGGAAGTGGATCTTTAGAGTATTAATACAATTTTAACAAATAGCAGTAATTGAGCAGCAATTAATAGTAAAGAGCCACTCAACCTGCAAGGCTTCATTTCCCCCCTTCAGAAATATCCACTCCTATTGGTTCAGTACTTTTCTCTCAGTGAATTGAAAACATTGGGATGTTCCACTTAAAATTATGATTGTTAAAAAATAGGGTAAAGTTTAAAGAACCTTTCAGTGTACTTATTAAACATTTATTCATCTCTGTTGATGTGGCCCTAGAGTGGAAAACCAGTCATTCATTTCTGAGGAAACCTTTGTTCTGGAGTTCAATTATTATTGCATTGTTTACCCTGGGGTTATTTTAAAGCCTGTTGGCTGTGAGGAAGCTCAGAGGGGACCTCCTAGATCTGAAAATCCCAGCACGAGCCTTGCCAACACTTTGGTTGCCAACACACAATGCCAGTGAATCTTGTAAATGAACAAAGAGAAGAAGAACAGAAATGATTTGGGACTTCAAACTAATCCCATTATTGGAACAAAGCAGCCTTTGTCACTCAGGGAGAATTTCTGTAGCACTCACCATAGTTTGAAAAGCTCAAGGTTAGGTCATATTATTATTTATAGTGCAGCTCCCTCCCAACTACTGCAAGGTGCAACGTTCTTTTAAACCCAAATGTCTCTTCAAACACCCAACTTCTGTGTCTAATTCCTAGAAAGCCTGGAATATCTAAAAGAAGGAAGGGAAAATTCAGTTCTTTGTTGATAAAGGAGATGTTTTGTGGAGGTTGGGGGATTGAGTTTTGCTCCCACTAAAATCCCTTCCGCTTCAGGAGGGATCCACACAATCTGGGTGCGTTCGTGCTCTTCAGACTGATCCCTGTGCACCCCTCAGACAACAAAATTCTTCCACCCAGAGCTGTGAGGAACACCAGAGTGCAGCACTGACATGGACGTGCCCTGATGCACTTGGGAAAAGGATTGCAGTTTCTCAAAAGTGAATTAAATCCTATTATTTTTCAAGCAGGAAAGCCCAGTGTGAATAATAGGTGAGGTTATTATGTTATCCTTTTATTTCCCCTGAAGCAAACACAGATGTGGCAGAAGTGGATACACTGGAGAAACAGCAAATATTCTGGAGAAAAAACAAATATTTTGTAGGAGTAAAAATGCTTGGGACCCACTGAATTCAGTATGAGTTTTATGAGAATAGCTGCAGGAAATAACCACAGAGCACTATTAACCTGTCACATTTAGAATGGGAAAGTGCCCATTTTCATCTGCTTCTCTGCCATCCTGCTTTCTTCGGAGAAATTGTTACTTACTCTTTGCAGCTGCACTACTTTTTATAAAAGGTTATCAATAATAACAAGGTGTTATTTAAAGTTTTTCACAAATCAATAAGGACCCAGATTTCCCTAGAAAAACTCCACAAATTGCTGGAAGCTGAAGTTTGATTTTGCATTCGCACGCTGTAATTGAGCTGATGAACACGGTGTGAGCCACGAAAGCAGGCAGGGGGGGAAACCTTCAGCTGAGACAGGAGAATGATTGCTTCAGACCACTGGACAGCCTGAGAAATCTCATTTTCCTTATCAGCCCTGTGCTCCCCATTCCTGTTCCCAAAGTGGGTGCCCAGGTGTGACCAGAACCTGTATTTTGTGGGAGACTGGGAGGGGAGGGCATTGCCAAGCTGCTGTTCTCTTGTCTGTTTCCTGATGGAACATGTGTAACTCCTACAGCTCTCGTGTGCTTCTGCTAAAACCCATCTGTAAATACACACCCTGCCCTCCTGCATGGAGGAGGAGGAATTTCCTTCCCAGCACTGATGTCCTGTTGTGTTTGCAGGTGATGGACTGTGCCATGCCCCTGATCGGGGAGCACCAGACCGAAGACAGGCAGCACATCACCGAGTTAGTCGTAAGCAAAATGAACCAAATGTTGTCCAAAACTCCTATTCCATCTCCTCAGAGACCCACTGCCACTCAGCAGCCCCAGGTAGGAGACTCGTGCTTTTCAAATAGAGCATCTCGTTCTGTCGTTTTCAGCTCAAAATTTTCCTCCCAGAATTTGGACATCGGTGGAACCTCAAGGATCTGAGAATTTACCAACTCATTTTTATCAGTCTGTTATATTTCAGTGAGATTGTCTCCAGATAGAATCGAGAAGTGCAAGTGCTGCTGTGTTTCTGCCAGGAAATGATCCCTGTGGGTTCAGGGAATTTCCAGGCTCTGTGATGTTTCCTTTCAGTCCCGTGTATAAAATATCATGGAAATACTAAGAAGCTCTGCCACGGCAAACCCTTGCCCTGAGGTTTTCCGAAAGAATACTGACAATACTTCTTGTTCTTGTGAGAAATGAATTACATTATAATCCTTTTTAATGTGCTGCAATTCACGAAAATACCTTAGAAATCAAGGAAACTCCTGAAATATGTTCAGCATAGTAGAAAACATGGGCCAAAGGTTGCAAATAGATGCATTTCACGTATTTTATCTTGCTTGGCCTGACAGTTGAAGTGTGGGGATGCAGAGTTCTGCCCCTGGCCTTGCCACCTGCTGGCTTTCAGGAATCACCTTGGTGTTTCCATTTCCGTGCTTACAAAGTGTGGGGTTTATTTTACTCGTCCAGTTGATAACTTCAGGGAGTGTGGCATTTCTGTAAAAGGCTCTGAGAACAGCAAGGTTTGGAGAGGTGAGGATTTTCTGGGTGGAATTTGATGGGTAAGGAATTGGGTGAGTGTCTGTGCCCAGAGCTACAGGCAGTATTTAAAGAGAAACCAGTAACAAGTGGTGACCTGGGGGGGTCTGTACCTAAAAGGGGCTGATAAATCCCTTTTTTAACCAATGCAGAGTGGCAGGGGGATGGTTTGAAACTGGAAAAGATTTAGATTAGACATCAATTCTTTACAATGAGGGTGGTAAGGAACGAGAACAGGTTGTGCAGAGAAGCTGGGGGTAAAACACAATCCAACCCACCCTGCCCATGACCTGTCCAGGCCTCTGGTGCTGCCCTGGACCTCTGCCCTCCACGGGGATCAGCTGAACCCCAGACCCAGCCAAACACTAAGGCAGGAATTACCAAGCCTAAATCAAGGATGTGTTTTTGCTCCCAGCAGGCTCCACACCAGGTAAACAACTTGAGAACAATTTTGTGGCACACCTCAGACAGACCAGTTCTTGAGGCAGAATGACTAATTTGTTCTTCAAATATCTCATCGTGCCTTAAGATATAAAAATACCCCGTCCCACATGAAAAAAAAAAGTGGTGTGGCTTCTATTTATGCTGCAGCCACTTGAAACTAAGCACAAAATTGTTTCAGCCACAGAACCACATACAATGGAGAAGTTTCCATCCAACATGACTCAAGTCCATTGTAAAGGGCACTGAGAGAGAAAGAAAAAGGGGAAAAAATAAATCACCTGGTGCCAAAATAGTTCCTTTTAGGACCAGTAGATTATCCAGATATTAAAATGAAGTGAAGAGGCAAATTTGGAGTTGCCCAGTCAATACAGGTCAACATAAATCAAAATTTAAAGCAGTAATAGGCATCACTGTCACATTCATAGATTCACATTTGATATTTCACATTTTAGTGGAAAAAAAATGGAAGGTCTGGGGTAGGCTTTCCTGGATTTCGGAGCAGCCAGGGGAGGAGGAGTGTTTACTGCTTCTGCTGTCATCCAAAGGAACTGGCTCTTTGTTGTGTGTAAATAAAGCTTCCAAGCATTCCCAAAGAAAAACTGCCTACCTGAGCCCAGAAGGAAAACAGGATCCAAGGAGCATTTTTAGAATGTTCCTAAATTCCTCAGTCGTTGCTGTCACTCAGCGTGTCCATGGAAAGGGGGTTTTTTTGCTCTTAAACCAGAGTTTTTGCATGAATGCAGAGATATATTCTGGGATGATGGACTTCTGGCAAGTTTTGTTTAGTTTAGGTTATTCCTGAAGGATTCAGCCTTTACTGATGGCAACAGGATGTTATTCCACATTAATCTTCTTTTCCTTATCCTATCCTCACATTATGGATTGCACTTGAGCAAAAAAAAAAGCTGTGAAAACCACAGAACCTTCAGAATATTTGCAATATCTGTCAGTGTTCCTCTCAGTTAATCAGTCTCTTAAAATTGGCCTTGTTATACCAGTTTAGGGCAGGTAAAGGGGACCTGATTTTCTGCTGAAGATTCCATTTGCAAAGACCCATTAATCTTCCCAGCTCTAGGGGAAAATCACGAAACAGACCTGTAGTATTTAAAGCAGACAACTCCTCATGTGTAGCTAATTTTTAGCTGGGTTTTGCTAAGAATAAAATCAGTCTGTCAAAACAAAGCTACTCCTTTCATCTGTGAACAGTCTCCTCCTTTCCTAATGTGAGAAATTATTTCCTATTCTTGAGAAACCCCCCACCCATCTGCAGGGCAAGGGGACACTGCCCATTCCTACAGGTGATACAGAATGCAAAGCCAGTGATTTACCCCAAATCAGCTCTGTGCTTGTGTAGGTGTGGCCTTGGAAACCAAAGTACTGGAGATATCAAAGATTAATTGCTGTGTTTACTCCCTCTGCTTTTAAATGAGCAGCCTATGGTCAATAACACAGCTCCAGACGTGCCATGGTCTGAGTTTCTTTATTATCTATCTATTATTTATCAATTTATTATTAAAAGTGTTTCTAATCTAGTCCAGATTGCAGCACTCTCGTGGATTGTGCATAAAAACATGCCTCAATTTACAAATGCCCCCAGTGGTCAGTCTCACTCCAATTAAGCATCCATCAGGAAACAAATCAGTGATTGGGAAAATCAGCCTTTGTTTAGCACTGGGCAGCCAAGTCTTGGTGGGCATGGCTGGCCCTGCAGTGTGCTCCAAAGGCTGGCAAGGCTCTCCCTGCCACCGTGCCAGAGGGAGCAAATCCCAAAGGGAGCAAATCCCAAAGGGAGCCTCAGAGGGGCAGAGCCTGGGACTGTTAAACCCATTAAATCTGAGATACCTGAGTGGGGAGATTTTGAAAACGTATGTTTTGTATGTTAGCTTTATTAGTAGTTAGTTTATTTATCTGCAAAAGTTAGTTGATTTATCTGCAAACACTGGCCCAGACTCTGGGGCAGGTTCTGCTGGTGCACAGAGGGCGCAGGGGCTGGGCACGAGGAGACCAACTGAGCACTTTCTGTACTGTACTGGGGCAACCCCCGGGGTTTCCCCTGGTCCTTGGGCACCTCACGAGGTCTGTGGGCACCCTGAGAGCCACCAGCACCTCCAAACACCTCCCTGGCTCTTCCCCACCACTTCCACTGCCCATAAAAGTCCTTTGAAATCGTAGGCTTTGGCAAGATAAATTACATTTCTTATTAAAATACTTACAGGGTGCTTGTGGATGACTTCCTAAATAGATTGGTAGAGAATCTAAACCGTCGGCATCAAAACTCCCAAAGAACAAGGCAAAATATTGCTGGGGCACATAAATCCCACACCACAGAATGCAACACCTTCCAAAGGGTATTTAAGTCAAAAGCCATTCTGAAAACTGATTTTTGCTGGAGGTGGTGCCCCCTTCACTGCAGTATTTTGGTTTTTTGCATCCCAGCGACACCTTGTGGATTTTCTTGTGGAATAAATGACTTGGAGAATTACCTATTATTGATTATTACAAGGTGTGACGTCCTATTCCATAAGCTGAATCACATTTAAAAAGGTATTTTCTATATATTTTACAAATCAGCAAATTCTCCCTACTCAAAAATTTTTCATCACGTTATAGTAATGCCTTTTTTAAAAATTTCTTTTCATTATTTTAATATGGAATATGTTTTAATAGGCTACCTTAATGTGTACATATACAAGTGTGTATATATAAATATATATATATATATATACACACACGCACAATGTTTATCTGTGTGTGCTCATTTTAATCAAAAGGGGGTTTTAACCTCTTAGTTATTTTATGGTAGTGAAAATAAAAGAACAGCTGTTACTCTTTCAGATCCCAACATAAACATATGGAATCAAGAAAAGCAGCAGAAAATAAACAAGTAGGAGCCTGAGCTCAGCACATCCTTGTAAAAGGCTACATTTGGGGCACAGTTCGTGCCAGTAAAATTTATTTATCACAAGTATAAAATAATGAGGGTTTTTGTTTCCTACAATGAGGTTGTTTTTTCCAACTTTGAACAGGGCAGGTTCTGCATGTGAGAGACAGGGGCCACGACAGAGGCAGGACTCAGCTGTAACTGCTGCATGAGGGATGTTCATGTGTTCAAAACAGTCCCTATTTCATTAACAGAGCTTGATTTATTTTAAACATTTCAACTCGACAATCAGGTATTGCAATGGATCAAAAATGCAAAGTTCATGCAGGAAAATAAATCCTAAAACCTTTAATGCTGATAAGGACATGACACGTAAATATTGGAGCAGGAATTTTACTAACAAAGTGACTGAGAAAGTGAAAAGGATTGGTTTAAAATCCTTCCTGAGCTCCTGCACCAGCAGATGGAGTGAGAGACAAGGCAGGCACAGATGAGCTGCTCAGAGCTGGTTTTGGGTCTCCCTCTGAACAGAGGCCCCAGGTAAATAACTGGGGATACATCTCTGCACAAACACCCTGGGATTTTAGCTGTGACTGTAACCATCAAATGAGGGGGATTAAATCAAAGCACTGATAATGGTGATCCTGCTTAGCTTGGTTCAAAGTGCCAAGAACTAACCAAGGGTGCCTTCACAGGGCCCTTCTGAAGGGACCCTTAGATTACAGAAGAATACACTAAAGGTCATGTATTAAAGGTTTAGGGTTATTTGGTCAAAGTTTCTACTGACATCAACAGAAACTCGTCCAAATGCAATAAAGTTTTCTGGGTGCAGCCTCATTTTTTAATTTGTTTTTTTTTAAATTTCTGAGTATTCTACAGTGAATGCTTACCACCAGCAGTGCACCTGGAAAAAGAACTGATTTCTGCAGACAGGCCAAGCAAAGCTTGATGAGAGAAAGATTTGCTCACAAAAGTACTCGTTAGAACAGAATCCCAAAGGAAAAAGCCCCTGACAGGGTCAGGCCTCAGGGCCAGGAGGGTTTGGATGATGTTGTTGTCTGTAGGATACAGTGCTTCAGCCTCAGTGCTGATTTTGTGACTCAGAAGGCCACAAAGTGCTGTAAAACTCAAAAATAAAACAAGTGTTATACTTAATAGATACTTTTCCCCATTTTTCTTAAACATAATAACATTAATATTCTTTTTTTGTCTTCATTCATACAACAAAATGAGGCTTTTCTTAACTTTTTATTACCTTCTGCCAGATGATCTCCTGATCATCTCCCAATCTGCCAGTGGTAGTGGGAATTCTGGCACTCCACGGTCCCTCCCCTCAGGCAGAAAGAAAATAACTGGGGTTTAATGTAATCCTGAGCCCACCACGATGGAGTGGCCTGTCTGCTCTTCTGTGAGAAGCAGCTTTTTGGTCCCACAGGCATTTTTTTGGAAACTGCAAAAATGGTCCTCATTCCACTCTAGAGCAAATCCCATCCTTTTCCAAATCAGAGCAAGGGAAGCAGTGACCCCATCATTCCAGACCAGGGAAGAGCTGCCACAGACACAAACAGAACAGGAGAGCTCAGGCTGGACCCCTCTATTTTGTCTTGGTGCTGTAATTACTATCACATGTAACATCCTTTGATTTTTTTATCTTATCTTTCATCTATTTTTACTCTCTGATCTGGTTTATTTAAGCTGAACCTAACAGAAACATCTTTATTTTGGAGGCTTTTCCTTGGTCTCCCTTCCTTTCCCCACCGTGGTGGGTGTTTCCTCTCTCCTTTTTTTTTTTGTTATTATTCCGTGTCTCCACTTGACTTCTCTGTTTGATTTCTCTGACCTTTAAGTCATACCCTGTTAAGCAGAGCTGGCTGGCTCTTCTCCATGTTTAACTTGCAGGAGTTCTGCCCCTCTCCCCGGCCATTCCTGCCAGGGTTTATTTTCAATAAGGACCATGTGCTAAATGTGTGTCAAAACCTTCAAACAGGGACAAGCACCAAGAGAAACGATGGAAGAATCCAAACCAGAGCAACTCGTTTTCAACTATTCTTGATTTGTCCATAGGAAAAAAAATAAGCAACCCTCACACATGGACACACTTCCAACTCTGGGATGTGGTGATGGACTTCTGGAGCTGCCAGCAGAGCAAACTTGTCTTCAGCTGCTTCAAAATTCCCCTCCAGGGTCTCTCAGCTTCTGACAGAGACTCGGGGGGTTTTTCAGAGCTCAGAGCAGCTCCCAAATCTCCTGTGGGTGTCTGTGGGCTGGAGCAGCACCACGAGGAGCAGGAAGAGAATCTATGGGTGGTTGTTGTGTGTGGTTCTCACCAGAGCCCTGAATTTCACTTTAATTTGGGGAGAGCTCAGGGGTCTCTCCCGGTGCCTCTTTTCTGTGCCCCCTCCCACTCCACGGCTCTGTGACCCTAAAAATACAAAATGTGGATTCTCAGGCTGGACTTGAGGCTGCTCCACCATCCTTTTTCCAGACTCTCTTGTTTCCAAGGATAAACTTCAGCTCTGAATGGGTCTGGTAACGACAGATCTCTGTGGCTCAAGGTGAAGTTCTGCAGACCTTAAGCTCCTCCTGTTCATGCAAGGATCCCTTGCCATGCCATATTTCAAAATAGTCATAAAAGTAACCTACTTTTTGTTAAGACTGGAGGAGCAGACACAGCACAGCATCACCCAAGGTCCCGGGGCTCAGGGGTCAAAACCTTCCCTACAATTTCCACCCTCAGCACAGGATTTTGGCACTATCAGCTCCACCTTATCCACTGTGAATGTGGTGGTTCCTCTGTATGCTGGGAAAGAGGGAGGAAATTCACCTTTTCAGTCACAGGATGCTCCCCTGGCTCTGCTGCACCCTTTTCCCTGCTTTTCCATCTGTCTTTGAGCAATTCCCCTGCTGCAAACTCCCATCACACTCGGTGTCAGCACACGGGGGAGCTCGCTGCCATCCCAGACTGCACATCCCTTCCCCGTCTGTGGGGAACAATCTTTTCCCTGGGAAGAGCTGCCTGAAAGCTGCTGTGCCACTGCGTGGCTTTAATGTTCCCTGCCCCAAAAGCTGAAGAGGAAATCTGACTTCTCCAAGCAATAAAAGAGCTGCATCCTTGTCCTGTGGAATTATTGCCCGGCCGTGGAAGGGAGCAGAAAGCTTCAATCACTGGTGCTACTTCAGAAAGTCGTTTTCCCTAATCAGTCAACATCCTCCTTCTTCTCTACAAACCTCATCAAACTGAGAGGTGGGGTTATGTTTTGTTCAGCAGAACAACAGAAAATAGGGCTGGAATGGACAGTGGCAGTTCAGCTGTTTCAGTGGCTCAGGGAAAACGCTGCAGTGTCCATGGGAGCAGCACTGAGTCCCTGCTGGGTGCTCACCCTCCCTGAGCCACCTGCTCTGCTGGGAGCATCCCTGCCCAGGTGGGCTTGGAAAAAAATGATCTTCAAGGTCCCTTCCAACCCAAACTATTCCGTGATTCTGATTTTCAAGACCGTGTGTAAAAATATTCAAGAAGGGAGCTATTGTCTAGGGAGTAACGAGTTGTCTAGCAATGAAAAACAGTCTAAAAATCTAAGTTAGAATACTTCAAACATTCATTTACTCTTTACTCTCTACTTAAACTATCTCAATGACCTCTCTCCTTAGCAATCACATTTTTTCTTAGTTCTCCTGTTACCTAAGTGTTTTACTACTTATTCCTGTTCCTTTCTGAGCTCTAACTCAGCTCATATTCTGGCAACTCTCAATTGATCCCTCTCCTTCTTGACCTGAAAAACATGGCTTTCCCCTCAAATATTGAAATACCTATGAAAAGCTCCTGTCCTTGCATTACAAAGAAAACCAAACGAGACCCAAAAACAACTCTACGTGCTCCAACTACAGTTCACAAAGTCTTCAACCTCAGCCAAATCAAAATCAATTTTTGCTGGGACTCTGTTTAGCATCTCTTTTGCCCAAGGGCTATTTCGCTGCCAAGTTGCTGCTTTTGCTCCCACCCATTTCAACATTCTTCAGACTGTTCAAAATTCAAGTGTACATGAATCCAATCTGCATTTAAATAAAGGTAGAAAAAGAAGCAATGCCCTGATCAAATTCGAATACAACTTGCTTTGAAGAATAAACAGTTTTTTCTGACAGTTCCACCCCTAAAATTCTAAGAAGACTGTTTCAGGTAAGCGTGGAAAGGAAGGAAGTGCTACAGGGACATCTAGAGACATTTATATTCTAGATGAGTAGTGGGGGCTGTGCTCTGGCTGTAATTAGCCAATATTCCTAAAGGTCATCCTGCAGCCAAATCCTCACTTGTTCTGCCCAGAGCTGAGACATCCCTGGAGTGTATTGGCAGCGTTCATGTGGCTTGGAGGCTTCCCCAAGTGAAGCTGTACTTTTTGGGGGCAGTTATATAAACAGCAAACCCCTTTGAACAGGAGAGCCCCTTTAGGCAGCCCCACAGAATGCTCCTGTCAGCATCAGCACCCCCTTCTCCTTGGGAATTCGGGTGGGGTGTGAAATTTGTGTTCCACAAAATGAAATCCAAAGGGGCTCCTTCTGCCGCCAGTCACCACACCTCGCTCAGGTGATCCTAAACCATCCCAAACACGCTCCTGTCCTACTGAGTCTGCTCTTCAGCCCTGAGCATCCACGTGAGGAGCTGTGCAGGGCCATTTTCCATGATCAAATCCTCCATTTAATCCTTGATCCCTGCAGTGTTTGAACCAGGCACGTTTGCAGATCAGAGCTGCAGCACAGAAAAACATGTTTGTGCTGAAAGAAGGTGGTAGGAGAGTGAACTTTTAGGCTGGGCAACAAAGGAAAGCAGAAAATCAGCGAGAGGGGTGAACACATCTGCAGGACAGGTCTGGTCCAGCACCTCTGCTGGGAGAGGAGTGAGCAGCTCCCAAAACTGCATTGGCACCATCTTGCAGAGGTGAGAAGAACAGCCTGCAGTTAATTTGCCAACAACTGGTGCTTTAGAAGGAGCCTGGATTTTATTAAAGGCCTTGGCTCAGGGCAGCAAACAAGGCTGGTTCAAAGCCTGTCTTTAATATCGAGTATCAAGGTCTCTGACTGTCTGAAAGAAAGACTCTTGAAAAGGGCTGGATTTCTACAGACCATTGAAAAACCATGAGTAAGATTTCTCAATTAGGAATGTAATGCTAATTAGACATTTTGGGTCAGCCTGGGTGGGTTGGCTAATTAGCCAAAGTAATATACCCATGTGATTGGCCTGGAGTGTGGGTGAGGTTCCTGGAAGCACCAGGTGATATCTGGTGGAAAAAAAAAAAATAAAAAAAAAGGATGCGTGGGTGGTAAAATCAGGACAGCTGCAGTCAGTGACTGGAGAGGGGGAAATACACCTTCAACAGAAAATGCACAAAGGCTCCAAACTCTCAGCAGAGCTGAGGGAAGGATTAGCGAGCTGCCATAGTGTTTATTGAAAGCTTCATTTAGGATAAAATCATTTCTTTGGGAGATGAGAGATATGCAGATTGCGCAAGGGCTGCTGTTGTCCTGTCAAGTCAGTGCAGTTGTGTGATAAAACCTGAGACATCTCAGTGCAAGAACAAATGGCAGATTTGCTCCAGCCTCGGGCACGGGGCAGACAGAGGCCCTGCAGGTGTTGTTCTAACATTAAAGTAGATGTGAATTCAAACTGCCAGCCTGTGTTTCTAAATAAAACACGAGTTTTACCTGCACAGCCTTTTGTTTTAATGGAAAAATGAGAACTCTCATTTCCTCCCTGGCCATGCTGTGCCACTGCAGGGACCCCCAGCTTGGGTTGTGGCCCTTGGTAAAGCTAGGGAGCCTATCACATGCTAATCATGGTAATTATAATTATAAAATCTCGTGTGTGCTTTCTAACAAAGTCACGTGGTCTCTTTGGGCCTCCAGAAAGAAACTCTTGGAGCTCTTGAAGCCCCAATCTTGGTGGTTTCCCTCCCAGAGCTCTCTGCACGTCCTGCTGCCCCGGGAGCAGAGCAGAGGCTGCCAGGAGCACCCCAGCCCTGGGACAGGGCAGGAGCTGCCTCATCCCACCCTGGGACAGGGCAGGAGCTGCCTCTCCAGGGCAGCTGTTCAAGCTCCCACTCTGGGCTAATTGCCCTGGTCTCCCAGCAGCTCCTGCTGCAAATGCAGATGTTGCAGGGAGCACATCGTCCAGAGCGGATGCCACAAACGCTCAGGGTGCTGAACGTGCCCAGGGGAGCCCAGCAGCTCCTGCACGTGGCTCTGAAAATCAGAGCGAGGAGGGAAACCAAAAGAGAGGACTCTCACCCACGCTAGAGCACTATGACATTTCTGGTGGCTTTGTTTTTCCTTACAAAATTTTGTTATTTTCTACGTACCCTCATCCCTTCAGCGATGCTCAGCAGCAGCTGTGTAACTGGGTCAGGTAAATCAAGGAGCAGAGTTTGTGTGGATCATTTTTACTCCTCTTTGGGTCTTCTGCAGGTTGGTAACGCTGAGTAATGGGAGTTTTAGACCTGCCCTGTGCCCTTTTATTTATGCAGCTAAAACAGAAAGAGCAACGTGCAGCAGCTGCATGCACTGGAGAGTTGTTGTGCCATTGAGAACCCTGACAGCTGCATCGCTGGGCAGGGATTCACAGCACTAGGAGCAAGATTTATTCTGTGAATAAAGCACCAGGAGCCAGATCAAATACAAATCTATCAGAAAAAAACCCCAGTAAGTTCTGCAGGAAACCTGTTTAATTGGTTTTGCATTTGCTCTTCAATAAATTCTGCGTTTTTTCCCTCTTGACAGATGGCAATTTGGTTTCTGGATCCTTAAAAAAAATCCTAAACTGTTATGTCCAATGATTTAATGCCTTTCACGTTTCAAAATATTAGAGATGGGCCTAAGGCAAGGTTTGGACTCAAAAAGTCATGTTCCCAGAGGGTGTTCTGCTCCAAGGTTTTGGTTCAGGCCCATCTTTTCCTTTCACAAGTATCCATGTGAAAAGGATGCTGCCAAATGAACCTCCTGTTTTGAAAAGTGAAGTATTCCATGTGTTTCTAATAACATGTCAGATGGAGAAGCATTAAGTCATTTCAGTTATTTTTATTATTTGTCTGTGGTTTTTGCTTTCTTCTTTCATTTTGCTTAGCAAAACAGTGAAGCTGGAGCAGCCCATCTCCCTCCCCACTTACAGCCAGCAAATCAAAGTGAAACTATCACTGGCAAAACTCCTGCTGTGCAAAGCTTCTGGATACAAGTGAACGTAGTTAAAAATCAATTATTTCTTAAATTACACTAAGGTATCTGTTGAAATCCATTTCCTATTCAGTCTGTCCTAAAAAAAATAAAAGAGAGCAGAAGCATTGAGATACAAAAAAAAAATGGTTTCTGGTGCTGGGAAGTGAGGATAAAGTCCTTCCCCAAATGGAGGTGAGGTTTGGGAAGGCACTCCCTGCATCCTGATCACATGCTGCAAAGGGAAAGCAGTTTTTATAAGAGCTCAGCTTTGGACTAGCCCAGGATTCATATATCATGTCAGGCAGCAACTAAATTAAAAAACGGTATCTGGAATAAATTTAAAGTATACATTCAGCCCCACCAATAAAGAGTTTTCTAATGAAAATAAAGACAAATTAGTGGAACATTGGAACCGAGCTACTCTAATTTGACTTTTTTTTTTCCTCTTCTGTTTTCAAATGTATTTTCCAGAGTGGATCACTAAAGGAGCCGGAGCCAAACAAAATCCCACCTCAGCGACCACCACCTCAAGGTTGTTTACAGTACATTCTCGACTGTAATGGCGTTGCAGTAGGACCAAAACAAGTCCAGGCTACTTAGATAATTGAGACCAAAAGCAAGGGTTAAAGCAAAAACGAAAAGAGAGAAAAAAACAAAACACAAATTGAAAAGAAAAGAAACAAACAATCTTAATGCAACCATCCCAGTTTTGTTCGATTTGCCATTGTTTCAGTGCTGACCTGGACTGTGTTTTTTCTATGCAGTGTCAACTCTCCCGTCTGGTTGTTTCCTTGTTCCTGTCTGTGCGTGTAATGCTTTCCAACCTTCCTCTGTAAAACTTGTGATTGCAGGGCTGCTGTCAACAGTGTACAAAGAATGTGCCTCTCTAGAGCCCACTGTACATCCTGGATGGTTAGACAGTATTTTTGGAGTATTCGATATCGTTCAGTAAAATTCCCCCAAGGTGCAAACCCCCGGCCCTTTGCTTACTCTGTGAGTGTGTGCACACTGTACTCATAGCCTTTATTTTTCTGTGCGTGTGCATGACCAATAGCTAGGTGATCCAGATATATTTTTAAAAGTCTAGATTAGGATTTGCTAGTGAGGCTTTTTATTTATAATTTTATAAAGTTTATTAACCTTTGAGTTTTACTTATACGCGAGTGGAAGTCTGCTATTTTCAGTGACTCCATAAAATACAGTTCTTCCCAAGGAATATTTAAAATATCTTCTATTTTACATACTGGTATTCATATTTTTAGTAATTCTGCATTAAATTATTAGCTACAAAGCTATGTAAATGGGCCACCTATGTGCAATATCTCAGTGAAAGTGTGAGTATTTAATGTATCCTATTTCAATTAAGTAGTACCTTTTGTTGTCATTCTGAATTAGTAATCTATGGAGATTTTTAATGAAAACTAATGCAAATACTTTCAAAAAAACCTTATACTTACCTAAGATTTAAATCCCAGGGTATTTGGTGAGAAGTACCTCAAGGACTGTTAAACTTCTTGTAAGAGCTCATTTCATTTCAAACTCTGAGAAGTGAGGGGATGGCAGACCAAGGTACCTTTAACCAGCTGAGGATCCTGGGTTAGAAAATGCAAGACAAACATGTCAGTGGTTTTCTTTACCAACTCAGGTCTCCTATTTTACACCTACAAGTATCCAGAGAGCTGTAAAGAAAATCCAGTCCCGACGTTATCCACATAAATAGGGTTTGTAAGAACTGCTTGGCATCAAACATGCAAAAGGACTTGAGATGCCTGACCACTGCTAGATTTTCTGTAGGTAAATTCTTTGTGATTTTTATGTGAGCGGTTTCTGATGTGATGTTCTGAGAGCTCCACAGGCAGGCAGTTAATCTGTTGGGAGAAATCTAGCCTAGAATCACGAGCTGCACACTGCTGGCATACCAGAAAGCTTAGTTGCAAGGGAGCCACAAGACTATAATTTTCATCTTGAATATGTACAAAGATGAGTAGTGGCCATTAGTTTAGTGCAAACAATTATGTTTAAAGGGAAAACAGCCTGATGTTCTACGTCTGTTTTCCCTGCAAACACTGGAAAAAGTTATCAGTGAGTCTCATCATTCTTAGTGTTTCTTTTATTCGTACGAGCTGGCTGGTAAGATGAGAATTAAGGTATGCATTATTAGCTATTTAAATGTTTGTGGTAAGTGCTACTGTTTACTACCTATCAGTAAATTACATTAATATTTTGCTTTAGTGATCAGCATTTGTCTGGGTCAGTGATCATTCCAACGATGGCATTGGCTGTTGTGTTCTCTACTAAGGAAATGCCACCTAGAAATCAGGTTCACAAATCCTTACCTCCAGACACCCTAAAAGTGAACAAACCCTACTGCCCCGGGGTGGAGAACTGAATCTGATGATGGATTTTCCTTTCAAGCAGTTGGTATTTTTTGCATGGAGTAGTGCCAGTATTCACAAGTGCTTTTCACACGACATTTGTGCGTTGTGTGTGCGCGGAAGACCTGGGTGTCTCAGACAGGATTCCAGCCTGTTCCCTGGGGAGGACTCGCAGGGGCACACACAATTCCTACATCCCACAGCCAAGAAACAAGCCAAGATGTCTCTCTGCATGTCAGCATGCTTAGGTGCAATATTGTGGGTAACAGGGAACAGATGTTTTACAGTGTAGGCTTAATGTTCAGTTCTGTTGAGTTATTTTTGGTAAAAAAAGTTTCTTTCATGATTGTTGCCTTTTGTACAACCCAGCTGCAAGAAAGTGAGCAAACGCTGGAAATGTGACAGCAGTATATCTTTTATGTGAAATCTCTTGTACAGCTTAATGTGCAATAAAAGAAAGTTATATCTGTCTTCAGTGTAAAGTTTCTGGCATTCAAGCCTGTACGTACAAGTGGGGGAAAGAAACCTTTCTGGTTTTCAATATTGAGTGAAAGGAGACTTATAAGAAAATGCTCCTTATTAAGATGTTGCAAGACCATGTTATCACCTTCAAATATTTCCTACAAAAGTGGTTCAAATTAATAAACAATGAAGGCACATTCCTTAACATTCAGTACGTGCTATTTATCTTTCTGCACCACAACACGCTGCTACAACTGTGTTAAAACTCACTGAGGCATTAGCACATGCTGTCCTCACTCACACACACACACACTGGAACCTCACGCAGTAAGGGGAAAGTTAACTATAAAAGCAAATTAAAACCAAAAGAAAATCGTGTATTGCAGCAGTCCATCCAGATACGAAGGGTTTCTTTTAGAGACCTGAGCAGATAAAGTGTTTTACTTGCACTAAATACCTATGCAAGATTCAAAATTCCCAGATATCCAGAAGGTCTAGCTCAGTTGTGTTCTATGGTATTTACAACACCTCTTATCCTGAGTGAAGCATTATACAAACACTCAGAATTTCCCATCCTTTCTCCCCTAAAGTCAGATGTTCTGAGTGCATTTTCATGTGCAAGAGTTCAAATTCAGATATAACAACCGACAGTCCGGAAAACCCCAGTCAGACCTGGGAGCTGAGATAAAAGCAGCAAGCCCTGATGTCTGACACAGCACTATTTCAGTCAGAAGGCAGAAAAAACCCCACAGGATGATGCTGTAGCATCTTTGAGCCATGGATTTCACAGCCTGAGTCTCTCCTGCACATTGTAGTTTCACACTTCATGCAGTAGTTTGCCAGTAAAGTGCCTTCCTGGTAAAGAATTAATAATGACTTTCTTGTGTTTCTTGTAATGTTCTTGACATATCTCACTCAGGGGTTAAGTAAGTTATGAAAATACTTTCAATTAGCCAGAAAATTTCAGCATGAGGTTGTTTTACCGCTGTAAGAGTGAATCTTAGAGGAATATTACAGAAATGATTTTAAGACTTTGGAGGAAGAAAACTGCAATAACTCCACAGAAAATAGTGACTGTCTTGCTGAAATAGATATTACTGCTGTGTTCAGTTATCTCACAGCCTCTCCTTGCCTCGGGCCAAAACTGTTCTGGGGATAACTCCATTGACTTGGTTTGAAGTCAGTACCTGGGATAAAATGGGTGCTATTTAGCAATTTTAAGGCTGATTTATAGGGGCTCCAAGCAAGTTCCTAATGTGCCAGGTGTGAATAGTGCTCTTGCCCCCATGCCAGCGCAGTCCATGTGAATAGACTTGTGCCTCGAAAGTAGCGTTTAATCACGTTGGAGGATGGTTTTAAAGTGTTGGATATGAAGTCTAAATAAGGCCTCTTTGCAACTATAACATTATGAAGTTTTTCTTGTACTGAACCTAGGGGGCCCAGTGCAACCCCAAGGAATGCAATCCCAAAGCCAGGAGCCATTGCAGCCCCAGCGCGTGTTCCCCGCGGGGCAGGCAGCAAAGCCCGCAGCCTCGCAGCCCCAGCGGCCGCCCGGACCCACCACCCAGCAGCCACGGCCCCAGGCCCAAGGTCCTCCCAGCTCCAGGTTATCAAAGGAAGCAGAGCCACAGCCACAGCCCCAGCCAGAGCCACAGCCTGCGCCACAGCAGAAGCCTCAGTCTCATCCGCAGCTTAAGTAAGAGTCGCTTTATCCGTTCCTTTTTTGTCTCCTCACGGCACAGGTGTTGTGTGACTGGGATTTGGGGGTTGGTCTAATAGCCAGGGGAGAAGTGTATGTGTTGTTCCCTAGTTTAAAGTGAGGTTAAATAGTTCAAAAAGCTTAATCTCTGTTAATGGAGTAAAGTAAGCCACTAGCATCAGTCCTGTCCTAAGCGCTGCACAAAGTTTCATCTGCCAGTTGTGCAATTTCTGCCCCAGCCAGGTCTGAAAAAGCATCATCTTTCTGGTGTTTGTTTCCTCCTTTTGGTGCCACTGACTCACGGGCTGGGTGTGCTGTCAGCCTGCACTCCAAGAGGAAGTCTTATCTGGTTCAACTTTTAACCTTGCAGTCACTGAGACAACAAATTCTGTTTCCAAAGGCCTCTCTCGGGCACAATCCAGGCTGGATAATGTTGGACAGGGGCTGCCAAATTGGTTCTTTCTGCTGCCCTTGGTTGTGCAGGGGACGTGCTCAAGCCCTGCCCAGAGAAGGCTGCACAAAACTAAAAAAAAAAAGTGTTTGTCCCACTTCTGGAAGATTCCTTATGGATTTACCATATCCAGTAAGGAATATGGAAAGGGTCCCCCCTCAGAGCTCAAACCCAGCCAACAGAAACCTCAGGGAAGGCATCAGCAGGGGTTTGCAGTTTTCCAGCACAGCAGCCCTGACACAACTATTGCCAGGAGAATCTCAGACACATCTCCTCAGCCTGGTATGTATAAAGACCTGCATGGAGTCTTTGTTTCCTCCAAGGAACACAGGTCCCCTTGTTCCACCCACTCCTGTGCTAACACCAGTGGGAAACACCCCTGGGTCCTCCCCTGAGCCCAGTTCAGTGCCAAAGATATGCTGGATGACAATGTGCAAAGAGGACAATATTTCCCTTGCCTCCCTGGGACAATGCATTTCTTTATTCTGTTTTATAATCGTAAACCTCAAATTGATCCATCCATCATTTAAATACACATATAGAATGGAGAGGTGGATTTTTTTTAAGCAAGGTGGAAACTAGTTTATAGTTTGAAACTTAACTTGGCAACTTGTGACGTTGAAGAAAAGCAGCTAAGAACAGTTACAGAAGGACTCTGCCACATGCTGGTTCCCAGCTTTCTCCCTTTAATTCTTTGTTCACATCTAATTCGTTTTTCTCTTCTTCAAAAGGAGGAGCCTCTCTTTAAAACAAAATAACAAAGGAGAAATGAAAGTTTTTAAGATGTGAGCCATAATAAGAGCAGCTTTTCTGACTTTCAGAAGCAGTTTTAGGTCCACACCGAGGCTCAGATCTCCTGCCTGTAGGATCCATTTGCATGTGTATGCTTTGTATTCACCCACATGCTGTTGCCTAACCTGTATGTACATGTTATTAATCTGTGAATAAATATTTAATTAGGCTACTTATTGTGTTACTAATCAAGTCAAGTGCTGCTTCCCACCCTCCCTCTTTCAGTGAGTACAAACAAACATTTATCAGTCTATTCTCATTAGCACAACTATAATTTATGAAAAACCTAAAACGCCTGCAGCACTGTTTGCTGTACTTTATTAGTTTAGAAGTAGAGAAGCTGCAAACCATGAGGAGTCTGAGACAATCTGAATAAGGAAAGTGCTTCAGTTTTACTAGAGCCAAGACTGAAATCTATTGTGCTGAGATAAAAATGAAATCAGGTAACTCCTTTTACCCAGTGTAGGGATGTCTTTGTAAAAAACTGATAACTCATTAATGTGTTTTATTTCAATTCAAGCCTATTTTTTTAGATGTTATTTTATCTGACAAGTCACGAGTTAAAGTTTTAAACTTTAGCTATTTTCCTTCTTGTTTTCCTTATAATGTTTTTCATGCTCTTGGGAACTCATACAGAAGGTACATTATAGCACTAAGTAGCACTGCTAGACTAACCTATAGACAAGAAAAAATATACCTGATTTGAGGTATTTTTGTAAAGATATAAAATGTCTTTAAACCTCTATTAAGGATCTAATGTTCAATATATACAGACAGAGGGAGAGCACATTACAATTTAGGACTCGAACTCTTGTAAAACACCTGATTTTTCTCTGTGAATAACTGTTTGCAGCCTTCCCAAAACACCATTATTAATCATCCCTGTGGGGTTGTGATTGGGATTTAGTAGCCAGGCCCACATTTTCCTCAAGATCTAATTTACATCATCCAATTCAGATCTGTAGAAAGAAAACAAAACACCGGTGTGCTCCTTAAAAGAAATATTGTCCTCGAGCCTCCCTCTTGAGTCGGGGTGCAGGAGGAAAGTGCTGTGTGGGACACAACTGTGGGGTACAAAACTGTGTAGGACACAACTGTGGGGTACCAAAACTGTGTGGGACATAAATGTGGGGCACAAAACTGTGTGGGACACAACTGTGGGGTACAAAATTGTGGGACATAACTGTGGGGTACTAAACTGTGTGGTTCATAACTCTATTGCTGATGGTGAAAGCCCATTTTTACCCATGTGAGAGGGACAATTTCCCTCTTCTCCCCACTGACCCAAGCGCTTGGGGGGTGGAGGCTGGGGGCCGATGTGGCCATGCAGAACCTGTTGTGTTTGTGTCTTGCAGCAAGTCGCAGTCCCTGACCAACGCCTTCAGCTTCACAGAGTCCTCCTTCTTCCGGTCGTCTGTGAACGAGGACGAGGCCAAAGCGGAGACCATCCGGAACTTGAGGAAATCCTTTGCTAGTCTGTTTTCTGATTAGCCAGCTTCACGTACACCCGGTATAGTCCGACACCGCCGTGAATGTCCCATAGGTTTTGTTCTCCCTGTGCCAGTACCCTCCTCGACTGTGCTCACTGTTGTACCAAGCAATATGTTGAACCTACAGAAACGCAAATAAATAGCAGCAGGACTTTGGTGAGGGAGATCCCATCCAGGAACGTGTAAAAACCTCTGCGAAGAAGGAAGGGTTCCATTGCTCCCACAGAATGTCCAATTCTAAGGTCCTTATCCATTGTAATATTGTGGCCTTACTGTGACTGAAGTATAGAATCCTATTTGAGACTCCTTTGTAGAACTGTGTTAATAAAGCATTGAGGAATGGGTTTCTCCTCGCTTTGCCCATTTCCAATGCGTTGCAATGCATGTGTATTTCGTGTGTAAATGTTTTGTACTGCAGAAGTATAGTCTTGACTTGTTCTTGCCTCCCAGATTCAGGAGGCCATTCACACTGACATTCTTGTCAAGCCACATAAATAATGTGAGAAATTGAAGCAGTTTCTTCCTCCTTTTCCAACCCTTCCATCAGCTGGTTGTAGACTTCTGATGTATTGCTGGGAGTTATCAGTACACTAAATGTCATAAATAGAGTGTATATGTACTACTGTATCTCCATATGTCTATTTAAATAATTTATTTCCGAACTGTAACCATAACTGGGTTTAGTTGCAAAGAATATGCATGACGTTACCCTTATTTTTGTGAACACCTCCTAATAAATGTAAAGTCCCATGCCTGATTTAAAAAATGTCTTCTACAAAGCTTGTTTCGACATCAATATATATTGTCTATTTTGACTGCTGTCAAGAGGGTAACTTTATGATTATAAAATATTTGGACACAAACTACAGCTGTAAGAAAATAAACTATCACAATGAATTCCTTTGTTGAATCAGCATTGTAAAAAAACCCCTATAAATTGTAGGAATCACATTTACATTTTCTACGAAGTTATATGTCTCTTAAAAACATTTCTCTGGCTTGTGCAAACAGGATTGATCCTAGACTTTGAGGTAGTAGCAGTGGCTTTTAACAAGAGTTATCTGAATCACACTGAAGTTTGTTAGTAATCTCTAGACCATCCATTTCCAAACGATTTTCATGTCATTCTGAATCTCTTATTACGAATCACATGCAGTCCTTGACAGGAAACAGTGCTAACAGAGGAAACAAGAAAAAAAATAACTGTAAGATTAAGACAGCTGAGGGAGAAAAAGAGCGACACCGTGGTCACTTAAAAACCCGCTGGGATTTGTAGTGGGTTTGTAGGGACACCTCTGTTTCCCTCAGAAATTTTAGCTCTCGGAGATGTGGTAGTTTGTGGAGCCCGGGTAAATCACAAGCACCTTTTGATGACACAAATCCTTTCAGCACTCCTGGGTTCCTCTGGGTGCAGAGCCCGGGAGGTCGGCAGGGAAGTGTGGAAGCTTTAATGCGCAGAGGGGTCACAATGAGCTCACTCAGGAGCACCTGGTGGCTCTGTTTGTCAGCAGGCTCGGCCAGCGATCTCAGCACACATTTTGGAAAGTGGGCAGCTCCAGGTCCCCCGGGAAGCACTACTGGCCCTTGTGGGACTGACCACAAGGACTGGCCTGGGACCAGAGCTGAACGACCCTGCCCAGAGCAAGGCCTTAGGTAAAGAATGAATTTCTGGGTGAGTTTGCACTGCAGCGATGGAAACGTCAAATCGCTGCCCACTGAGAGACGGAATCTCAGCCCCTCATCTCTGGAACAGAGGAGCTCTCTGACTGACAATTCTCTTTTCTTTCAGGAGGACTGCACTGTGGACAGAAGCCTGTAGCTTAGCTGATGAATTCTGTGGCAAAACAGAATGCTACAACTGTTTTTATTAGTTATTGGTTCATAAATATCAGCTAGACTTTGAATTTTTTTTTAAGCTTTGTCCCCTTCCTGCCCCCCACTGGATTGAAACACCCTCCACGAGGCTGCAACAACAACCCTGAGCACTTGGAGGGCCTTTCATGTCTGAGAAGCACTTTACTTTTAGATTAGAAAGATTAATCAAGGTTGCTAACGCAAATTAATTACTGCTACAGAGAAAGCATAGCAATTATGCATAGTTTGGCACGGTTCATGATTAGTACATGCCTGGTTTCAGCAATATTTAGTACAATATGAATTACAGGTACTTCATTAGTCCAGGCCCCAGATTTCGACTCGAGGCAAAGTTTCTTGCTCATCTAAAATTCCCTCCCACCTCTTCCTGGGAGAAAACAGGTTTCACTACAGCCTTTGTTTTACCATCTGGAAGACAAAAAAGAAAGAAAGGGGAGAAAAGAAGCCGGGGAGATGATGCAATCGGAGCTGCCTGGTGCTTCCTCCCACACAGCGCGCAGAACACGCTGCCGCCCCGCGGTGCCAGCGTGCCAAGGAGTGTCACACACAAGCTGCTGCACGCTCCTCTCCCCGGGCACTGCCTCTTGGCTTAGGCAGCTCTGAGCAATCTGTAACACACCTCCGAAACAGAATCGGGTAAAAAAAGGAGGTTTTGTGGAGGTCTGCTCGAGCTTTGATTGTCCGTCTTGCCTCGCTGCTCAAAGGGGCTGTGGTTCGAGTCCGTGTGCGAGGCCGCACACCCAGTTATCCCATGGGGTGGTGTGGAGGGAATTCCAGTGGGAATACGGGTGTCTGTGGTGGATCATGGCTGTGGTGGATCACGTCTGTGAGCCCCAGCCTGGGAGCACAAGGGCTGCTCTTCACTCGCACCTTCCTGTGCAGAGGCAGCTCGTGGTGCCACAGGTCTGTGTGCACAGCACTGCGTCTTTGTTCATCTTTTGCTTAAAAATAAGGGAAAAGCTACGAGAAAGCTACGAGGTAAATAAAGCTACAATAAAAGCTACAAGAGCTACTAATCAAGTTTAGTCTTGAGATTGGGATGGAGCCGTTTTCTGACCATTAGGCCTGAAGCCAATTTCAAAACACTGAAGCAGATTTGAAGAGATTGTAATTATGGTCGAAGTGACTAATCCAGCTTTGAAACAACCACTGACTCTCCAGTAAAAATTAGTCAAAATAGCACTCAGGTACTTTGTAAACATTGTGTGTGCTTTGCATACTTCCTACCTCACAAAAACAGAGCCCCTTCTCCGAGCCAGCGCTGGCTCAATGAACGGTTCACGTACAGGGAGCTCCTCTTTACGAAATTGGGGAAGGCCCTGCAGTTGTCTGGGCACTGGCAGGGCTCTTGCCACCCTTTGGCTGAATACTACAAATACATTTCCTGTTGTCCATCAACAGCAGCTTCCAGCAGGGATGCAGGGGGCTGGATGTGTCAGTAACCAGGATGCACAGGGCTGAGATGGGATCTGTGGGAGGATGGACAGGGGCGTCCAAAACGCCACAACTTGCCAATGGTTGGGACCGAGTTTCCTTTTGTGTCTGGACACTCAGCTGTCTCATCCTTTGGGACACAGAATCTCAGAATATTCTGAGCTGGAAGGGACCCACAGGATCATTGATCCAGCTCCTGGCCCTGCACAGACACCCCAAATCCCACGCTGGGCATCCCTGGCAGCGCTGTCCAAACGCTCCTGGAGCTCTGGCAGCCTCGGGGCCGTGCCCTTTCCCTGGAGAGCCTGGGCAGTGCCCAGCACCCTCTGGGGGAACAACCTTTCCCTGATCTCCAACATAAACCTCTCCTGACACAGCTCCAGCCGTTCCCTCAGGACCTGGTCACTATTCCAGCACGGAATAAGAAGTAACTTAATTGTTCTCTGCCTTTCTGCTCCCCTGGCAAGGCAAAGCTGTTCAGCAAGACAGTGCTGCAAGCAAAGAACCACTGGCAAATTTTGAGTTTATTTTTCCATACCCAAAGTAGCTAGAAGTGATTTTGGACTCAGAGCAATTCAAGAGACCATCTAAATTTGAGCAAGTTAAGAGATCATCTAAACTGTCACACGTGTCACCACAAATGAATTTCATTTCTGAATGACAACACCTGTCTCCAACAGGGAAATGCTTTTTCTGAGACATGCGCCTCTAAGCAAGCAAAAAAAAAATTTTAAGATATTTCTTAAAATCTCATCTCAAAAGATTCAAAATAGATACCTAAAATTAGTGATTCGTTCTCCAAATGCATATTCAGTTATGTAAATAAGCAGCCAAATTTGCAAAATCCCATCAGTTTCTCTAATTCTTCCTCTTTTTCGAGGAAGAACATTCCACCTCGAGATGATACTTTACATCAAATTTCATGAAGCATTCGTTTACTCCTCTGTAGCTAAATTATTGCAGCTCAAAAATTAACTCAAGGTTAAGAAAGATAATAAAATCAAACTTTTTTTAAAAAAGAGAAAGAATTCAAATAATATTTTAAGTATCCAGTCAGTTCTTTAGATTTAAAATAAGCCAAGAAGAGCAACAGAAACAATATCCGCCTGTTTCACATTAAGATAGCCCAGGAGAGACAAGTTTGGGGGTTTTTTAACCACAACTCCCAACACAAAAATATAGAAAGAGGATCAATTTAAACAAAATAAAATAAAATGAATGGAATGTGTGTTTTTTACAGGGCCTGAAGTTTTAAGTTCATTTAGCTGTGGCATTGCTCAGCACTTCCAAGGGTGGGTGTGGGGGTTTAAAGACTGATCCACATCCCATTATCTGACACTTGAGTTTCCCAGGACAGGCTGTGTGTGATGGAGGAGAAGGTCCCTGGCTTTAGTGCTCAGCCTTTGTCCTATAAAAGTGATGGGAACAGGGTAAAAGAAACCTCCCAATGAACCAAATTCTCCTTCAAAAAGTCTTTGTTATCTCTGAGGAATAACCTTTTTTTTTTTCAGAAAGGCAAGGCTTTGAGTTGTTATTATTGCCCTGCATTGACCTGTACTTCCCAGCACCATGAAGATAGCTACAGTAAATAGTAAAAAAATAAAGCTGCTCGTGTTCTTCTCTTGCTTTTTTCACTAGGAATGGAATTTTGGTAAAAAATCATGCAGATTTATAAAGCACCTCCACTGGCAATACAAAAGAACTGTTGTCTCTCCAAACGAGAAAGAAAAGAAACAAGTGGTGTGTGTGGGCTGGAATTTAACTATATTTTATTTTGGGAGCTACCTCTCAGAAGTCTGTCACAAGTGTTTGAGTGACAGGCACTTTTCAAAGGTAAGGACTTCAAATTACCCAGCTGGATCTGCTCCATCACTCACAGAATGTCTGCAGTGCTGAAGAAACTCTGGGTACTGCTGAAATTAAAATTAACAAGAGCTGTACATTATTAGTGTGCCTCGTGCCCTTCTGAGGCTGCAGCAAAGCCTGAAGAGGGGGCTTCACTTTCCTGTCATTCACAACAGTCAAGGTGATCCCCCAAAGAAGTCATGTGGGTCAGCAGCTCTGTTTTAAGGAAAAGCAAGATGCTGATGCTTCTTTTCCCCTGTCCCTCGGGTATTTCACATAAATTCTGACACTGAAGTCTCCTTTTGTAGGCAATGGAGATATTGGGCACAACTTTTTCAGGTAATCGAAGCGTGAGAGATAAAATGTGAGCGTCTCAGAGCCTCTCTCCTAAAATGCCTCCTCCCCTGAAATCAGGAATAGTTTTAAGACACAAAGAAAGCAGAGAGGGGGCAAAGCATCCTCACTCACTGAGTGCAGCAGCCGTGAGCCAACACCTCTGCCAGGGCAGCTGGAAATCTCCTGCACAGATCTCTGCAACTGGGGATTGTGTAAATCCTGCAGATGAGCCCTTGAAACAGGAGATTTCTATCCTGACTCTGTCTATCATCCCTGAGTGCTTCAGACTTTGGGCTGCTTCAAGCCCAATTCCTGCAGCCTCTGCTTTTTTCCCATTTTCCTTCCTCTGCACCCCTTGTGCCACGAGCACAGGGAATCTTGAGGCACATTTTCCCCAAACACAACTATGTTTTACCTTCAGTCACAAACTCCTCACGCAGGAAGAAACAGGATGTGCCACAAAAACACTGCCACTGGAATTCAGTGTGCAAACAGACGGGTGACACATCAGCTCCCAGTCCAAGGGAGATTTGCCTCACACAATGGATCCACCAAACCGCTCCAAGGGCCAGATTTTCAGCTCAAGAGAAAGGAAATGTTCCTTTCCTCCCCTCTCCTTGTGGGGAAATGGAAATTAGTCACTCCCTACCCACCAGCTGAACCAGGGCTAATTGCTGCCTAGAAATGATGGTAATTTGGAGCTGTGCTGAGCTGTTGTGTTTGTCCTGGTGACAATTCCAATAATTCAGCTGGCAGGGAGGGCTGGAGGCTTCACCTCACAGCTCCTGGGGAGCTGGGGGCTGTTTCCACACCGAAGGGATTCCACCTCTGTTATTGTTACCACACAACCCCAGCCACACACTCATCTTTTAACAGCCCTGAAAGTGGGAGTTGCTGTCTGCATCCAGCGTGGAAAGGGCTTTGCTCATCACCTGCTGGAGCTGGAACAAATTCGGGGGTACAGAGGAGACCTGTAATTTAAAGGCCTCTGCCCCACCTGCTGTGGGAATGCCTCTGAACTAGGATCAAGGAAGCATTCTTTTTCTTATTTAGATGGTTTTTGTCTGTTTGCAAGTCATGACTTAATCTATTTAAGAAGCTGAAATGGTTGTTTCAAAAGCACAATGTCTCAATCTCTCCTGCCCTTAACCCGAGGTTCACTTCCAGGTGAGCGCCACGCTACAATAAATATTCCTTTCCTCAGCTTTGTTCTAGGGTACATTTCTGAAGACATTAGCATTTTTCACACCTTTTTTACTAGAAAGGGAAAGCGTGAGCGTTGACTCTGGGCCACGGGGAGCTGATGTAATTTCATGGCAAGAAGACTCCTGCTGCCCTTAAGAATGTCAGTACAAGTTCTGAACCGACTTACCCTCCTCTGGAATAATTATGCATTCCACTCTGGCACATTTTATCATGCAATTCTCCTGCTTTGTAGATTACATGTCTCGAGGAGGTACAAAAGGGAAGAGCAAAGACGGGTTTATTTCTATACACGCATCTCACAAAATTATACACACACACACACACCTCAAATGGGACTTTTAAATGTAAAATTATGTGAGAATTTACAGACTTATTTAATATGCACATTAAATACAGGCATCCTTTCATGCATCAGGGAGGTGCAAGCATCTCCTGGGAGGAACACAGCGAGCAAGGGGAAAATATATTGTTAAATTACAATGGAACAAGCTGAAACTTGCTGAGCTTAAACAGCCCACCCTCAAACTGCAAAAAGCCAAATTTTGCCCTCAGCAGCTTCTGAAAAGCAAACTGCCTTCAGTGGATTTCTGTGAATTTAACTGTCTAGAGTCTCCAGCCACATCAGAATGCGTCTCCCTGATCTGGGAGATAGCAGAGCTCAGCCTAGGAAGTCTTTGGAGAAGAGACCACTTGGCAATCCCACACAGCATTAAATGGTAGCACAGGATGCAGCTGGGCTGAGAGCTTGGATGGATGGGAGGGGTGATCACAACACAGAGGTACACTAGATGTCCCTACAAGGAGATTTTAGGATGCATTTCGTAGCCTCCCTCTCTCTGACTACACCAAAAGCCTAAAACTGGGTTAAAAAAAAAACCCAAACAAACAAAAAAAACCCCAAAACCAAACAAAGCAGCAACAAAAAAATCAACCCTCAAAAAAAAGCTTCCCCCCAGCTAAAAAAAGCCTTAACCAAAACAGACAAACAAACAAAAAGCTAAAATGAAAAGAAAACCCAACAAACTGGAGGCTTAATTGGCCTCAGTTCTCTTTACAAATAGCAGATAATAAAAGCTGACTGAATAAAAGCTGAATTCAATCTGAATTCAGTTCTGAAAATGGGGACTGAAATATAATTGTGTCCAAGGACTACAGAGCAGGTCAGGTTTTGGACTGAAGACACAAAAATGGGTGTTGGTGGAGCCAGCAGCACCCTGGGAATGGTTAAAGTCACTCGGACTCTCGTTCCTCAGGCCACAGCCAGGAAGGGAATTTTTGCTCTTCTTTCAGAGGTATTTTGCTGCATCCTCTTGAGGTGGAGATATTTCAAATCAACATTTCTTTCTGACCTTGAGCACATCATGGAAAAAACTTGGCAGTGAAGGAGCTCAACTCGACCCAGTGGCACAAGAAGGACTTCAGTGTTTCATTTTGAACTCCCCTGGAACACGAATTCCACTCTTTAAAAGTTCTACCCTCTTCTAAAAAACACAGAGCTTGCTTTTTCAAAAAAAAATTCCTATAGTTTGGTGAGTGATGCTGCTTGCAAAGTCCCTGTGTGTTCCTTTGGGATGTGTGATGTGTGTGGAAAATCTGCACCTAAAAACGTTACAAAAGACACACAAATGTCTTCAGTTCTCATCTAATTCTGAGGTTCTGATAAACCAACAAGTCCATGGTAGGAGAGGGGATAACTGGGGCTCCTGTGCCTGTATTTGTACCTGAACTTCCCTGTTTAAAACTTTCAGATCAACCCAAAAGTCAGATTTTTTATGAGTAGCTCAAATTTATGATGGAGGAATGGGAAGAGAAGAATATATAAGGGCAGCATACAGATTATATTCACAAAATACAGCTCTTCCTTATTTTTAAGCTTATCCTCTCAATTAACACACTGAAGACCTCATTAAGGAACATTTAAAAAAGGCCAGAATTTCCATTAAACTGAAAAATAATGTGTTGAGCTGCTGCACAGTGATGGGTTTGTGCTCCCTCACACAAATGGCTAACTGAGAATGCGTGGCAAGTTCAAGCTTGAAATGAATTTTTTTTTTAAGCCGCCAGTACATAACACTAAACAGGATTTAATAATGGAAAGACTGGCACAACCTTAAAGGAATATCATCAAGTAGGCAAGGTATGCTTGTGACTTATTATAAAACAGTTAAATTGAGTCGGAAGCATAATCCAGATTCTTTACATAATTATGGCAGAAGGGTGTGGAAGAAGGAATATCATTTGTTTTTTAAACTGGGGAGCTTCTAAAGTAAAACAAGCAATACATTGATCTCCCATTTCCCTCAACTCTCTTGAAAATGTAATTTTTCACTTACATTAATGCTATAGCCAATTAAAAGCCAGCTTAACATTTTGCTAGCACTGAGTTTTTGGGGGGTTTTTTGATGCAGAAATTAGAACAATTTTTGTCACAATTCTTACCAGGTCAAGCTTAACATTCTTAGGACAGTTTCTTCTCTCCTTGATCAAGCTGACCACAAAGTAAACGAAGCAGCATTGCTGGTCCTCGTTCCGCTGGCAACAAAACATGATGAACTTAGTCACGCACAGAAACGAATCCATTAAAATGACACCATCTGATGTTGTGAACAAAATTAGAGAAGTGACTGAAAACGGAGAATAAAAAAAACCCAAACAAACAAAAGCTTTAATAATTTCTCAGTTAGAGCTTTAATAATTTCTAAACAATTAAAAACCAGATCATTTTGTGCTGTCTGCAGCGTCAAAAATTACACACACATCCAAATATTAGAAGAGTTTTCCATACTTGGAAGTGCTTTTGCTCTGGATTTCTGTGCACAGATTCCATGGCAAAATACTGATATTCCCTCAGGTGTCTCTCTCAAGTTTTTAAACCTTTATTCTTGGCGATTGGGGTTGGGGAACCGAGATGCGCTGGGCGCACGCTGGGCTGGCTCTGGGGAGCGCAGAGCCCTTCGCGGAGCTATTGAAACAAGAGGTGTGGCTGTGATTACCCGGAGATCTTCCGGTGATAAGGGCAGGGTTGCATCAGCTCCTGGCTCCGGTGCCGGGGTGACTCAGCAATCCAGAGGAATTTGTTTCCATCTGCTTTCCGCTTGGGACACGGGAAACCTTCCCCGGCGCTTTCTCCTGAAACGCCCCAAAAAGGGGAGCCCGGGGATGTTGCAGCTCTGAGGAGCAGCTCCCCGGCCTTTATCCCCTCCAAGCCCCTGCTGCCATCCCAATCCAGATGTTCGCACTGCAGCAGCAGCAGGAAATTGGTGCGCAGGGCTCAGCAGCTGCTCCCGGTGAGCTTCGGGCTCACTGCTGCAAGTCAGTGCAGCACAGCACAGGAAACCCCGATTTGGAACCAAAATGGAATCGGGAGAGCAAACATTCTTGGTAATTCTGGTGATTCATTAGTCCGTTTTTTTTTTGTTTTTGTTTTTTTTTTCTTCTGTGATTTTGGCATTCTCAAACCAGAATTTTGTCCATTCTGCAGAAGTCTGAAGAGAAAAGTAGAAGACTTCAGAAAAGTCTCATTAATCGGGAATCTGTGTTTTGGGTACTACACCAAAGCACCGTGATTAACAAAATTACTATGTCAAATGGTTAATTAAAACACTACAATATCTTTTTTTTTGTTTTCCTCTCCTATTGCCATTAGAGACAGAATATTGAATTATATTGGCCACTGGATGGACCCAGCAGGAGAGTTTTGGGGGGTTTCTCTTCTTCCCTCTGAGCAATGAGTTTGCACCCATCACTTTAAGCCAGCCCAAGTTAAAGTTACTGTGGCTGGGCTGCCAAAATTTCTTCTGAAACAGGATTTTAGTTGTGGGAGTAGTGGAAAATGAATGCTTCTGTTCCTTTCCTCTCAAGAAAGACTTGTGAAAAGGGAGTGCCTGTGGGTATTTGGCTTTGGTCTTCACAGAATTGGTCAGAAATAGTAGATATAGGAAAATTTATACCTGTTCCTGGCCTGCCACTGAGCAAGCACAGGAATTAAGACCCAACTCCAGGCAGTTCACACCTGAACCTGGCCTTCACCCACATTTCTGCCTCACCTCTGAGCATCAGCTCAGGCTGGCACCTCTGCTCTCATATCTAAACCTCTCTCTGATTAAAACTGAGCTTTACTTTCCATTCTGTCCCTGCTGTCTAATATTTCAATCACTTCCCTGAGCACTGGCAGGAAGCAATAACAGCCTGTGCACACTTCAATGAGATATCACAAGACCTGAATTTCATCATCAGACTGTGACAGAGCAGACACTTCCTTTGGGCTGTCTGATGTTTAAACAGCGGCCTCCAAGAAGTGGAAAAATCTAAAAGTTACATTTCCAGTTAGGCTCGTTCCCAGAGCAGGACTCTGAAAAATCCTGAATGGGTACAAACATATGGGAATAAAAATGACAAGGACAAGAAAAAAGCCATTCATTTAAACCAATCAATCATTGTCACTGCTTATGCAGTGCTCCAGAAAGTCTGCTCCTTCCCCTGAAACAGGAATTGCATTTTCTAGGTTGTGTTCATGAAGTTTAGGAGGGACTTTAAAACCATTTTTGAGGCCTGCCCATTTCCTTTGCCTCAAGATCAGTAAGTGGAAAAGGCGATGAAATGATGATGAAGCCAACAGCAACTTTTGTGCCCAGTTTGCACAAAGCAGCTCCAAAATACAATCCATCATCTCATCTAGAAAATATCTTCGTGCCAGCTGTGGCTTTCAGCACCATGCCCTTCTGGATCAGCATCCAAAGTGATTTAACAGCACAAGTGATCAAAACCTCCGTTTTCACTGAGCTCCTGACATGCTCACAAAAAGCCAAGTGATTTTCTGCTTATTTAGCTGATCTCACTGCAACGGCGCTGAAAGTGGTTTTGCAATAATTAAACTAATTTATGTCAGTTTTGGAGGAGTTGGTCACTTTTTTGGAGTGGAGTGGGCTTTGAGGAGACTGGTTTACTCTGTGAAATATTTGCACCCAATCTGCTGCTAAGGCAAACATTTTCTATTCATAAAACCCAAACCAAAAGGAGCCCAATGCACTCACGAGCCAATTGCACTTTAATATCAATGAAGGCTAAAAATCTTATGCATGCTGTAAGGAGGATTGGAGCCAGAAAAGGCCATAATGTTGCAAAATTGATTGTTGTCCAGCACAGGGATTATTTCCACTTTAAACAAGTGCAGGTGTGGGTTACTCTGTGTATTGATATTTCACAAGGAATATTCACAGTGCAGGGAATACCCATCTCCCAAATGCAAATACCGTGTTCCAGAGAGATCCAGTGAGAATTTCAGGACCAAAGAGGACCCAAAAGACAGAAGCCTCCTTTCTGATGAGCTCTCTTCTCTAATTGCCAAAGCCTCCTGAAGAGCAGGTGATGCCAGCTCTGAGCAGTTCTGCTGCTGTGCAGGGAAAGGGTCTCTGACACAAGCAGCAAACCAGAACTCTCATGGATTTGTTCTGTTGGGAAAGACACAAACCTCAGGGACCAAACGTTGGCCAACAGAGGCTCTGGGACCCTTCCAAGACAAGCCCTGGAGCGCAGCAGGTGAGCCCTGAGGGGGTGTGGGGACCCTTGCACTGGGTCCCTCTGTGGCATCCTCCAGCCAAGAGAGCAGCACGGGGCCCCAGGTCTGAGCAAGTCCCTCCTGCTCCTGGAGAGGAAGAGGATTTTCCTAAAATAGGTTAAAAAATGGATAAAAATCGATATGAGGTGCTGAGCGATTAAATATTTTTCAGCCTCATGCATGTATGTTTACCAGTTCTGTGCATCTCACTCCACTCTTTGATTACCAAGAGAAAGGACAGCTCCCATCAGCCTCTCGCCTCCCCGGGCACACAATATTTGTAATTAATCCATCTGTCACTGCACTCCATGACCTGTATTATTTCTTGCTCAAGCACATCAGCTTTTGTAACAGAGCACAGCAAACGTGAGCCAAAACCTCCCTCAGGCAGAAAAGGCCTAAAGCAGATTTGGTCAGGATGGATTTGCCGAGCCTATTGCCATCTTCTCCCTGGAGATACCCTGGAACACTCCTTTGGCTGCTGGCTTCCTGATATCCATATAACTACCACGGATTTAGAAAGGAAAACTCACAGTGAAAATTTCTGTGAAAACACCGAATCACAATATTATTAAAAAAAGCGAAGAGAAGGGAAATGAGTAGGATATATTAATTAACGTGTCTGCTGCCTTATCCCCGCCGCAATGCACAGAGATCCTGGAAGCAGTGCTGCTCGTGTAGAATCGCTGATTTGTCCCTCCCCGGCTGTCGCAGCCGCTCCGCTGCCGGCCGGGCTGTCGGGAACGCATCCTTCGCCTGTCCCAGGTTCCCGGCACTCGCATTAATCACCAAACTCCCAGGAACCGCACCGGCCCAGCCACTGCCGCCACACCCAGCCCCGCCAGCGCCAGGCAAACATCTCTTACAATCTGCGTGATGCAAGCACCGGGGAGATCGATTTTATCGATTTTGAGATGGCCACTCACGAATGCGTTTGTAACTATTTGTAAGAGTTTTCCGCCCAGGTTTTGGATTTCAACTTGTGTTATCTGTTACAGCGACTGATTATTATTATGCCAAAGTGTAAAATATTACAGAAAAAGTGAAATAGGTGCTTTTTAGAAGATCAGCGCTGTGGATACATAGAACAAAACTCGACGATGCAGCTTTCGGTTCTCCTTCAGTTTTAAAACAAAGCTTCCTCTGAGTTAATACCGCGGCGGTCGCTGTTGTTAAACTTATTTCCTAAGCTCGGTTTCAACGCCGAGAAGAGAGACGGCTCATCAGTTTGGGAGGGGGGATCTGTCCCGGTTCCCGGCGGCTCCGGAGGGACGCGCGCGGCTCGGGCTGGCGGCGCGGCCCGGGCGCGCTCCCGGCCGTGCCCGG
>VWZW01005342.1:216841-232911 GCA_013397115.1 Edolisoma coerulescens | reverse complement strand
CCAGCCCCCCATCCCGCCCCCGCATCCCTCCAGTCCCACTGCCCAGAGCCACGGGGACACCTCGGGTTATCCCAGAGTCTCACGGCAACAAACTCGTGTTGGTGCTTGTTCCAAACTCACTTATTAAGAGTCCCAGTGCTATTACAACTGAAAGAATGATCAAATTCAAACATGATTAATCATTTCCTCATTTTTCCTCTTTTGTTAGACTCAGATTGGGCAGCCTTAGCTTGGAAACTTCCGTGTGCACACAATGAGAAATCGTATGAAAAGGGTTTGCAAAAAGAGGAAATAATAAGTAACAGAGAGAGAGAGAGGGCTACAAATAACTGAGTGACCTACAAAAATATTGCCAAATCATGCATGGTGCCTTACCTTTGATAAGAAATTCCTTTTGAAAATGATTGCATTATTTTAAAAGCCTCCTGTAAAGGGAAAACCTTAGGTAGAACTCGAAATTTAAAGAAAAAAATACCCATCCAATTAAAAATTCCACATTCAGTTCTTTGGCTGAGTATAGACACACACCACATTTCACTTTCTTTATTGCAGCTGCAGGAAGGAGATTTTTGGGGCTGTTCCTCCGGCCCTGACCCAAGTGCACCTCAGTGCCAATTCCCCCTGTACACTCCAGGGAGATGGAAGAGAAACCAGGGAACAGAGAAAGAGAAACAGGGACTGGGGTTTTTTCCACCCATGGGCTCTGAAACAGATCTTGGCCATGCTGCCTATAGGAAAGTTACAGCTGCAGTTAAACTCAGAGCTCTGGAGCATCCCAGCTGAGTGAAACAAACCCCATTTTTATCACTTTTCCCCTGAAGTTTTGTGCGTAGGTTCTGCAATCCCTGCTTTAAAAGGATAAACACCTTCAGCACCGAGCCTCGTGTTAAGGGAATAACTCACCCTTGGGATGCAGGACAACTCAGCCCACATATGGCAGAGCAGGCCTGGGATTATCTTATACACACACAGAGATATTCCTGCCAACAGTGACACATCGTGCTGATTTATTTGCTGGGTGTTCTCAAATGCCACTGCAGCGCTGCTCATCGGGGGCTGGATTAAACAGGGAGCACCTCAGCAATGCACATGTTGTGTTCTAACTGAGGATCCAGATTTGGGATCTTTCGGGCACAGAGAGCTTAAATGTCCTCACGTGTTTTCCTTTCCTTTCTGAACTGAAAAAAACCTGAACTCTAGCTGCATACACATGGCAATAAAATCTTTTTGTCTTCCATGTGTCTTAATAAGAGCATAATCAAGCCAATGCCATCACTAATGTAGGAAGTGTGAAGAGAAAATTGGTTTGCTCTGTCCTGAAGAGCCCAAATACCTGTCTTCTGTATTTCAGCACACACTGGGGGGTCAGGAAACTCACATGGAATTTGCAGCTCCAAACAGCAAACCAGTGTTTAAAGCCACCAGTGCTTAAAAGAATGAAACAGCAGGACTCATTTTTAATATTTTCACATAAAAAATTAGGATGTAAATATTTGATCTCGAACTCTGGCATTCCTTGCCCTCATCCCTCAGACAGGAGTCACAGCCATCAGCAGGAGCTGAGAGGCAGTTTGATCTTTGTTACATTGGGACTACGGAATCCAAGCAGCTCTTTTACAAGGCATTGTAATTGTTTGTACTTGCAAAACTGGATTAAGAAATCACTGCTATTCTTAAAACACATTTATCACATACATACAAAAGTCAGCATATTTCCACTCCGAGCACAGCCCCAGCCAACCAGAGAGAGTTCCCGCGTTCCGCCCACGCTCGTTCTCTCATCCTCCCCTTCCCCAGAGCAATCCTGCATCTGGCCAGTCCTACATGGAAAAGCCCCCCCCCGTGCCCCAGCAGGGCACACCTGCCCCAGGCTGACCCTGTGCCCCTCACCTGGGCTCTGCTGGCACTGCCACCCCTCCCAGCTCCCCCGGTGTGGCGGCTGGAGCACCGAAACTGGGAGTTCTGAATAAAGAAGGTGAGATTGTGGAAGGATTCCGAGGTGTGCAAGGCAGAAGCCCTCTGCTGTTCCAAAGGCACCGGGAATTTCAAGCAGTCCTGCACAGGGTAACTGAGACAAGGGAAAAAATGAGGTTATATAGGAGGTATCGCTGGACCTCCAGAATTTCTAAGTTTGGGGCTTTACTGAGCTTCTCAAAGTTTCACGGAACACATTTTCCTGCCATTTAAATCCATTTGTTCTTCGACTGGAGCTTAATTTAAAAAACATGTCTTTTGAGCTGAGTGCAAGTCTGACTAATTCTGTTGTACATGCTGCTGAAGATGAACAAAACTAACACTATAATTGAAAAAAAAAACCAGAAAAGGCCCCATGCCTGCACAGCAGCCACACTCAGGCTACTGCCCAAGCTGTGAGAGCACAGCTCTCGTTTCGTTAACTCAAAACCGACTCCAAATCAAGACCCATCTGCTAAAATCTGTACCAGATATAGGGAAACCCTAATGACACAATCCAGAAGCTGAAGGTCCTCTACTCATCTCTTTTCTATTTCTTTCTTATAAGTTTGATTCCTCTGTTTCCCTTTCCCAATGAAGTATCCTTGTTTAGACTTTGTCCTTCCAGCCCTTTCCCGATTCACTCCCCCTTACAGCACAAACCAAGGCCTTTGGCACCTTTATCTCTGTCCTGTTGCTTCTCACAGGAGTTCTGGGTGGGCTCCAGGCCCAGCCTCAGTGGCAGCTGTGCCATTCTTTCCCCACTCTCCAGGGAAGAGGAGGTAGAAGTATCATGGATTTCGTCCTTGCTTCCCACCTCAACCCCTGTGTCCTTCTCCCATGCAAGAAAAGGATTCTTGGGAACCAGATCAGAGTAGCAGTCCTGTACATTCTGGTTAATTTTCTGGTTCACACTTCCAGAAACATCTCATGGGTGTTCACAGTCTATTCCTCACGTTAGGATTTCTGTTACTGGTATTTAATGAGCAGCTGTGCTACTCTGCCTGTTGGCAGGATGTCCTCCCGTTTTCCACAGGCACTCTCTATTTTAAATGGCATTTCTTGCTACCTGCAGTCTAGGGCAGGTTGAGAATTGAGATGTCCACAGTTTCCTTTCTCCTTAAATGTTTGCATTCCATCCTTCTTCCCTCTCTATATATAATCTCCTTGAACAAGAAAAGTCATTCCAGACTCCCCTTGTCCAAGAAAAAGGCATTTTCTCAAATGAAACTTCCTGGGAGCCAAAAAGTGTCGTTCTGCCCCTCTTGCCGGCCAGGGCTGCTGTGCTGCCTTACCTACATCCCACCACTGCCAGAGAAGGAAGTGGATTTTTTTTTCCCCTCTTGGCAGCTCCTGGGGGGGGCTCACCATTGTGTTCTGGGAGTCCTCGTTCTCAAAGGCTATTGTGAAAACTGTAGTAAACAGAACTTTCAGCATCAGGATGCGAGGAACGGGATCCAAGGCTGGAAGCTCTTGCCAAGAGTGGATGTGACCGCTGCCCCATTCAGCGTGGATGGTACAGCAGCTCAGCCCAGCTGCTGGACACAGCTCACGCTCCAGGAGGGGGACAAAGGTGGCGAGCACCGACGAGACGGGCTGCACAAAACAGCCTCAGGATGTACAAAAAATTTCCTTCCCAGCAGGCAAGGAAGGAATGGATCCCGACTGCAGATAGTGGGGCTGCAGGCTCCATTTGTGTCAGCAAATTTCCACGAGCTGTTGTGGAGCCCCACGATGACGGCAACGGGGCTGATGACAGCCGAGGGTTTGGCCCAAGGATCGAAGCTGAAAGGCTCGGAGAATTCCAATTTGCTTCTCTGCTCTTTGGCAGAGTGTGTGATGTCAGACAGGCCAAAAGGTTCACAGTTATAGACAACCAGATAAGAAGCAGAAAGTGGTGAATCTGAATGTTTAGGGAGAAAGGATTAAATACAGAGTTTCATGGAATTAAATGATAATGCAGACATTGTATTGAAGAGGGAATCAAATACTGTGAACAGCTATGGAGTTAAGTGTTCTATGTTAAATTTTCTACGAGACAGTGATGATCTTTCTTGTGGATTCTGGAAGCAATGAAGGAAATATGCAGGGGAAAGAAACACCAGGTGATAAACTTAAAGTTTAGGAAAAGATTACATGGATTTTACTAATCACAAAATTATTCAGCACAGAGGAAAGGATGTATCAAAGCAACTCCGGATGAAGGCAAATAATTCCTTGGTGCTACCAGTCTCCAACATTCAGGCACATAAAGAAAGATATTTGGGATGTTAAAGACAGAAAGGTTTGATCTGATTTGATCCAAATCATTTGACCTTTACCTTCTCTGGGTCAGTCCAAGCCCCTGGTGTTTACAGGTCATATCAACGCTGTAAATTGTTTTTAATTTCTTCCAGTCCAGCTTCCCACACACTATTCCATACCCTTAGGTTGTACCAATAGTCCTCCAGTGGCCTTTGCAATGCAGAAGCCCATTGAAATTGCCAAGTAATTCAGGGAACATCACCTGGTTTTGCTGACATTTCATCACTTCTTGTATCACTGTTAATTGGATTCTTGGGTGGTGTTGAAACCAAACACAAAGGAGCTGCCTGCCACATCTGCAGGGCCGTTCTGGCTCACACCGCCAGAGCAGAACCGTGCATCAATCAAAACCTTCCTGATAATGCAAAAGTTCTGTGCAGAAAGATGCCAGGGCCTTTTCTCCCTTTTACCACCTCGTCAGGAGCCACCAACAAAGCAGCCAAACAGAAATATTTGGCTCCGTTTTCCAGAACAGATAACAGCGCTCCTCGGTGTCCAGGGAACTGGAGGAGAGTCAGGGAAAAGATGCCCAGAAGGAGGACAGGCTGAGGGTCATTTTCAGGCACAAATTAACCCTTGAGTGAAGGGTGTACAGAGCATCTTTTAGAACTTAATGCCTTTAAGGAAGCTGCTTCTCTCACCTCCTGACTTTGTCATTTTCCAGCACCTTCCTCGCCCTCAGGAAGGAATCATGTGCTTGGAAGCCCAAGAAAAAGCTGTCTCTCACAGTTCCCATTTTTGAAGGCATTTTTTTCTGTACAAAAGGAGTGGTTTGGGTTTTAGCAGGAATGGATATTTCTGCCTGCCCACCAGATTTCATCCAGGCAACTTCAGTTGCAATAGGAGTCTGAAACAGCTTTTCAGATGTGGGAACCAAAGCTGCAGAAAACAACATTTTCATTTGTTATTTTCAGTTCAGGAATGTCTGTTTTCCATGACGGGCTGCAGACCACTCACCAAAACAGAGACCTGGGGCAAAGAACCCCCTCAGAGCCTGCCCACAGCTGTGAGAAAAAGAGCAAGAGCCTAAGCTCTGCTCATCTTGCTGTCACACACGAGTTGAGGCCTGGATTTCTGCAGCCACTGACACACAAAAAACCACGGGAATAGAAATTGTTCCATGGCAGTGACAGTAAACGAATACTACAAAGATATTTTTCAAATTGACAGAAAATGCACAAGAACTTTGCTGACAGGGGACGTTTGCAGCATTCAAAGTGCAGCTCTATCCTTCAGCCCTGTCCTTTAAGGAAGTCCCTAAGCAGGTCCAATCACCTCGCTGGTCCAAGGAGCTAAAACAGGAATGAAAATCAATAATTTATGGAAATGTCTTTATCCACTGATATTCCAAGAATAACTAAAGCCACTTGGTAAAAGGAGTTGCCCAAATTCTGCTTTGAGCAGAGAATATTCTGGAAACTTTCACTATGGCAATGCCTTAAAAATTACCCACAGCCTAATTAACATCTGCTTTAGGAGCTGAACTTATTACAGGGTCGTTTATCTACTCTAAGGATCTTGTACACAATTGAGGAGATTTTTAATGTTTAACATTTCTGCCCATAAAGCACCAAGGAAAGCCATTCACCTAAGGGAGCATGTAATGGGAAGTTCAGGTCTGTGTTTCTCTTCTCTCACTAATTCCAGCTTTTCTAATCACAGGAGAGGTAACATCACCCGTGAGAGAAGTGCAGTTCTTTTTAGAAAGCGCAGAGAAGACTTAAAAATTTTAGCACCAGAAGATAAACAACAACAACAAAAATTTAAAAAAACCCCCAAAAATTAAAAAACAAACTGGATATTCTGTAACTGAGAAAACTCTTTTGCAATGGCCTAGGATGTGAAAAAGGATGTGAATGGTCCTAGATGCAGAAGGTTGATTAGGATATAAATCTGGACATGTGTCTTGGAAAGGTCCTCTCCAAAACACATCAAAATATCAATGGAGCTGATATTTCCGACCAAAACACAGCTTTCCCCACCTGCAGCCTGGCTGCTCTGAAACGTGGCTGGTCAGAAGGTGATAACCAAACTGCAGCCATCCTTCTGCTGCTACCCTCGTTTTCTAGGGGAATTATTCCTCTGAATTTCATTCCCCACTGTTAGACTGGCCCGTTGCTCAGCAGGAGAAATGGAATTTTGGGGCACACGTGTCACAGGATGCACCATTCAGGCAGGGAATAAAGTTCCAGCCCCCAGGAAGATCCATTTCCCTCAGCTCAGGCAAACTGCAGCACACACATGGATGTCTCCAGGGCTCAGAATGCCCAGGCTCTACTAAGGGTGATTTCAAACCTAAGAGGAGATCTATGTTTAATTACCATTAGCATGCAGAAGTCAGCCCTTCTTCCATTAATTTTGGCTTTTCTTAATGTTCTTACTTTGTGAATCAATCTAAAGGCTTTGGAAAGACTTTTTGATCATTATTCTGAGAGTTATTTTAGTTTTGGTTTGTTTTGGTTTTTTTTCTTGGGGGCGTGGGCAGCCTGCTGAGGTTCCTGCAGCTGAAACCCAACAGTTAAAAGGAGATGGTTAAGCAAATCAAAGATCCTAAAAACAACTGTAGTCCTGTCTCACTTAAAAGGGATTTTAGGACTGGCTTAGGTCCAGGGCAGCTCTCTACCTTGAGTATGCGTTGAGTCACAGATTTGAATTGGAAATGAGTGCTGGGGGAGTTTTATAATTTATTTAAATGGTCATTCAGAAGAGCCTCAGCACCAGCTCCATGGTTATTATTGAAGCTTAAGGGTAACAGACAATTGGCTTCTGGAAAAGCAGAGCTCTGTGAAAGTGGGAAGGAAAAGTGTAGGTGGAAGCCAACACTCAAGAAGAAGAAATATCTATAAAATGGGGTTTAGACATGCGAGGGAATTATCAAATATAGTCTTATATATAACTTGACCAGATCTTGGAGAAACACAAATATAAAATATTCAGATAATCATTTTAAAAGATGGAAAGATAATGCAGCCAGAAAGAGGTGAATTTAACAGTGGATTTGCTGCCATACCCAAAGACCTCAGAGCAGGCTGTGCACATCCCTAGTCTCACCTGGCTACTAGAAATCATTATTTATTTTCTCAATTTAAGTGGTTTCAGAGTATTGGAGAAGCAAATTAACAGCACTGGGAAACAAGTTATACTGTTGTCTGCTTGAAAAAAATGAACAGATTTTTATAAGAATTGTTTCTCAAAAATACAAACATTAATTTAAAGACAAGTTTGAGAGCATTTGAAAACCTGAGCTGAGAAATGGATCAGACCGTAAGAGAACATATCATACAAGTTAAAAAATAGGAATATTATAAAATAAAAAAAGCTGAGATAAAATATCGATGGAGCTGAGGTTTCCAACCAAAAATAAAAGTCAAATAAATTTTAAAAGGTGCATTCATGAATAAAACTCCAGACAAAAGCAGCCTGGAGCTGTGTGGTGAGTAAACAGGAAACTGGAACCAGAAAATACAGAATGGAAGGAGTCTGCTGCCACAGGTGAGAGCAGTTACCCCAAGATTTTCTTTCTCCTGAGCTAAGATTAGCAGGTTTCATACCTCAGTTCCAAGGAAAAGGCTGAATTCTTAAAACCAACAACTTTCTTTCCAGTTTCTAGTAATCTTCTGGATGTATATCTAGAGACAAAGGCAATTTTGGTATCTTTTTTTTTCTCCTAATCACAATGGAAGTCAAAATCCTGCAAGTCTCCTCCTCTGCATTACTGTGTGGAATATTAAATCTGAAATTCTGCTTTTCACTTCTTGGGCATTTATTGTTTATTTATTGCTTTCACTTACTTTTACTGCACTGCGAATTCTTGTTGTTTCATCCTGCCTGCAAAAATGTCCTTGAAGAGCAAAGCTGCCCAAATGCCCTACAAAAAAGCCATTTTCCCCCCAAAATCTTTCATGCTGCAACTTCCCTCTCCTCTCAATAGTGACCCATCTATTTCTAGGAGTGAAAATAAGAACTACCCCCCAGTGAGTTGAAATTTTGTGGTCTGTCTGGAAAAATAGCTGTACTTTTTTTTCCACTCATATTTAAAGGGAGGTTTTGCTCACCCTGTGCTCACTGGAAGCAGGTGTAAATTATTCTTGAATTATTGAAATTATTGAAAAAAAAAAAAACCAGTTATGGACAACCAGTTGTTACTGAAAAAGTGACTTCAGCTGCGACCTAGTTGGAACTGTTACTCTCTGAGTAACAGGGGTTATGATAAGACAATCTTGATTTCTGATACTCTTTATTATCTGTACATTATCTTTAAAAAATCTAGCTTTTCAGTGATTTATGATAGAAGTAGAATTAGCCATAAAGTCCATTTAGAGAAAAAAAATTTAGCAAAGGGCCAGACTCCACACAACACAAATAGGTTTTTATGTGTGGATAGTTTGTTACTCAGCACCTTTGAGCAGGAAGAAATAAAATGCAAAATAAATTATAACGTACAATTAAAATTTCCCAATTGAATCAGATTTTATGCCCTGCCATTCTGCCCCTATTTTTGTAGTTCGCTTCCACGGGTTTGGCTTCAGGTTGAGCTGCTGGAGCAAAGAACTGTGCACAGAACAGTGAAAGGCCCACGGAGACTGACAAACACAGAAAGGGTGACCGGGCCCAAATCTCCGAAATTTTCAAATAAAAGTGGGAGAGTTTATATTAAATTTACTTTAGTTCACTGAAACAACAGTGAGCTGCCAGGTTCTAGTCCTGCAGAGCTGAACTGCTGCATTTTCTCATTTACTGCTTTGTATGAAGCTCAAATCCCAGAACTCAGCCCAGCGTCCTCTGCACGTTCCCAGAATTGCATTGTTTTGCTCTCACAGCAGCAGGGTAAGAAAATGCTGTTAATGAAGCTCACAGAGTAAAAACTTCTGCAGAAAAAAATGGGTTTGATGGCATCTGCTCCACGTCCCACGGAAGGGATGCTTCTGTATTAACTTATGCAAATACAATTAAACATTGCATAGTATGTAAATGAGCTATTAATAACTCACTACCATACCTTGCATGTGGATAATTGACTTTTTGAAGAGCTTTTTCAGCTCTGCTTTGCTAATACTGAGGACTCAGAGCCACAGACAGCAATCACAAGTGCTATTACAATAGGAATAACACGGATTTCATTCTGAAAAACACAAAGAATGTTAGTGGAATTATCAGCTGGTTACAATCCGAAGGAATAAAGAATCCCAGCAATCTGGAAATATTTTTAATTAGGATTTGAAATGTATTAAAGCCCCCAACCAAAACCACCCCCTACTCCAAACCTGCCTTTTTAAAATCAATTTAGTCTTGTAACAAAGAAATTTTTAGCAGGGAGTATTTATATCCCAAATTAGAAATACAAGTTTCTGGCTGCTTCGTGTGTTGTTCCTGACCCGCTGTTATTTTTCCTTCATTTCTGATCCAACCAGCTATTTAAATTCACCAGGATGTTTGCACACGTTTCCTAATCCACTTCATATGTTAGCTAGCACTTTTTAAAAATTATTTTTTAATTTTTTTTTTTTTGCATTCAACACTTCACATGAAAAGGCAAATTCTACAGAGCCCATATTGAGTCAGCAGAGGGGCTGCTGCTACAGAATGGCAAAAACCTCCCCAGAAAGTGTCACATGTCCTGAGAGAGCACAACATGACAAACCCAAGAGCTTCTCCAGTGATGACGAGGGGTTTCAGGCACACAGTGGGCAGAAGTCCTAACACACTTGAAAAATATTTAACTGAACAATAATGGAGCAGTGCCAAACACTAAAAGTTACCAAAGATAATCTTAATTGTTGTAGATATAATAGTGTTCAATGACAGCTGTTTTGGAACAAAAAGGTTATTTCCTGAAAATTACTGTAATATTTTTCTCCCAAAATAGCCCCTGATTCACTGCTAAAGTTACCTGGCATCCTCCAATGCTCAGCACAGACCAACAACTAGTTATTAACTTTATTTTTCAGGAGTCTTCAGATCTTAAATGAAAAGAATGACTTATTTGAAAGACTAAGAGTCAGTTCAGAGGGGGAGCAGACAAACCAAGTGGACAATTTGCACGACTGGAGTGTGATGCCTTTAATGTAACACCTATTTCAGGCTGCTTTGCCTGGCCAGATTTTATTTTCTTGTACTCCTGCAACACGAAATTCAAGTAAGGATTCAAGTTATCATTTGTCTGCCCAGAAGAATTCCCTGCATGATGGCAGCACATTTTTATGATGAAGGTTTAATCACAGAGTAAGCAGATATTTATTACACTTAAAACCCCTCATCTGAGGCCTTTGGGTTCAGCATCTGTGTGCATTTACACAAAATAACACCAGAAAATAGGATGCCCTAATAGCACAAATATTGGGGCAATTTTTCACTGTGTTCTGCCTGGACTCTCACAGCCCTGCCTGGGTACAAGGCAGGAGGCAGAGTTTGGTGTTTTGTTGGGTCATCTCTCGGTGGTCACAACTTCCTTGCAAAAAGAAGCCTCTGCAGAACAATTTGTGAGATGCAAGAAAAGGCTGCTCCCATTTTATTGTTTTGCCACTCCTGGTGATTCTTTCAGAACTAATACAACTAAAATGACATCATTTTAGGACATTTGGGGTTATAATAATGTGTATTAATTACAAAGACAATCAAGAAACCGCTTTATTCACTCTTTGGTCTCGTTATCCAAAGCCATGCAACCCATTTGCTGTAAAGACTAATGAAGGTATTTCAGCAAACATAATTAAATCTATAGGATAATCTGGATGCCACCTACTTCTCTTTCACTCTTTACTATCTATATCTGTACTAAATGATTCCAAAACATTTAAAATGCATTTAAACATTCAAGAATGTAAACCTGATTTGCCAGACATTTGAAAGGGACCCTGATCTCCTTGATTTAAAACCTCTTTGCAGCAGAAATAAAAGTTGTGGTGATGGGAATGTGAGATCCACAACAGGAATGCTGAGAGCTGATCCTTAAAACAAGGAGATGCTCCCCATTCCAGGACTTTCACTGGGATTTAGGAGCTACAGTGTGAACTGTTGTTCTACAGCATCAGCATCATTTCATTGACCGGCAGCACTTCCTACGTCTCTCTGAGCACCCTGGAGATTTGGGGAAAATATGTAAAAAGCAGGGATTTTAAAAATAGTGGTTCAAATTAACTCCATCACAACAATGTATAAAAACCATAAAGCGGGACAAAGGTTATAGGAAATGGAAGTACCAAGAGATCTTCAAGCAGTCCTCCAAAAGAAACAATGGGAAGGGGGGGGATTAATTATTTTTTCACAATTATGAGGGAGTGAGTACCTTTCTCATACTCTTCCAAAGAAAAAACAATTCCCTTCATGAACAAATGTTTAATTGGAATCTGGAGGCAAGGTTTTCCAGATATTTTGAGTTAAAGTTTGCACTTCTGAGTTTTCAGTCTTTACTGGAATCAGTGAATTGCTGTGTAAGACAGCAAATTATCCAAAAGGAGTTATTTCAGGAATACAGTTGTGATCTGCTGATAGAATTATCCACAAATTGTGAGCACAAAATAATGGTAGAGAGAGTAATGACTTGTCTCGCAGTGCTTCAGCACTGTGATATTATTTCTATTTTATATTTGAGTAAAATGAGACAGAGCTCAGTGACTTTAGTGACCCACAGGAAGTCAGAGACACAACCAGGAATAGAAGCAAGACCTCTCAGCAGCTCAGTCCCATGCTTTAACCACAAGCCCAGCCACCTCCTTCCCATCTCAGATTAGCACAACCCTGAGCCTCGGTTGCATCAGCTCCCAATTTCATATGTCTAAGCACGTGTAATTGTAGAAATCTGGATTTCTGAAGTTGAGTAAGTTACATCCATAAATCTCTCTTAGCTCAATCACCCAAGAAATTAGGATAAACTGGTTTTAAGTGAGCCTCAAAACAACCTTTTGGTTGCTTTAAAAGGACTCCTTCAGAAATAAAATTTGGATGGATTAACACATCTGACAGACAGCAGTATGTGCTTGAGCTCTTTATTCCCATATTTCCTTTTGCCTGCTAACTGTGTGTGATGTGCAGTTTGGGCCCATTTGATCAGAATGGGGCTGGAACACGAATGTCATATCCCATTACAGAAGAGCCAGACAGTCCTAGTGAGGAAGTTATTCCCTTCAAGATGAAATCAGAGAAGTTAAGAGTTGGGGGGAGACTAAAGGTCGGGAAAAAAACCATTATAATTAGAGGTAGGCAGGCTGGTGTGATTTTTGCTTTAGTGAACTTAAAGCAGGCACGGTTTGGATTTTGTTCTGTTTTTATCCAAGCCTCGAAGTTCAGGAAAAGGAGGCTCATTTTTGAGGGGTTCTTGTTTTGACCCGCTCTGCAGTTATCTGAGAAATCTGCCTCGTGCCTGGTTCTCTCCCTCCTGCTGGATCCGAGGAGAAACTCACCCAGGGACAGTGCTCTACCAGCACTTACAGGAATGTAGTTTATACCCCAGCTTTGGCCACATATCTGTGTAAAATGCTGCTGACAGCAGCTGAAACTTCTAATTCCCTTCAGCTAAAGAGTGTGTACACACAGAATGTGCAAGCTGGAGATAGGAGTGTGGTGTGATATTATGACTTACTTTTCAAAAACATGCCTTCCCAGACCAAAAACTGCCAATAAAGACAGAATGAGATATGCTAAGGCAAGTAAGATATGCTTTTTTATCAATAAAAGGACACCAGACATATGAATTAAAATATTACATTACCCAAGAGAAAGAACACAGGGTAACTTTATAAAAAAGCAGCAATACAGTAAATTTTCAGCTCATTTAAACTCCATTCCTTTAAACCAGTGCAATTTGCACAATCAGAACTTGCTGCTCAGGCTGTCAGATTTATGGCTGCTTTGTCAGGGTAGGAGATTGCCCTCTAGATGTTAAAAGTTTGGCTACTTCTTCATTCTATCCCACAACACCGGGATGGGACGCGCTGCGTGAGGGGGGATTTTAAACTTGGGTAATGCACCCAGAGACTGAGAGCACAGACACGGGGGAACACAAAATGTCGGTGAAAGGTGGAACTTGTGTCTTTGCAGAGATGGGAAGGAGTATAAATCCTTGTAAGGCTGCTGCCCTGTTCAAGTCAACTGCAAAAATCACAGCATCATCTCCAATACATTCGTTGTTCTAACCACAAATGGAATTCCTCACCCGGAATTGTTGCACAGGAATTCGTTCATTGAGATGGAAAAGAGACATGGAACTGCTCAAGGAAGGGTGTTTTGTCATTGCTTACACCCTTGTCCATCTCGAGATTCCACAAAGTGCTCGTTTCAGCTTCTCATCTCAGTGTGAACTCTTTTTGCCATATGATTCAATTTCATCTGCCTCATATTTTCTGAAAAATTGAAACCCACAATGTACAGCCAGTCAGTAATAAGTGCAAGCAGAAATAATTTTTTTTTTTGATGCAATGAATGCTTCAAAAAGAGTCGCCACAAAAAACTGACCGATTAAAGTTAATATAAAATGCAATTCCTTCACTGAAAAGAATTAACTAATGCTTTTATACCCAATAAGAAAAACGAAGTATCATTGATCTTGTGTGAGGGCAAATTATCTTCTAATTTTAAAACTCGAACTGATGCTGAGAGACTCTTTTCTGCTTCTCTTTGAACTTAGGGAAGAACTGGCCAAGGTTCAGGAAGGCCTGAGCCTGACATTTCATTCTTGTTTCATAACTCTTCGAGGTCCCAGCCAAACTCAGGAATTCTCTCAGATAAGCAGGGGAGAAAGTCTGGATCATCAAAAACTGCACAGTCAAACAATGCAAACAAAAACTTACGAGAAACTGATAATGCCTTTATTATGACCATTTCATTACTGCATCAAGCAACTTGATTACAGAACAGATAATGTATTTGTAGCCTATTTTATTTCTTTATCAATACAGAAATGATTTGCTTTCTCTGAAAAAAACCCGCTCTTTGTTAAGGAAAAACAAATGAATTCAAATTGCAAATAAGGCATACTTTTAATTACCAGAGAAAATTTATGGGTTCTTCATCTCTTGATTCTTCAAATTAAGATTAGCTGTCGAAATAAACATTTAATGAGATACCAAATCCTACCGAAAAATCCATGTTAAGCAGCAAATCAGACTAAATAATTTTTTCCTTTCCTGTCTCGATCTGCTAAAATGCATATTTACAGAACCTGAGTGATTTGTATATAAGTTATCATTCTGCTTTTGCTTTATGTTTCATGAGTTCTGTTCAAAAGATGAACTTGCTAAATATAATATAATGCTTAGAACAGAAACAGACTGATACAGTATTTGCAATATTTCTGTGAAAGCTGTGCCTGGCTGATTTCTCTGGACTGAGTTAGATATTCCTGTCTCACCCCTGCAAATGAATTAAAATCCAAACTGTGCTTTGTCTTTCTGCCTCACTTCTGAACTTATCAAAAGCCTGGGCTCAAAGCAGGACTGCACAGGCACAACTGGATGTTATCAATACGTGCCCATTTTTGGAATGCTCCCAGTAGCATGGAGCTTGAGAAAATCTGCACGTTAAAACCTTGATTTTTGGGAGGAGTCCGCTATTATTCAGACACTGAAACTAAATGGGTAATTCTCCAGCAGCTCACACAGACAGCAGCAGTTCTGTTCTCACCAGAGCTAAATCAGAACTCTGCAGAGCGTCCAGCTCAGATCCTTCTCCTTCTGACTTTCTTTTGAAACTCTACCTCATCTATTGCTGCAAAGTGGCAGAAATATTAATATCCCAGGTATTTCAAACCTCTTATTGTTAAGATTATTTTACCCACATTCACCTCTTTGTTCATCCATGGTAATTCTGAGGGTTTGTTTTACTTGTTTGCAGGACCTGGCTTCTAATTCTGAGCCAGGGTATTACTGGAGTAGGTTGTTACTGCAGTATGTTAAAATAATTTTTAAAATACCCAACCCAAACAATAAAAAAATAACCACTTAAAAAAAATATTTCCACGTTTCCAGGGCTAAAAGATTCAGATGAAAGGGAAAAAAACAGGAATTGAAAAAGATTCCTTGATCTGTCAAGGCAGAGGTAACACCTCAAGTCTCTACAAATAGACAGATAATTCTCATAAAAATTAACACAAGGCTTCAAGCCTCTGCAGACAGAGAGATTGTTCTCATAAACAAAGGGCTGTAGGCAAAGTTAGTATCTGTAGGTAGTCCAGGCATTTTGACGTGTTCAACCCTAATCTATAAATTGCCTTCAGTATACAAATAATAAAGCAAATGTGGGCTCTCTTTCAAAATGCTTGATGACTAAGAACCATAATGAGGCAAATTTGGGATCCTCTCAGCCTTCCAGTGATGTCCAAGGGATCAGGAGTTTTTCGAGATAAACTGTTGTATCCCGGGGCACCTCGAGTTCCAAGATGACTCTCTAAAGCCTGTTGATCTTATGCCTTTTTTTCCACATCTAACTTCTTTTTCAAAGCCTCAGAGGCTGAGATAGAGGAGGTGACAGGCTTGTTGGGGCTTGCTGCCTCTGGAGAGGTACCGAACACAGCCTATACCGCTCGTCTCTGCATTCCTGGGAGGGGGGGAGAGCGCCCAGAGATAATCTCTAGCAGAGAAAAAAAAAAAAAAAAAAAGTGAAAAAGAATTTTCTTTACCTCTGTTACTGCTAAGAACCTTTTCAGAAAAGCCTTTACTCCTGTCACAGCAGGACACAGCCTGACGTGAGCTGACCCAGGCAAACTACCCAGTGCAGAGCGGAGCTGGCTGGAGAATGGGAAGGCAAAAGGGAAAGCAGCCGGCAGCCGGAAAAAGTGAATTTTCAGTTACGGGAGATTACAGGGAGCAGAGATCAAATTC
>VWZW01005342.1:120236-216446 GCA_013397115.1 Edolisoma coerulescens | reverse complement strand
CGCTCGGCGCGGCCCCGCGGGCGGGATGCGGTGCCCGGGGCAGCCCGGCCGCGCTCCCGGTGCGGTCCCGGCGCTCCGGCCGCGGCGGCCCGGGCGCTGTGTCCATGGTGCTGCATGGGCGCGGGTCCGGAGGATGCTCGGGGCTGGAGGGGCCGCGTCCCGCCCCGCAGAGCTGGCGGTGATGGGCACGGTGCGAGGATGGAGCCGCTGCGCGGGGCGCCCGTTCCTGCCGCCCCAGGGGAAAGCACCGCCGGGGCAGTGCTGGGCTCACCTGGCTCCTCTCGTAATGAATGAACAGCTGCTTTTTTTTTTGTTGTGTTTCTTTTTTTTTTTTTTTTTTTTTTTTTNTTTTTTTTTTTTTGGTCAATTTCCCAATCGCAGAAAGTCGGGGAGCCTTTCAGAGTCTGCAACAGCTAAGATGCTATGTTGAAATATATTGTGTCTTGATGGCATGCCTCAGGTTCGCAGGAGCGTTTTGTAATCTTCCTGGTGTCATTTCTCCCCAGGGTATTCTGCAGCTAGAGAGTGCAAGTTCCTGTGGTGTTGTAACTTTGTGGCACTGTGTACACACGACAATACTATGCTGACTTAACAGGGATACATTTATTAATATCAGTGATGTCAGGCTGGTATTTATGGTGATTAAAAGCACAGGGAATTATCAATTTCTTGATGTCCTGTGGAGTCCAGGTTCCTTTAAATGAGATGAATAGATTATAATTCTCCTTGAAATAACCAGGGGTTTGGGTTAGCCTTGTGTTCGTGACTTGCTGCCCCATCTCTGAACAAGCTCTTGCTGTAGAAGGTGATTATAATGTTCCATCTTAAAATATCTATTTTCTGGTAGCAATTAGTCCATATTTTAATAAGTAATTTACCTTTTAAAAGGTTACTATGATTTGTTACTAGTTAACTAAAAATTCCCAGCGTACACCAAGCGACTGTGACATATGATACTCAGTGCTCCCCTTTGAAAAGAAGTTTCATACGGTGTGCTCTCATTAATATCAGAATTTGGTGCATAAAATGATGTGTTTGACATCATAATTCTCTTTGGCTGTCACCAAAAAAAAAAATTGCCGCAAAAATTGCTTAGAGATTTAATTATGAGATTACAAGAAATCACTCCTAGCAGTGTGTTAAGGCTTGTGGCACAATATAAGCATGGGCTTGTCAAGGGGAGAGGGAGTTGAAAAAAATAGTTGGCACTGACTTTGAATGATAACCAATCAGAAATATAATATAAAGGTATTTTTACACAGACAGCCTTTGAATTTGAATGTTCTTAGGCATCAGTTCTGTAAAATATCTCACTAACTGGTAGGGGTTCAGAGATTCTGTACTTCTGAACAGCCTTAAGAGGGTCTGGGTTTCTTAGAAATGCCTCAATGCCAAACTCCTAGATAATTCAATATATTTAACATCAGCATTCAATGAAACTTCCATTACAGTATGGAATATACAAATAATAATTTCTTTCCTGATATAAATTTGTATTTCATATCATGAATTCTGAAATGAAGGCGGTGAAATATTAGAATTTAATTGAAGAATGTTGAAGCTGTGCCTTTTAACCTTCCTTGTGGGACTGATAAAGACACCCCTTATCAACAGTGCTTCTAAATCTGACTCTTCTGTGGACTTTTTAAAATAATCATAAGTCCAATTTTAAGTCAATAAAATAAATTTAGGCACCGCTTCAATTACTGTCAGTATAATTTCCTACTTATAGTAAGGGCTAATAAAATGGATTTTGAAAACAATTTTATTGTAAAAACAAGAGAAAGTTTAAAAGTACAACAAAAACTCCGTCTTGTACAAAGCTGGGCTAAATAATGAAAAGTAAACTTAATACTCTTTTTCACCTTGATTGGTGAGGCCCTCTTCAGGTTTTTTTTTACATGTAATCTGCTCAGAGTGGAGTTGAATGTCTCTACTAGCCCTTTCTAGAAGCCTAACTGTGAATCACTAATTGTGCGTGTTTGATATTCAGAATCTGAGTTTCTTTTACAAGCTTTTTCACGAGGAGCATTCCCATGTCCTCCTCTGTCATGCAGTAAAAGTTCCCAGTGCAGTTATTCAAGAGAAATCATCCTACAATTATAAATCCTCCATGCCAGGTTCTGTTGAAGTCATGGATACAACACTTTTCATTAGTTATTGCTACCAGTTTTAATTTTTTAATCACTAATAGGTTTATTAAATCCAGCATGATATTAGATGATAAGTGCTAATTATTTCACACTGCATTTCCATAATGGTGTGTAGTTTTTTAACAGCAGGGATCTGTTTTTCAGGTACTTCATGCCAAATGTTCTTTGTGTGTGAGTTAACTTCTTGTGAACTAAGAAAAGAAAGAGTTAGAAATAATCCAAAGCAGGAGAACATTGTTGTACTTGAGTCCTACTCCTCATGCCACAGACACAACTTGGGGGTCCCCATTAACAGGTCAATTTTAAGGACTTCATTTACAGAATACTTGGGGAAAAAAATCTCCTTGCCCCCGTCTTTTTTCCCCGTGGAGGCTTTTCCAAGGCAGAATGAAAAATGAAAGAGCTGTAAGATTTGTCTTCAGATTCTCGGGAGTATGAACCGTAAATTGATACCTACATGAAATGATTAATCTCTTGTATTCCTTTTGTCTGTTCCCCCCTCCAATCTTTATTTTATTCAGAGGGAAGAGCCCAGGGAGTTTTTTCAGTTGTGCTTTGTTTTAAATGTAAGGTAGTCCATCTTTTTGCAATGGCGCTGCTTTCAGGTTCCAGGCACAATGCAGAAAATGCTAATTGTCACCCTGTGGTGCTCACCCCTGTGGTGAGTGGGGCTTGGGATACTCCCAGGTCTTGCAGGTAGAAGGAAATAGGAAGGAGAAAATAAATGTGGCAACCATAGGAAACACTACATTTCTGCTTCAGCATCAGCTCTCCTGCTGCAACGTGGACTTTCCTCTTCCTCCCGCTACAAAGTTGTCAGCTCTTCTCACACTGCAGGGCAAATTGTAATAAATCTGTCGTAGAGTTTTGCTCTTTAAATTTAGAGGGGGAGGAAAAAAAATAAAGCAAGGCCTATTCTGCAGTCTTCCTATCTGGAAACTTTCGCAGAACTGAAGTCAATTTGATGATGTTCACATTTTTCTCCCACTCCACCCACACCTTCCATTATATTATTTGGCCTGTTTGCCCTCTCATAAACCACTCTATAGAACTGAACTAAACAATGACATCATTCTCCAATTAAAATTCATGATATGTGAACTATATAGATATTTTTAATTACCTGTGTTGCAGTAGTACCCAGCAGCCTCGTCAAGATCTGGGCCATCTTCTTACTCAGATGAAATAATTGCCCCTGTCCTCAATACCATGTGATCTATGACATGAGCATGCAAAGAGTTCCACATGTGCGAAGGAGACACAGTGTAGGAGGGAGATTGAGGCAAAAAATGAAATTGGAAATTTCAGTGTTTCCACTTATGCTTACGAGAGTAAATGGTGCTTACAGCGGTGATAGATTCTAATCAGCATTACGACAAAAAATGTTAGGGATTTGTATAATAAATCCCCAAATTTGCAGCATAAAACTCCTCAACTCCTAAGCAGTATCCTCTTCTCTTTACTTGGCAGTTTCTCAAGCTTTCCCTGGAAATAGGAAAACTGTGCCCCTTAGAGAGGGGAGGATAAGGAACCACCTCCAAAGCCGGGCTGTGAATTTCTGGAATGGACTAGCAGGAGATGCTCTGTGGACTTGCATAAGCCACCCCCTTTCCTCATGACTAAGCAGATCTCCTCCATGCCATGCCGTCTGCACATTCAGGACAAAGTCTATGAATTCAAGTTTCTGAATCCCAAAGTCTACTCTGCTGGTTGATAATTAGCAATTTACAAAACACAAAGCTGCCGCAGCTCTGGGGATGTATGTCCAGCACGAGGGCACTGCGTGGCTGCTGGGGTGAACATCCATGAGTGGTTATGGATGTGCTTGTAGGGGATGTGTGTGTGTTGGGAAGGGATTAACCCTGTGTTAGGATTGGCTTCCTACTTATCTCAGCAGGGCTGAAAGGCTGTGTGCAATTTCTGGTAACACAGGATAATAAATATTGGGTAATACCCCAACAGAAAACACACAGAACCCTCCACGCTAGCAAAGAAACTTCTTGGTTTGGTGGAAGATGCATAGAATCTAAAAGAAGAAAAAAAAAATCTCAGCTTCCTTGAGGTCAGTGGTGGATCTGCTGTTTCAGTGGGATCAGGTTTGCAGTGATAAAAAGTTTAGTCCTCTATCCAGTTCGCTTCCATGCAATTACTGCTGAATTACTGCGTGTCTGTGGGTTTAGTGCGCTCAAAATTGAGGGTCTGGCTCTAAAGGAATTGCTGCTTGTTCAGGGAGACTAAATGCCTGAAATTAAATAACCATGAGTACGTATTATAGCTAAAGTCCTGCATATTTTTCTTCAGAACTTGTAAGAAATGCCAGTGTAACAGGAGGAGTTTATTTATCTGCCTCTTCTACTGGAATCTGTCTGATCAATTTCTTAAAGTATTTCAGCTCCAAGTGAAATGCCAACATTCTGGTACAGACATTGCAGTTGGTATTAGTTTATTCTAGACTTCAAATTAGGCATGAGCTCTACTTTTGGTCTTCTAACAGCTATTATTATGGCATTATAAAATAGTCTGCTTCGTGCTGCTTTACGGGTTGTTGGAATTTCATGAGCTCCATGGGGACTGGAGTCTTTCCTCCTTATCACAGATTGGATTGTGGCACGTTTTAGATTCCCTTTTGCCAGAATCCTACACTTTTTTCTAGACCTGCAGCTCCAATCCCTCTAACTTACCTAGGTGTATAAAGTTCTAAAGACGTGATTTGCATCCCGAACACCTTCAGCTGTGTGGAGCGTTGACACAGGATAAGGCAGAGCAGTGGAAGTTTTCTCACTGCATCTTGTGCTTTTCTGCCCAGTGCAAGCATTTACTGTACAGAGAATTTCATATTTGCACAAAGGAGTCCTGCCCAGAATTATGATCTCGTCTTAAAACTTTTTACACAATACGAGATTACCGTGCATTGCATAAAACGGGGGTTTTATGTTATAATATTGCATGAGAAGTCCATAGTACTTGTGTGTTTGTTTGGATTTATTGAACAGCGAGGTTGTGTAACTGCTGTTACTATTTGTGGCTGTGCAGCAGCAATTTTGAAGTTTGAGAGGCTTTGAACTCAGGTTGCCATCTGTATCCAAACAGGCTGATGGACGTTTTCACTGCCTGTGCTAGGGGAATATTTTAATATTGCTGTGAACTAAGTGCTCAGCCGTGGTGCTTTGGGAGGGATGTCAGGCTACCAAAAGACTGACATTGTTCCACCAAAAAAAGGAACTATGAAAAGAAAAATGTTAATTACAGGCTTTAACACTCACACCAAGATCTTCTAGTTGGGGGTGGTCAGAAAAACAGGTTTTACTACCTGGACCTGGTGCTTTGTGGTGCTATCTAATATGGGGGCTTGTGGAAAAATGCAGCCACTTCTATTTACTGCCTTTCATAATGTACATATTTCCTCATGATAGGTTTAGGTCCTGACTTTTTATGTCTACAGTAAATAAAACTGAGAGTTTATCCTTTCATCTCGCATGTGTTTTCCTTGGAGTTGCTGTTCCCTGCCGTGGTATTTCAGCTACAATATTTTGTGCTGAATCTCGGTTTTTAAGCTCCATAGAAGCATGTTATTATGTGGTACACTGCTAAACTGATTTTTAATCCTACCTGTGAACGTAAAAAAACGAGAAACCCAAATTTTATTTTCAGTTACACCCAGAGAAATCTATAGATAAGCAAGTACAGAAGTACATGAGGGCAAAAGGTTGCTTTATTTACTCAAAGTTTATCTGTATTCTCCATTCTCTAAACTTATTCAGGACCATATGTAATGAAATTGGGAGAAAGTTTGGAGAGGCTGCAGCTGAGGGCCTCATTCCCTTCAGGATGAGGAAAAAATAAAATATTTATTTGCTTTCTAGTGTGTATTGTGTCTAAAACAAAGTTCTTGCCCTGACTTAATGATGCAGCTTCTCCTCCAATCCCCCTAAAGTTACCCACTGACAGGGGATGGATTTATTTCATGGAGTCACTGAAGTTCTGCAAGGATTTTACTGTTTTTCCTCCCTTTTGTCACTCCCAGATGCCAACATTTGCACTTAAGCTGCGTATCTGAGATGCCTTGTTTGTACATCAAGGCATGATAGGTTTGAAATTATTAGAAATACTAAGAAAAACAGGCTATTGCTTTATTTCTTTTAAATATCCCATCGTAATTGACACATAAATGGAGTTTGACAAATGGGTGCACATTGAGGGTGCTCATCTGGAGGTGCAGACCCTTTGAGTTTTGCCCACAGCAGGATTAGAGAATGTGGAAACAGAAGTTCTGCAAACGTGCTTTCACTTTCAGAATTTCCAGCTGTTGCTGAACATGGTTTGAGATGATAAACAAGATGAAACTTTAAGCTTTATTTAGAACAAAAGGGTTTCACATTAAATCAGTTCTCTGAATGAAACAAGCACTGTTTAAAACCTTTATTTTCCTGGGTTTGGGTTGGGGGTTTTTTAACATTTACACTTCAGCTATTGCCAGAATTGCTGAATTGGCCTGGAGTGGAAAATTTAGTAAAGATCTCATCTAAATATGAGTTGTTAAAATTGACTACAGAAAAAGTTTCCAAATTGGTGCTCCAAAAGTTTCAGGTCTTGAATTTAAAGTAGGAAAAACGCAAATATTCAAGAATTCCATTGGAAGGCTCAGGTTTTTTACCAATGGTTTCAACGGGGTTTTTTTCAGCGTATTTTCAATGCTTTTTATTATTAAGGCAATGCAACATAATCTCAAAAAATCCGATGGAAGCTTAATTAGTAGTTCCTAGCTTGCTTGTTTGGGGGGTATTATTATTATTATTATTATCATCATCATTATTATTATTATTTAGCTGTTTATATTTAAGAAGTGCTGCTGGAAGCAAATTCCACCCCTGCTCTGCCAGCTTCTTGGAGCATTATTTGTGCTGTGAGCTCTCCTGTTGTCTCAAACTGGTGAATTGTTTTTTGTGATGCAGGGAAGAACATCAGGCCATGATGAACAGGAGACCCAAGAGGGTCCCTTGCACGGCTTCCTTTGGGCACTGCCCCCAGATTTGTTCCCTGGGCCTGCCTCGTGTGGCCAATTTCAACAGGATATTTTTTGTGTTCCCAAGATCTGCTTTAGTGCTGGGCTTTTTGCAGGAATCCAACCCCTGGGATAAAACACACACTTGAAATCACTGCACACAGGTTTTTAGCTGGGATAACACATCAGGTTATGCAAGCTGCATTCTGACACAGGTAATGACATTTGAGGAATTATTTTCTGAGATCAGGATTACTGATTTATTAAGAAATAGCGATTACAGCACAGTTGGCGTAGGCAGGAATTCTTGACAGTGCTGGAAGTACTGGGAAACCTTTCAGTATCAAGAACCCATTTTTTCCTACAGCAAAGACATTTTCCTATGGACATGTCTTCTTGAAAAAATTTTGGCAATGAAAATCATGATACAAAAATAAATATTAAAGATCTGTTTTGCCCCACAAACACACCTTAATTTATGTAAAAAAACCCCACTTAGCAGGCGAATGTCAGAGTCCACGGGAGCAGGTCCCATTATGAAATGAGTCTGTGCCTATCACTGTTCTCACTGGTATCTGTCAGGTTTTTAATGAGTCACAGTTTTGTTGAGAAGGGCATTTTTTTTATGCAAGAAAAGGGTTGCACACAGCGCAGCAGCCCCGCGAGCTGTACACAATCTGCTGTTTCACCCTTCGTGATGTAACACGGAGGATGTGGAAGTCATGTGCACTTCTTTCCATTCTTCTTTTGGGTCATCAGGGTGCCCGCTTCGAGTAGGTGAGAGATCAGAGGAAAACCCAGAAAACTGCTGTGTGTTCTCTCCATTCTGGTTTTGAAAGATAACCCTATCTTTTAAAGCGCCCTCCTATTTTACAATATCCATAACGCAGAATTTATGCAGAATAGGTGGAGCAATGTGCAATGTTAAGATTGGCTCTGGCTTTTTTAATCTTGTGAAATAGCAAGATTATCTTTAATCTTAATAGAGGCTACTGGTGTGCAGTGTGATTAGATTAATTGCATTGGTGGATTAGGGCAGGGATCTAAGGCCAGTGTGGGACTTTGGAGGCCCAGCAAGAGAAGGGAGTTGGGAAAAAGGGAAGAAGCTGTCCACTGTGAATATCAGGAAAGGAAATTAATTAATTAAATAATTAATTAAAGGAAATTTCAAAGGAAGGCAGTGGGAAGGAAGATTAGCTATGCCTGCTGGATTTCTTTATTTATTTAGCCCTTTTTATTTTTGCCAATGAAAGTGCTCAAAAACGGGGGAATTCTTTAAAAAAATACAGATGTTTGAATTTCTTTCTCAAAGCTTAGAGTTTGTTGTTGGAACCTTCTTGATTTTGAATTCCTCTCTCTGGTCTCTTATGAGATTTTCAGCTTTTCTTGGTTTAAGATATGCTGACAATGCCATAACGTGGTCTTTCACTGCATTTTGGCATCCCTACTCATTGTTCTTTCTCTGCCCAAGTTTTGCTCTGTTTTTTAAATCTAGCCTTGCTTACGACTCCTCTGAGAGCAGGAACTGTCTGATATGCTAACAACAAGTGACAGCTTTCCTGTCACTGAGGACAGTGAATATTGCTGCAGCCTGAGGTAAGTTTAGAATAACAATAACTCGTCCATACACTGAATTTGCTGTCCTGGAGCGTGCCTACGTCCTCTGACGCAGGCTGGGCAGCAGATTCCGGTCTCCTCCCCTCTCCAAGAACAGGAAGGCACAGCACAATGTTAGAAAGCATGTGGCAATTTTGAATTTCTGCTCCAGCCTGACCCTTAGACACAAGGGCGGCTCTTTTGTTGGCGCTGGTGGAACAGCTGTGCTGGGAATCTCCACTGAATGTTACAGTGAAGGGATTTGAATTAAAAAAAAACCAAAACCCCAGCAAATTGCTGGATGTGAAAATAGTGAGACCATCTCTCCCTTTCCTCCCCAAAATTTTGTGGGGAGGAGTAAAGGGAGGGAAAGGGTTGAGGTGAATAAAGGAAGAGAACGTAGAGAGAACCTCTAATTGTCCTGGAAGGAAAGCAGAAAAAAGCAAGGAGGAAGAAGAAATTGATGCAGGCATGGTTGCCACTTTCCTGACAATTACTCCAGGAAAGGCTAATGAATGTAGTAATTATACCTGGCAGTTACTCTGTGGAAGAAAGGAATTCTCTGGAGTTCAAAACAGTAGGAGTGATAGAGCACTCACTTAGCTATGAATAGGGAAATGAAATAAAGACAATGTAGGCTAAATACTAAATAGCGTTGTTGTCTGATTCTGGGATGTCATTTAAACTGTTGTATAGCTCCTCGAAGAAAACACCCTCTCAATCAGAATTCCTGAAATTAAATCAGAGAAAAAAACTGGGAAATCTGCTGCAGAGAGGAGTGTGGCAGTGGGAAATGTTACTGACAGAGCCCATAGGATTTTCCTCCCTGCATCTTCTAAAAGCCATTATTCGGAACAGGTTCCCTTGTTTCCTTCAGTGCTGAGCAGCAAATCTGATGAATAGGGAGTTTTCCTCTATATCCATGGAGAATGTGGATTATCATAAAAGCTGGGGCTGATTTTGAGGTGCCAGTGTGTTCCTCACTATTCTCAGAGCAGAGGATGAGATAAATATGAATAATTATAAATCTGAATAATTATAAATACAAATAATTATAAAAATTAATAGTTATAAATATGAATACTTATAACTGCTTTCCAGTTTTCTGTAGTATTGCCATCCTTAAATTGTGGAGACTTGAAGCAGCGAAGTATTTCCTGTGTTTTTATGAGGCACGAAGATCGATGGGTGAATGCCTCTGTTAGATGGCAGCTACAGGAATTCGATCATTATCACAAATGGAACTTGTATTTTAGAGTTTTCCATCTCTGCAGGGTTTTTTGCAGAGATACTTCACTGAAATGAAGTGCAAATTTGGGAAAAAGAGCTCAGTGCCTTTACCAGCACTCAGTAAAAGGGTGCACAAGAGAAAAGCATCTTTGGTGAGATTTAGGAGAGTCTTCTTCCTGTTCACACCAGTGCTGAACTCCTCCAGAGCTGTGAGAACCCACTGCAGGTGTTCCCAGCTGGCAGGCAGAACCTGGGCCCACAGGCAGGAAGAAAAGCTGGTTCACAATCAAATAACTGAGTGGATTTGAGGAAAACCAAACCAAAACCCCAAAGCAGTGACATTCCCCAGTCTCAGAGCAGTCCCACTGAACACAAAGCTTTGAACCACACCAGTAAATCAGAGAGAGCTGGGATTTGGGCACAGGTGCAGGAAGTGGAAGGTTCAATGGATAAATTCTTAGAATTGTCCCTGCACCAGTTTTAGCTCAGCCAATTAAGAGCCATTCAATCACTTTCCTGAAATACTTTGGGAGCCAGCAGGGGCCATGGACATTTGCAAGAGGCCATTTACAAATTTCCACCCAGTTTGGACACCTGAGTTTGAGAATGGGAGCAGGACAAGCATGGCCAGAGTGGGAGTCCTGGTGCTCTTCAGTTTATTGGGATAGCTGAAATGGGATCAGCTGAAATGGAATCTACTGAAATGGGATCAGCTGAAATGCCCCTCAAATTTGTTATCATTTCTTTTTCACTTTCTTCCTGCCCTCAGAGCAAGATGATTGGTGCTTTATGTTCCACTCGTAGATTTTTAGCTCTAAAAGATGAGTGATTTCTAATGTGGAGATTTTTGTAGGAAAGCATGTGGCACACAAGGAGGAAATTGTGTATTTGGTAAAGCAGAGGTCGGAATTTCATGAAAAGAAAAATCTCTGTAGGTCATTTTAGCCTGTGTTGCCTGTTCGTTTGGCTGCCACATAAATAAATAAAAGAACACAGAACATAAAGCCCAAAATCATTAAAAATACTCTCAATTTTTTTCTCTAACCCCTGGTGAAAGAACAAGTTATGGGAGCTTGTGGCATGATGGTAAAATTCTTTCTCTATTGATCCATCTGTCCTGAGCAGATGTTAGTACAATACTTGTGTATGATATAGTCAATGCTCTGAAAAATAATTTGACTTTTTTATTGTCCTACTGTCTGTTCCAAGAACTACAGACAGCTAACGTTGTAACTCACCTGTAAAGAATACATTACAACTTGTTTGCTCTGAAAATTCCTCCTGGCTCGAGTGAAAGCGCTGAGGGCAAACAAAGTTATGAAATGTGTGCACAAGGTGTGAGAGAAGGGGGTTAGACCTGGGTATAGCTCAGGGCTCTGATCCTCCAGGACAGCAGGGCCAAGCCACGCTGACTGATTTGCCCCAAATTGTGTCAACAAAAAAATAATGGAATTTTAATCTTTGTTGTAATTAGATAGCACAGGAGTGTAAAATCTAAAAGATGACTGTTTATTTTCACGCCTGAAAATTGGAGAGCTAAAATACTTGACAGTGTAGCCACTATTTTAAACTTCATTTCTGTTGTAAAAGTTGATAAATATTTTAACTGTTAAACCCTTTCAGCTTTGTGATCATTGATTCTATTAAAGGAGCAGAAATTATCATGTTTTGTTGAGACTTAAAAAAGCTGCATCAAGAACCTTTTATAGGTGATCAAACAGGTGAAGCATTCAGGAAGAAATACAGATTAAGTAATAAGATTTTTCAAAAGAATGAGACACTGACTTCCTGATTAAAAAAATATGGCAATTCAGAGACTGGAAGTGCAATTTCAGATGAAAATTTTAATATTTTGACTTCAAATAATTGACTGGCAATCTCAGAAACAGCACAGAGAGGAGGAAGCTCTGTTTACCTTTGCAAGGGCATTGCCTTGAATATGGGGAACTAGAGGTGGGGAAAGTATTTATTTATATAGGAAAAATACCCCAGGGCTCCTCAAGCCCTTTTGTTATTCTTAATTGGAGAGTAATTTTTAAAGGAATTTTTTAAAAACAAAACGGTGTCATTTTTAACCCACCTCAAACTGGCTAAACTGAAGGAGGGTGGATTTAGATTGGATATTAGAGAGAAATTCATGATTATGAGCGTGCTGAGGCCCTGGCACAGGGTGCCCAGAGCAGCTGTGGCTGCCCCTGGATCCCTGGCAGTGCCCAAGGCCAGGCTGGATGGGAGCTGGATCCACCTGGGACAGTGGGAGGTGTCCCTGCCCATGGCTGGGGTGGTACTGGATGATTTTTGAGGTCCCTTCCAACCCAAACCATTCTGTGAAGTCATCACCTTGTTACGTGAGCTGAGGCAGCAGCACAGCCACAGCCATTCTACACTGGAAGAGTAATCCAGAAATGCAAAGTTCCCTAAGATCTTTTCCTGTTTTCTGAACCTTTAAGGCATATCTTTCAAATTTTCTCCACCTTGGGAAACCTTCCCTAAAATGGGAATTAAACCGTAGAAATGGATATCTGGTGTGTTAATATCAAATCAAAATTTTCCAACTTAAATGGTTTGGAATAAGACTAAGAGTAACACAGAGGGACAAATAAAAGAAATAATGTGGGAATTACCGTGGCTGTTAAAAAGTATCGTTCTGTCCTCACACAAATAGTTCTTTGAACAGTAGAGCCAATTTCCTTAATTTCCTCTGGATATGTCTTTTTATAATTCTTCATTTGCACTTTATGATTTTTTTTTTTGACAAGCTGAGCACAAATTGTTGCTCTTTCAGTGGTGACACCAACAAGGAGTTCAGCCCTTTGTGTTCCAACTCCTCTACATCTGTAGTCAGTTCTGGCTGAAAACAGCCAAGGGTCTCCAAAGTCTTTGGGATGAAGAGAAAGAGCCCAAGACACAATAGGAAACAGTGAATATTATAAGCTTTGTTTTTTACAATTACATTATCAACTGAAAAACTATTTTTTAATGGGCATTATATGAATCAATCTGTTAAACCAATATTGGTGTTTTGTGATGTGTTCCAAAATTTGAAGTATTCCGCATACCTTTGGGATGTGCTGGCCAACTTCTGGAGCCACTGAAAGAGGGGACTTCTTAGAAGTTCCTCACTTCACAATGAGGCTGGATCTGAGTATTTTACTACCGGGAACTGGAGGCACCAGAAATCCCACAGGGAAACATTTGCCTTTTGATAAATAATCGTGGCTTCCAGAGCAGAAGGCCCAGAAAGGCATCTAAACATTTCCAGTTGAGTCTCAACTACTTTGTCAATCTTTTGAATTTCCTTCCTCCGTATCTGAACCACGAGCTGTTATTGAAAAATTGTTTCAAATCATCAATTCATAGAGCCTGAAACTTTTCCAAGAGAATAAAAAAGCAGTTTGTGGCCTCTGGGAGAGTAAATTCCAGGGTTAATTTATAACTAAAGCAAATGTATCTATAAAAAGAAGAAAAGCTCCATAAGAAATATGTTAACAAATGACAAGAAAAAAGAGGCTTGATAAAAGATATCGGGACTTGTTTGGCACCAGTGATTTTATGACTGAGGAATTCAATTATAGGTGTGTTGGGAGTACCAAATCACAATCCTTTAAATTACTAATGGGAGACAAAGCTCTTTATCATGGCCTGAATGTGTTCGCATGAAATGTTCAGTCCTGCCCTCTGCAAATAAACTTTTTAGTGCTTGCACTCTGCATCTGCGCTGCCTCTGTGTCACCACTGTAAAAAAGATACTCAATGTCTGTTGAATCACTCCTCAAACACTGCTGCTACCCTGCTGCACGAGAAATGATGTTATCCACGAGATTCCTTCCAGTAAGTGTGGGGTGTTCTGGCCGTTCTTTCCCTCTGTGCTGTTTCCATTTCTCTGGAACCGTGGTGGATTTGTCTGCGGGAAGGTTCAGCCCGTGTGACACCAGAGCGCTCCCCAGCCACGGGCAGCCAGTGCTATCGGCGGGGACTTGTTTGCTCTCTTGTTGGGCACAGAGGTGTCGTAGAGGTCTTGGGCTGGTGATGCAGATAAAGACTTTGTACTTGCCCAGGAGAGACAGATTAGGCCGGGATCAATTGCAGATTAGCTCCTGCCTCGAGCCTGACACCCTGGCAAGGCTGTCTGCTCCCTGCTGTTGGAGCAGTGAGCCCATCTCTCTTGTCAGCCGTGGAAGGAGGGAGGGCTGCTGCTGGAAATGGAAATTTAACTCGTGAGGAGATGCCCCTGCTCCCAGCTGGTGCAGGGTGGTGCTGAGGACTCGTTCTGTGTGCGTGGCTGGGTTGCAGCGGGCTGGGCATCGCCCCTGGGGAGCTGCAGACAAGGAAACTCGTAAAGTCGGCAGGGCTGATGTGAGGTTCCTTTGAATCTTTGTGTGGTTTTGTTGGCTGTGTCACTGCCATGACCTCCAAACACTCTCTCTTTACCGTGGCATCGTTGGATGAATGTTCTGTGCACAGTGCCCGCCCCAGATACTAAGCTAGAGTATTTATAGGAAAAGTTATACAAAAAGTAATTCACTTTATTTCATCATCATCACCTCCTTTTCTTCTTTTGGTATCTGTAGCGGAGAAAAAAATGTTTTTTGCATAGCAAAGGTTTAATGCATAAAACTTTCACCCTGAATATCCAAAAAGCAAAACATGTAATTCTTTTTGGTTATCTCTTTACTGACCAACTGATTTCACTTTTAGTGACAAAATTATTCTCTCCTAAATAAAAACGTATTAACAGTTGTTGGTTTTTACCATCTTGACCATTTTAAGTTTTAAAATACAAGCAACATCATTCAGATTCTAATTATTTAACTAATTCTCTTTGTTGGTTTCATTGACAGAGAGGCAAAAAGATTTAAGAACTGCTGGAGTACCCCTGTCTTAAACTATTAAAAATGTTTATTATATATAAGTATTTAACCACTGTGATTGGTAGCTGGTAATCAGCCCACAGCACTAATTTTGAGAATTTATTTTTCAGCCTCCTGCTTTTAGATCAGGTTCCTGAAATCCCAGGGAAGTGTGTGAATTTCTGAGACAAAATCTATAGTGTGAAGAGGGAAAAGGAGTGGTTAGAGGTAGATATTGCATGAAGGAATAGGAATCTATTCCAGAAACAAGCCAGTGCTGCCCTGGTGCTCTGAATGCAAGAGTCCACAGGCCTTAAAACTCCTCACAGATGACACTGAAAAAAAAACCAAAAAAAAGGTGAAAGATTCAGGGAAATACCTTTGTTATGTTGCTGGGGGTTTTTGGTTAATTCCCTCTCAGCCCCTAGGAATGCCCTGGATGTCTGTCCAGCCCACAGGGCTGTCGGTGCTGTATGAAAGTTGTCTCTGTACAGAGCTGCCACTGCTCTTTGCCTTATCTGTGAAGGAAACACAGTAACTCCCACTGGGGAAATTTCATCTTAACTCGATCTTAAAATAAAAAAAAATCAAGGGAAAGGTCATATCCTAATAAGCTGTGCAAATCTAAATTCCCAGGGAGCTTCGAAATGACATTGTATGACTAGGGCATTAACAATTTTCCAACATGTATTTTTGAACTGCTCACAATAGTGGTTTTAACATCCCAGAACAAATAGTAAAAGCAAGATACAACTGGCAAGATGCAAGATCCGGCTGAGGGCTGTGATTCACAGCACGTGGCCCATTGATAATCCAGGAGAGCTGACAAACAGAATGGAATTGGCAACTTTCTCTGCTCTCATTGAGATGTAAATCTCAGGAGGAAGCTTTTTATTGCTCACTTGATGTATTATTGTGGTCTCAGGATCAATAGTTTGCACTTTCTCCCCAATCTCAGATTATGGAGCAGCGATTCCCTCAGATTGTCTGAGGAAGGAGGAGGTTCAGTGTCATGCCTGCATGGTCTGTATGTCTGAGATTTTGGGTTTGTTATGGTCAGATATTGACCAAGAGGCCCAGGATTCCTGTTCAAAACAGCTGCTGCCATTGCTGGCCTGCAAAAAGTAAATTAAGGGAACTGATGGAAATTTTACAGCCAGTTTCGAAGGAGCCAGTATTTGTCTCCAAATTATCTTGACTGGCTGAGTGACCATATGTATGTAGAGCTGTAAGAAATAATCCACAGTTCCAAAATGAACCAAGTCCAGTACAAGATTCTGCCTGAAACAGTTCAGAAATCAGAATTAGACCAACTTCTGATTGTATTAGTTCTGCACACCATGCCACGGAGGTTTTAGCAGCCCATCCCTTGTGTTGGGAAGGTTAACACTGATTTCATGAGGTTAACACTGACTTCTTGGAGCTCAGTGAAAACCAGAGCCTGCTTTACCAATAATCTGGTGTTTAGCCTATTTTGTGATGCTGTATTGATAGGAGAAAGTGAAGGTGGGAGACCAAAACCAGGCTCTAAATTCACCAGCTCCGCCAGTCTGGGTGGGTGGAATGGAATTAGATCATTTTTGTGCTTATTTCCATCGTGGCCATGTCCCTCCACACCAAGCACATCATTGCTGGTGAAGGGTCACCCAGGCTGCTGCAGAACAACTCCTCAGTTTGTGCAGAGTGTGGGGATAAGGTTTAAACCAGGTGCTCACACCTCTGTGACGCAGAGGACAGGAAGGGGTAGGGTGTGGGAGGCACTCAGCTGCTGGAGACCCCTTCTGACCTTGGGGATTAGAGGTGATCCCAAAGGTTTCAGGGGCAGTTTTGCACCAGGGGTGTCTTACCCTGATATTCAGTGCTCTGTTAGACTGCACTGCACTGCACGGAATCCAGATGTCCCTTCAGGATTTACTTTCTGGTGATAAGCTCAATAGTATTTTAATATGATTCTTTTTAAATACAACTGGATCTTTAAACAGATCAACCATCAGCATACAGAAATCTGCAGATATTGATGTTTTTTTAGCAACTAAAGAAAACTGAGAAGAGTAAAAAGTGCCAGCTTACCCTCAGTCCACATCAGAGCCACATGTTAAGCTGTTCACACAGCTTGAGGGGTTACAAGAAGTCACAGCAATGACTTTTAGTTCCTCACACCAAACTTGCTTGCCTAGAAAAGGAATGTCCTTAAAAGAAAAACGGGGTATGACAGTAATCATTTATTGCCCGCTTAACTGTTGGTATTCTGGCCCAAGTGAAGATAAATTGCTGATTTAAAAATAAACCAATCCAGTTATCAAGGATCCCAGAGTCTATGGGCAAAACTGCAGTGTATGATTTGTGGTTTGCGTGTGAGAATGGCACATGGATTTAGATTAAAGAAATATAGTTGCATATAATTATTCAAAACAGCACTTCTCAGAAAATTAATATGTTTTTCAGTATAGTAACTTATTCCATAAATGTTGTAAAAAAAAGGCAAGAAATTAGCTATCAATGTTATCAATGTTAGTATTTAACTCTACATTTTTGGCTTGAATTGTGGTGTATCCTTACATTTATCACAACATGAAACTGAAAGATTTGTTGTTAGCTGCCCTCTTAGATTACTTGCAGAAGAAATTCCTACAGCATTTTAAATATAGCAAAAACCAAGACGATGACAAGACCACATGACAGAGAAGGGAACTGAAATTTTCTCAATCTCTTTCTTCCCCTCTTTTTAAGGCTGTTAAAATTTAATACAGCTGCTTTCCTGGTACCACTATTGTTAATGTTGCATAACCCTATAATTATTAATCTTTTTGAAACACTGCTAGAACTTGATTATACACTTTTCTCCTCGAGTGAAAGCAGCAAATGCTGTCAAAGACAGGAATGGGATAGCAGTTCAGAGTTTTAATGAAAGCAGGTGAGTTTCCATGAACTGGGATCTCTATGGACAGTTGTCATCTCCTATACAGAGTTTCAGAGGATTCCAAATCCATGGGAACAGAGGTGGCTGGGGCACACTGGGATTTTCTGATGGACACTCCACTCTCTCCACGATACTTCTGTGCAAAACACAAAGTGCAGGGTCTTTACTGATTCAGTCAAGCATTGGGAGATTCTTTCCAGCTGGAAACAAATGTACAAAAAAATGAGTGGTTAGGATTAGCTGTTAAAAATAGCAGAATTGTGAAATTACACATAAATAGCTCTCTCCTAAATAGTTCTTAGCCATGGATCCTCCGCTTTCCGTTTGTGTCCTCAAATGATGTCATTTTAACTCTTGAACACTTCTGGTCAAAAATAGCAAGGCCAGTTTCCATCCCCCTCGAACAGAACGATGGGGACAGTGACACAGGGGCCCCGTGAGTGTCCCAGCGTGTGGCAGGGCTGGCACTTGCCACGTGCTGACACTCTGGGTTGGAGATCACCAATATTACAGGCAGAGGAATAAGACAGACAGTTTTTAAAATGTTTGGTTTGTTGCAAAGAACAGTAGCAGAGCCATGGAATTCTGTTTCTTGGCAGACACAGAAGTTTGTTGGAATACAAACAGAGCCTGCTTTGGGGATGAGGGACACTCACAGGAGTGACAGGCAGCTCACAGGTGTGGAATCGTTTTCTACACCTCCCACACCTTGTTCCTTATGGGCAAAGCAAGGCAATCTCAACGGGTGAATTGGAAAAAAATTTACTTCAAAATCGACAGGTTGACAAAAGCAGGACCAAGTCATATCAGCCATATTCTTAGGGTATTAGTAACATAGAGAAAGAATAGCCCAGCAGAAAATAAGATCAAAGAAATTTCTACCTTTCAGTTTTCAGACACATTATAAAATCCAAACCATGCCAGATACCTTATTAGAAAATACAGTAGGTTTTGGAAACTGTAACAAAGTCAGGACTTTGTAGAATTTCACATTAATGTATCATTATGCAGGTTATATTTAAGTTCTTTTTTGAAGTGCATTAATGATTTCAAAATTAAATAAAAGATGAAATCGTGTTCTTTCCCCACAAATATTTTGTCTTTTTTATTGTTATAAAAGGGCTGCAGGGGGAATATTCATCTTTTAGTTCAGGTTCAGACAGCACTTACCCATTGTGTTTTCAGTAAGTTACTTCTGTGTTCTTAAGAGAATGGTATCTTGGGGTTTTTTTCCCTTGAAAAATACATTTGGAAAGGAATTAAATATTTCCATCAAATTCTGTGCTTTTTCCTCAGAGAACTGTGAGGAGTGGGTGGCAGGAGGATTCAATAACTTTGTGTAGCAGCTGAGCAAGTCCCCTTCTTTAATTATCACCCAAAGTTGTGCTGATATCCCTTATCTGAGTCGTGTGTTGTGGTATTTTCCTTTTGAGTGGTGGAGGGAGTTGAGTTTATCAGCATCAGATGGCAGGAAGGAAGACGACAAAACTGAAAAGAATTTGATTTGCCCAATGTATAAAGTGACATCCAGGACTGCTCAGAGCTTGGTAGGGAAGCTGTTGGCCCATAAACTTCCATATTAACCCATTTTATTTAGTTTTGAGCTCAAGATAAAGCAGGTCTGTTCTGGGGCTTTCTGGTATCATTATTTCTCAGTAACTCAGATCCTGGGTGCTGGATCTGAGGCTGTTTGGGTTTTTTTTTTCCCCTCTGCTCAGTAGTTACTATAGTTTTAAGTACCAGTTTGCATAAAGCTTTTTTAAGTATGTGAACCAGAAAAATCCTAATGAAATTCCTCTATTTTTTTCTGAAAGCAGGAAATACAGTGAGACAAAAGGAGGTACATTGGTGCTAACCTAATGCTGAGTTTTTATAGTGGATGCTTTAGTATTCTTTCTCCCAGTTTGCTACTATTTAGTCAAACACAGGCTTTAAAAATAATATTTATAACAACAATTTTAAGTGCTAAATTTCCTTCAGAAATTTCCTGCTTGTTTTTTTCTTGGATTAAAACACCGAGCACACTGTCACATAATGTTGCATTTTATGCTGACCCCAGAAAGACAAGAACAGGGAAGATTCTCCTGAAGCTTGTAACCCAGCAGAAGGCTCACAAGTGAAGCTGTTCAAGGCAACTTAAACTCAGAGCGCAGCTCCGCGTTAATTTCCTGGCGTTCATTAAACACCTCTCAGAGTGTTGCAACTGCAGTTACAACAGCTCACCCTCCCTGTGCCCTGAGCCCACACTCCCAGCCTGAAGTCACCTTGACGGGGTGGTTTGAGAGCTCCGTGGAAAAATTAATATTTAGAAAGATGGAGCACACGAGAGGCAAAGAACATTGATCTGAACATGTGATAAGTATCCGGCACCACTGAGAGCAATCATTAGTGAATCACATGTAAAAACATGTCAACGTGTTTCAGCTGGGGATTTTTTGGAGGGTCAAAAGTACAGGAGTCAGGTGACAAGGGATTGCTCTGTTGCTGGAAAGTGGCTGAGCAGGTTGGATGCTTTGCAGTTCGTACGGTTGAGAAGGTTAAGTTGGGGTTGGTTTTTTTTTTTGCTAATTTAAAAGATGAAAGAGATGCATTTGTGCAACAGATGATAGGTGTACAAAAGTTCACGTGGCTTTTTTATTACATTATTTATTTGGGTACTCTTAGTGTAGAATAGAAAACTCTTAGTGTAGGGTACTCTTACTGTAGGGTAGATAGTGTAGGGTGATGTTGGATATACTCAGTTTTGGGGGTCCATTTCACTTCTCCTGGTGTTTATCTTGTCAGCATAATGTTGGGATGTCACCTCTGGTTCCCCTCCAAGCTTAGGAAGGCCTGATAGAAGAATTTCAGCCCCCAATGAAAACACCCTTCGATAACTGTCTGCAAATAACTGCATTCCCCACAAAATCTGGTGAATTTGGGGGACAGTGAAAAGAGGAGAGGGGTGAATGTTCAGCCCTCTTTGGTGCTATTTATCTGCTTCCTCAGTCTTTGGGGTGTTGGAATTACCTTGACATCACAATGGCTGTACAGGCACAAAGAGCATTATCTTACACTGGCACGTCCCAGAAATTATGAATATTTCTCTGTAGGAAAGGGTGTTTGCTGTTCCACTGAGCTCTCTCTGTATTTAATGCAGAAATAGTGCTCAGCACGTTTACGTTAATGAATGAGTTTTGCAACATGGTGCTTTTTAACTTCTACAACTTGGTGATTGTCCAACAGATTAAAAGATTTTGCCAAAAACCAGCACTCGGTGAGACCATGTGGGCCCTCCATCCAGCCCTGCTGTATTCAAACACGTTTTACATTTGTAGTGTTTGGAGGATGACGGCTTTGTGGTGGAAACAACTCATCCCGATAGGAGAGGAGCATTTTTATGGATTATTTGCAGTGTGTTTGAGTGCCAGGAAAAACTTTAAAAGTGGGATTTAATTCAAGGAATGAGTTTAAATTCATATGGCATTTTTTCCTCCTCCTCCTCCTCTTCCTGTGGGAGTATTCAGTGTTCTGCCATGGCAGGGAACTGCATTTAGGATGTTAATGAGTGTATTTCACCGTCGTCCAGTTGTGTGCCTTATTAGCTCATCTCTTGGAAACAATACTGAAGTTTACTGTCTTGTGAACATTAAAAAGCACTGACATGACAGAGTCTGACGAGAGAAAAAAATCCCAGGCTTCTTCCCAACACTACTCTGCATCCCTAAATTCCCTACTATTACAAAGTGGATTGAGAAAACTTGATGTGGTTGTTTAAGTATTAATAATCCAAAAATTCTTCAGGGTTAGTATCAAATCTATTGCACCTACGATGTTTTAGAAGAAGAAGATTAACTGGGTATTGTACACGTAACATCCAACATTTACTATTAAATTTATTAACATTTCAAAAAGAAATACAAACTTCGTATTCTGAACTCCGTGCTGGAGCACAACTGTTTAAAATTTCGTACTAAATCGATACCTCAGCTGTTAATTGTTGGCTAAGCACCATTTCCAAAGAATGGAGTCTGTTATTAATATATTAAACTGCATTAGGAGACACAGTGATAATGCCCTAATGAAACCAGATAAGCAGTGCAGCAGGAGATTGTCCTGTAGGTAGCTGTGCTGCTTGCACAGGTTTGCCGTGTGCTCTGCCACGCTACCTGGAATCCTGGATAATCTCACACAGCCTTAGGGAGCCACAGAGGAGCTGGCAAATTTTCATGTAACACACCACATGTGAGCACAGGGCAAACTCACTAAATAAATGTTTTTGTGCTGTACTCGAAGGCTTCGGACTGAGCTGGTTCCTACTGAAACATCAGCAGGCTCCTGGCTGACAGTGCCACTGGGGCTTCGTGGTGCTTTATTAACTCTGGGCACAGCCTCGTCCCTGAAACAGTCGTTTTACACAGGAAATAGGGCATTTTATGAGATCCTAATTTCTTACAGGTCTGTATTACGACGTACATTGATTTATCTGTGTGCATAGATGTGTATGAGATGTAATTTAATAATATGTCTTAGCTAAAGAAGTCCTTTCTTCGCCAAAAACTGGGTTTTAAAAGTGCTTAACTTTAGGAAGGTGCTTCAATGCCATTAGAACGGATGCAATATCTAAAATGAGTCTTTTGCTCAATTTTGACCCGACTGCTGAATTTCTGTCGAAGCTGGAAAGCTTCCTGTTGAGTTCAAAGCAAGTTTGACACCTGAAAGCACAGTCACAAGTCCTGCAGATGAAACTTCTGAATGGGTCATTTGCTCTTAAAATACTTTTAATGGCAAATATGGTATTTTTTAATTATATGAATGCCTTGTAGTTGGTAAAACTTTCACTAGACCCAGCAATACAAAGCCTGCCCGGTATAAATGAATGCCAATTATTGAAGTATGTTGAGACTTGGAGCCAAGCACAGGCCTGAGAATGTGAGCACTCTTATCAATTGAATTGTGTGGTGGTGTTCCAGTTGACAAAGCTCTGCTATCTTGTGTCCCACACAGCGTTTTTGGGGATATTTTACAATCAATGACTTCCTTCAGCCTCGGGAGGCACCTCCACGGCGGGAGCAGACCTTCCCCTCCGCTGTTTGCCAAAGGGGGCAAAGGGCTCTCCCAAGAAGTCAGCCCTTGCTGATTACAAAATCCAATGTGATTCATTGCCTGTCTATCAGGATCCTATTTTAAATCACAATGATTCATAGAGAGCAACGCCCACATTTTATATAATGAGATAGTTTTACAATACTGCCAGCACAAGTCAGGGACGTGCTGTTTGTTTCTGCCTTCCTCAAATCCCTCAAAACCAACAGGGGCCACATTTCAGTTCTGCTAAGGCAAGGAGGCACACTGTAAATGCCAATTCATGGTCTTTGCCCATTAGAATCCTGCAGAGGTTTATTTTGATTTTATATTACCCACCATATGATACCTTATTTTTCAGATGAAATGAAATAACAATCATTTCTGTTTTGAAGAGTGGGAGGGATTTTGAAGACATTTTTGAACAAAAAGCATTGGAAGAGAAGTCTTTCATCGGGGTCCTTTTAGTGTCAGTACATGGTGCCTCACAAGGCATGCCTGGAACCAGGAAAGTGTTTTTCTGCTCAAGGATTTCTAAGAAGAGTTTGAGGATCCTTTCCCACAAACTCTGAGTCTGATTTAAGAGGGCAGAAAGGATCTCCTCAGCTCAGTGTTCTGCCAGTGCCGTGACTGCAGCAGAACACTTTTATTCCTTTTGTAGTCGGACTTTTCCCACCAGGAACCCAGCACTCTGTCACTTCCAGAAATTCGTAGTTAAGCTCTCCATGATTTTGAAGTGCTGTTCCTTTTAAATCTGACCCATCTGCCCGTGAGTTTTTCAGGTCTATAAATCAATATTTCTTATACAGACATCTCCCGTTGTCCAATATTCTCAATTTCTATTTAAGCTGCTTGAGCACAACCTTGCAATCAGTTTCTTTCACACCCTGGGATAACCTGAAGTTTCATGGATTTCTATCCAGTATCAGAATGCAACAAACCCTACATTAACAAATTAAAATAGGATGGTAGAATTTGCAGCATATCTGAGTAGCCTGTGGCATTTTTGAACTTGTTTCTCATTTGCAATTTTATTTACAAGGGTTTATGTTGCTGCAAGGGTATAAAATGCTGCTGTTCCAAATAACCCAGGCCATTTTGTGTGAATTCCATAGAACAGAAAATGTATTTAACACTAAACAGCTCTATTATTCCCTGAATGGGCTTTTCTTCCTTGTTTCTATTAACAACTGCCTCTTAAACATTGTGGTAAATTTTATGGACTGTGCTTTTAGTGAGCACAGCTTGTCGTTATAATTCAGCTATAGGAATAAAATACATTTCCTACTGATTTATGAGTTGCTTTTTTTCGCTCTTTCCAAGTGTTTGGATTTCTGCAGTTTCTCCTGGTGTTTTACTGGGCAGCCTTGCTGAGAGGATGAAGGGGTTGCCTCCCCCTTTACCTTTTATTTGGCTTTTTGAAGGATGTGGCAGAGCCCTTGCACGGGGATTTCTGAGCCACCCAGCCTTCAGCACTGGTCAGACTGGGAGATGGGACAGAAATGAGCATCCCCAGCAGTGTCTGAGGGTGTTTCTGGGTTTGCTGTCACACCTTGAGCATTCCCCTCGGCCCCAGGTCGCTGCTTTTCCTTTTGCTCTCAGAATTTGGGCCCTGTGCTGGTTCTGCAGGTTGGGACAGTGGGTGGAAGAGGAGCCTTTCCCAAGCTCCTACCCCTCCTACTCAGTGATTAACCCTTGAGGCGTGCCCTGGGCTGCAGTGCTGGGACAGCCCCTCTGCTCAAAGGCTGACAGCTCCTTTTGGGCCAGAACCACTCCACTTGTGTTGTACGGAGTGTTTCTTCTGTTCTTTCCAAAGTACATTCCCTACATGGCATCTTTTTGGTGGAAATGTTAGTTTTTGGGCCATTTTCAGATGGCTTCAGAGCTGGACTTGAGGAAAAGAAAAGAAAATGTCATCTCTTGTCTTGATGTGCTTGGAGTCAGCAGTGCTTTTAAAGTCGTCTGTGTTAAAAGATGCCATTATCGGTCATTTGTGAACTCATTTTTTCACTAAGTCATTTTCTATTATGGAGCTGATTTTGACACTCAGCATTTCCTAGAGACACTGGGTATTTTCTTTATTTTCACAGCTAAATTAACATGCAGGGAGCTTTAATTTAGAGCTCTTTAATTGAAACAAATCCATAAAAATTTGGGTTTTTTGTCCTGCAGTGAGGTTAATTTTCATTCCTGTAAATGTTTTTGATAAATTCATGCTTGAAAAGAAAATGACCAAGTCTGGTGAGGCAGTGGTACCCCAGGAGTGTGCCTGGCTCTGGGGTGGTGCAGGGCTGCTCCTGTCCTCCCCAACACAGTCCCAGAAGTGCTGAAGGGCAACACTGAGGTTTCAGAAACACTTTGAATTCACAACAAAAATTTATCAATACTTATTCTATCGGTTCCCTGGACCCTTTTCCTACATCCATAGTGCTTTCTAATGTGTCATTTGTTAGGGAAATGACTGCTTTGGGTAACTATTTAATCCTACCAATATTGCTGTTCAGTGTGTTTGTTCGTCAGCACATCACTGAAACATTTTCTGCCCTGAACCCTAACAATGTTTTGAGTATGTTCAAGGATAAAGAAAAAAGAAAATCTTTATATCTCTCCTTTTAAACAATAAAAATTCCACAATGGAATTTTTAAAGCAAGGCTTTATGGGGTTTTTTGCTGTTACTTTGCTTTTCCTGCTGCAGCTGGCAGAGCTCTGATGTTGTCAAACACAGAATTGGGGGCATCAGCCACCGAGGCTCTTTTTCTGTCCTTTTTGTGCTTGTTTGTTTGTTTAGGAGCATCACTGGCTGTGCCAGCGGAGTTCTTGGAAAGAGGGGGTTTTTTTTAGTTATGTTGTGCTCCCTCTGCTGACTCTGCAGCAACAGGACACAGAGAGGTGCGGGTCCTGTGCCGGGAAACGGCGGGAAATCGGGAATCTGCAGGTCAGGAATGTGTGAAACAACAATGGGCAGCAGCTTGGAGTCATTGTTTGAGACACAAGAACATTCCCATCGTTTGGTTTATCCAAAACAAAATCATCTCTGCTTTATACAAATATTGTCTGTTAGATAAAGTCCATTATAGTGACAGTTGCTATTAGTGAAAAATATATAATTTTCATTATTGAGGAAGGTATCTCCTAAAGATTTAAAGCTTGAAGTTCCACTGTACTCTGACATAACCAGGAATATTAAAAATCTGTGGAGTAACACCACACCTGCTGAAGAGGAGGGATGTTTTATTGATAGCACAGAGAGTGGAGGGGATGAAGATAACATTCTTCCACTGGACAGAGAACTGGGACAAAAGCCTGAATTCTTTTTTTTTGCCAGGAAAAAGCCAATGCAGTCAGATGTGATTTTCTCTCAATAAGCCGAAGTTCAGTGAACAGGACAAGGTGATACCATTTTTTCCCAGTCTCACTAGAACTGGAGCCCAGCTCCACCTTCCAGTTGACCCCTCCACCATCAGCTGACCCTCTCTGAAGGCAGGGGATCCCCAGCCCCGGTGCCTCACGCCTGGGACCTGAGAGCAGCCCTGGTAAAATGCTGCCTGACCATTGCCACACAGAATTTCTGTGTCAGAGGCGATGAGAGAGCTGAGTTATTGGAAGGGGAATGCGAGTGGGTTATCACAAGACTGGCTGCTCTCTTTTTATAGTCCTTCTGCAGCCTTCTCCTCTAAAGGGCCAGTGGAGGTCTCTGACTCAGTGGATGTGCTGCCATCACTTAGGGGAGATGTGGTTTTGCAAGGCACACATAAAATACTTTGTTGTTCTTCCAAACAGATAAATAAATTGAATCTGTGGGGGTACCAAGATGCCCCTTCACCATCTCTAAATTTTCCCTAAAAGCTAAGAATGATTGTGTGATCTTAACCAACTTATGTAGGACGTTATTTCACAGAGAGTCTGAGCTGCCTTAGTCAGATTGATTGGCAAAAGTCCCATTAAGCTCTGCAGGACTTGCAGATGAGTTTACTTGACAAACTCTGACACATTTACACACACAAGGAAACCCAAACTATTCAATGAAATTTGTTTTCACTAAGAAAAACCCACAGTATTATCTAGATGATATATCTATTTGTCCATATTTATACCTGCCCATGTCATGTCATTATTCCTTACTTGATTTTAATAATGTTTCAGAGCTGAGAGACTTTATCTATTTTTTTTTTCTTCTGATTTTCTGCAACTCCCATCAGGCTGGGATGTTCTGGTTGCTTCATTGAATACCTGTAGGGTCATATTTTGGTAGTTTTGTCTGGAAAGAGCGTGTCTAGAATGCAGCACAACAGGCCCTTCAGGTTACCTGAGCACAGGTAGTGTTTATGGTAAAGAGCAGCTCGTGATCCAGGATGTTTTCCATACCTTGGTAGTCTCCTGTGTTACATTTTATGTTTTCCTAGTGGGAAAAGTGCAGGGAATAACTGTCTGAGGAACTGGAAAGCAGATCAATTAGGGCACGGAGTGATGAAGGAGGTGAGATTTCTGCCTATCAGCAGCAGAACAACCAAGGGTGGCTGTGCCAGATGAGTTCAGTGTCCTTGGTTCCTCTCACATAACCCTGACCAGTTCTGCAGGAGATCAAACAGAGTAGAGGCACTTAGAACAGCCAGCTCCATATCTCAGTATTAAACGTTATCTCAACAGCATTATCTCTTTCACTCCTGCTCTTCTGGAGGATTAAACGTTAAAGCTCCTCCATCTGACTTTGTGAGTAACATCTCTGCTGCTGTTCTGCACAGCCTCTTGCTGGCTGAGAATGATTTTTGCACATTAAAATCTTCTAAATCAGATAAATACTGGCAGATCTGCTGCCTGGATGTCACACAAGCATCTCTGAGTGTTGTAAAGGCATTCTTCAGTCTGTTCATTGGACTTGTCCATTGGAATTTTTTGATCTTGGTTGTTGTTTTTTAGTTCTTTTAAAGCCATGAGAAGACCACAATTAGTTGGGTTTGGTTTGGTTTTTTTTTTCCAGAGGGAAATGTTGTTATTCCTCTTCCCTGGGGAGGGAAAAAGACAAAGCACACAGCAAAACTCAAGTAAAGCTACATGCAAAATAGAAGTATTTTTAAAATAACCATTAATCATAGGAACAGTCTTCACATTTTGGTTTTCAGTAGTGCAAGAGTAAAACTAGCACAGAAAATGTTTCCTTCATCTTAGTATTTCTAATATAAATTCGTCTGAAAATTGCAATTCATTGTTTCTACTGTAATAGAAAATTTTGTTAAATTGAACAAGATACCCATGATTTGCTTAAGTCACATGTGAAGATTGGAACTTTAAAACTGTAATGAAATGCTTTGTGTTTTATACCCAAAAGCCTGAGCAAACCTGGAAATTCTCATCCCTCAGAAATGGTTATGAGCAATGTTACTCTGGGATCTCGAGAACCATGGGATGTTAACCTCTGGAAGGGGTGGAGTTGATAGGCTTTTGCCTAAAGATTTGTAAATGGCTGCTGACTCCAGCTTTTATTACCTTACGGCAGAAATATGAGTAGGATAAAGCAGAATTACTCTGTGACCTGCAGTAGCTGATGGGTGCAGCCACAGTTCCCTGGTTTTCTCTTCGGTGTAATCTTGGCATTTTACTTTCCTCTGTTCTCAGCACACAGAGCACGTGTGTGATTTGGACAGACATGCAGAAAAAAACAATTTGTAGGGAAAAACCAGCCTGCATGAAACCAAATCCCTTCTATTCAGTGATGCTTAAAACCACATGTTACTCTTTAATTATTTAATTTATTTTTTTCCTTCTAAAACACAATAAAAATCTAAACCATCGGAGTTCTAGGCTAGAAATACTTTTACCATGAAGCCACTCTGGCATTTTTTGGTCGACTTTGCTGAAGTGATTTGGCTGTGCTGACTGCGAAGCAAGATTTCTGATAAGGAATTACCACAACCTCTTAGATTTTGGAGCTTGTGCGTGCCAAGGCAGACCTCTGGACTCACCTGCTTATCTGAGTCTTTCTAAGCTGTGAGATATCTGCACGTAGGGAAGTTCATGCACACACTGGGCTGTAATGATACAGGAGTTTCACAGAATTACTCGTGTTCCACATCACTGACTTCTCCAGAACATCCCAGCCATGGGCTGAGTGTGAAGTGAAATCCAGCTCAGCTGTAACTTGCTGTTCAGCTCACAGGGGTTTGCAAACTGAAGCTTTACAACTTGAAAAGACAAAGTGAGTGGTAATACCTTGAGATTGTGATAATGTTTTTCAGAGGTTTGATGGAGGATGCAGGAAAACTGTTAATTTTTCTGTGAGCTCAGTGGCTGGTGACTGAGTTTGTCTCTCACTCAGTGAGTGGCCTGAGCTTGTCCTTGCCTCTAAGCAGGTACTGAAGCCTCTGCAGGTGCTTCTCCAGAGCAGGGAGGTGTCTGTGCAAGGGCAGCTCTGGGGGTGGGTCCTCCTGCCCTGTGATGATTTCGTTTCCTGCAGTTATTCCTTGCCCACACAGCAACCTCTTGGGTGCCCTTGACTGTGCAAATCCTGGGAATCCCCAGGATGAACCTGGGCTCTGACTGGGAATGTGCCGGTGGCACACCCTTGAGGCATTTGCACTTTGAGGCAGTGGAAAGTGCACATAACCCTGGATGGCACTTGCCTAAGAGAATAGAAACCAATTAAATGTTAGATGTCTCTTGATTTTTGTATTATTTTAAAGATGTGTCTGGTCATTACCAGAAAAGGGCTCTTAAGAAGGAGTCTGTTCTGGTTTGTTGCTTCATTTGGAAATCTGTTTTGGGAAGACAGTTCCCAGTGTTGATGGCCAGGGATTTGCACTTTGTGCTGACAGAAAAATGCATAGAATCAGAGAATCTCTTGAGTTGGAAGGGACACAGCAGGATCATGGAGTCCAGCTCCTGTCCCTGCACAGCCACCCCAACAATCCCATCCTGGGCATCCCTGGCAGTGCTGTCCAAACACCCCTGGAGCTCTGGCAGCCTCGGGGCCGTGCCCATTCCCTGGGCAGTGCTCACGAGTTGAGCACTGGACTTGAAGCTTGACCATTTGGAAGATAACACACAACACCAAGGTACTCTGACAAGCTGTCATGTATTTTCCCCAGAGAACTATCCCTTGGCAATCAGAAATCCTGTTGTTTCCATGGAGAGGGTAACATCCCTAATATCCCACCCAGTGGGACGGGGGGTGGCCGGGGTGCAGCAGCATCCCTTCGCTCCCACTGCAGTGAGAACCTCTCATCTCAAATTCAAGAATTACAAAGATCCCTTGCAGCCTTTGTTGTCAGTGTCGAGGCAGAAGAACTGAGGGGTTGTGCTGGGAGTCCTGAGAGGGGGAAGAATGATGGTGACGTTCCTGAGGGAAGGCAAAGAGAAGTGGAACCATTTCTGGCCTCTGGCACTTGAGCAGAGCTGAAGGGGAGGGCGGCCACAGCCTCACTTACCTGTCAAAACTCGGGATGAGCTCCAAATCCTGGAGCACCTCTGTTCCAATACCTTCATTTTGCAGCAGCACTTTTGGCTGTGTGACAGAGCAGTTTTGATTCAAAGCAGATCAAATCAAAGTTCCTGTTATCTAGAGGTTAAAGGCCACTTACTTGATTGGGTCTAAAGTCCAAATTAAACAGCCAAAGTGACCAAGCTATTTCAGTTCTGAAACATCTCTTCTATTTTTAGGTTAGAATGTTCTTTTTATAAATCGTGGAAAATTAAACACAGACCCTGCTTATAAAATAGTCTTTGCACTTGCTGTGACTTACAAACTTTTTCATAGTTGAAATATGTCTAAATTAAGGATTTTGGTTCAACTATCTGTCAGAAGAGGACTTGGAAAAACATTTCATATCTCAATCTAAATTCACTCAATTTGCAGAAGATTTTTGCAGATAGAAGTTTCTTATTTGTTTACTGCTTTCGAGACTTGCATCAATTTATATGGAATTTGAAAAGTCATGACTTACATTTCCTTCATCCTTGGGTTTGAGACTGGGATTAAACTTTTGGCAAACTCGAATGAGCACAGCTTTCAAATATTTCTGGTTATTTGGAGGAAAACCACCACTATTTAATACCAGCTACTTTGGGGTTTTTCCTTAATGTAAAAATCCTTGAGATTTTCAGGCACTTGGGAAGAATGATGATTAGAATTCGCAAAACTGAGAATTATTTTTGGAAGACTTGTAATTTTATTCATATGCATGCTATGAAGAGATGCAGTTAAGGTTTGCCTCTCAACCCTCTGGCCATGGGACACTTGGACCTGAGCTTGACCCTGAACACACTGGAGATAACCAACTCCTTCTAAAATGCCTCTTTCTCGTTGTTGTTTGCAGGGATTACAATGGTTGACACAGAAATGCCGTTTTGGCCCATGAATTTTGGAATCAGCCCCGTGGATCTGTCAGCCATGGATGATCACACACATTCCTTCGACATCAAGCCCTTCACCACTGTTGACTTCTCGAGCATTTCCTCACCGCACTACGAAGATCTTCCTCTTGCCAGAGCTGATCAGTCAGGCCTGGATTATAAATACGATATCAAGCTCCAGGACTGCCAAAGTAAGCTTTTCCTTTTTTGAGGTGTCTCCTTCGTGTCCGTGCTTCCTTCATCCCCTGGAACCTGTGCTGGCAGCCAACGGATTTAGGGGAATCCAGATCTCCCGTGTCAGCAGAGATGTCCTTGCAGGGCAGGCAGGAAAGAGAGAACACCCATGGGAGACCTTCACCCTTCCAGAGCAGCAGCTGGAGTTTAGGAAAGGCATCATAAAGTATCCAGAATTACATTTTATTGGACACATGACCCCCCTCCATTGTCTCTATTCCTTGTGTGCAGCTTGCCCTTTGAAGCTCAGTGCCCACAAAGCAGAATAAATACCCTGGGTGTTCAGGAATGCCCAGCAATATTAATTATTAATATGTGCAGCTTTTAAATTTCAAGCAGCCTAAGAAGCTGATGGAGTAGAAATATTGGCTGCATCTGAGTCACAGCATTGTTACAGCTCTTATCGCTGCTCCTGGGTTATTTACTTGCTGTGAAACTTGCTGCTCTGTCACCCCTTACACTGAAAAAATGACACAAAATCTTCCTTTTAAGAAAGGAAGTGACCTATTCCTAAATAATTTGTTACTGCATTCCTGCTCAGAGTAGGAATGTGAGGTTGCTGTGCCTGGAACTCTTTTAAGGATCCACTTCTGCTTGGATGTGACATCACTTTTATTTGTAGTAATCTGAACAGGAACTCTTTGAGGGAATTCTTGCTGGGGAAATTGTGGTATTTAATTTTGGTTGTACAGTGAAGGAGGTGCTGTGTGTCTCTGCATTACCACTGTAAGAAATGAATGGACACTTTTCCAGCTAGTAATTTATTTTTCTTTTGTTTGATTAGAAATATTCATAACACTTTAATGCCAAGCAGTTATTAAAGAGTGCAGTAGAGTTTAGATGGCATAAATCCTCCTTGTCTTTACTTAGATAATTTCTTCCCAGTTTATATAGGAATAAATCTTTCTAGTTTGTATAGTACAGCCAATCTGGAAAAGTAAAGATACTCACCTTCTTTAATACTCTGCCTGTTGTAATGTAACTGTCAAATGTCACAGCTCTCTTCTGTGACCAGGAATGATTGATTTAAAGACATCATATTTACTTGAGTTAGTTCAATATCAGAAATTGCTCTCTTAATTAGAAACTTTCAGAAGAGAAAATTTATCTTTAAACTGCATCCAAAGTTGAACAGTTTTCCCCAGGAGAGAGCTAAATTCCTTGAAATATCCGATATTATTTTATCATATATATATATATAATTGAATAATATATTATTCAATATTTAGCTCTATTAGACACTTGAGTATTTTTTAAACCAGATTAGACACTCCAGCCCATCTCCCTCTAGGAGTTTTCAACACCTTAAAGTAATAAACCAGACAGAGACTGAGTAAAGCCTGAGTTCTCCATACATTAATTTTTAATATCCATCTTCAAACCATTCCACACTGCAGAGTTGAAAGCTGGATCTGTGATACACTTCCTCCATCAGAATCTGCCCCTTCCAGCTTTTCCAGCCAGTGAAATGCAGCTTCCAGCTCCCATCCCTTTGCAGCCTTGCTCTGGCTTTGCTGTGGAGCAGACCCAGCAGTCCCACCCCAGCTCCACGGGGACGCCCCGTGATCATTCCTCGCCGCTTCCTCCGTGTGTTTCACTGGAGTTTAATCCCTGAACCCTCCTCTGTGCACAGGTGCCATCAAAATGGAGCCTCCTTCCCCGCCCTATTTCTCAGAGAAAGTTCAGTTGTACAACAAACCCCACGAGGAGTCCTCCAACTCGCTGATGGCCATCGAGTGCCGCGTGTGCGGGGACAAAGCCTCTGGCTTCCACTACGGGGTGCATGCCTGTGAGGGCTGCAAGGTAAGCTGCCACAAAATTCCCTCAACATCTGACACTATTCTCACCTAAAAAATCCCTTGGTAAAATCACACCTTTGTGCTTTTTTCTAAAAATAAAAAAAACCAACAAACCAAAAGTTTTAGGTCTTTACGTACATTGTCCCGCATGTAATTTATGGCTTAATGAGCAGGAGGTTTTTTTAAATGTATCTGGATTTTTCCTTGTTGATGTTATTGATCTACTCGAATTTTTTGTGCATTTTTTTCTCCTTCTTTCAATCATGAATATCAAGCATATTTCGTTCCTGCTGTCTTGGAGGTCACATGCAGAAAATCTGAATTCTTAGGATGCAGCAAGAGCAAACTCATGCCCAATTCCAAAGCTCTGAGCAATTTAAAATTCAGGCTCTGTTATTTTGATTGATTCGAGTTTCTTTACCCAATTTACACATTTTAGGTAATTACAGAGAAGTCTAATGGTATTAAGAATGTGGCTTTCTGCTATAAAACTTCCCTGACTTTTTTATCTCAGTGATATTTAGTGTTTATAACATGCAAAGGACAAAAGAATGGTGTAAAAATTGCAGTCCTCAAGAATGAGAGAAGAAATGTCAGAGAATTAAATTGTTAATAATTCATTTGGTTCAAAGAAAAACATTAGAGTTTAATGTGAAATTCCCATCTTCTCCATTTGCAGTGTCTTGAGGAAAATAACTTAAAGGAAAGAACCAGAGCTTAAATAAAACTCTCAGCAGTGAATTAGGAACACACATAAAGCAATAAGTACAAAGCAGATTACTTAAATTACAGTCACTTATATAAATAAAAGTTGGCATTTTGCTTTTACTGTTATTATTCCCTGTCAGGAAAAAATAATTTTTACAAGGAAAAAATGGTGATAACTCCATATAAACTTTATTAATTAATTATAACTAACCTGAAAAAGCATCTTTAAACTGTAAAAAGAGAAATAGCCTACAGCCTTTTTCATTTACTAGAGATGGAACTGCTGTTGGCAGAACTTTTGGGCTGTCGTGGTTAACAGCAAATTTTCTACATTGCTAGTGAACTTTGAATTTTGAAAATGTCACAGTTGGTTCACAATAATTGTCCCACGAGCAGTGAAACAAACTGGGCTTCGCTTTCTTTGGATATGTGCTCTTACCTTACATCCCAAATATCCTTTAAACCCCACAGATTCCCTAAAGCTTCTCCAGCTTTAGGAGAATTTTACCCCTCTATCAAAGTGAGTTGGAAACAACTGAGAAAAGCAGAACAGGATGAGAGGATGGTCCCAGGAGCTTTGCTTCCTTTGGAAATCCCTCTGAGCCGGGTCGGGGTGTGCACAGCGAGGTGTCTGGATGGGGGGAGCAGGGCCAGGCTGGCACTGGCAGTTTCCTGCATCCTTTTCCCTGTTTTTGTGTTTTCTGCAGGGCTTTTTTCGAAGAACAATCAGGTTAAAGCTAATTTACGACAGGTGTGATCTGAACTGCCGGATCCATAAGAAGAGCAGGAATAAATGTCAGTACTGCAGGTTCCAGAAGTGCCTGGCCGTTGGAATGTCACATAATGGTAAGAGCACGGAGAGGTTAAATCAGCAGTGGTTCATCTGAAAAATAACCTGGAACATCCACACAGTTACTGAATGTGCTGTTTGAATGCCCACGGTCTTCAGGTTCTTTAGAAATCCATGTCAGAGAGATTGCCCTGACTTTAGGAGCCTCTCTATGGCTGGAGATTGCTGTAACACCAAAATCAGAGAGGTGGAGATTTGCATTTCTTGCTGTAATCCATAACGTAACATGAGCTGGTTTTACTCTCCATCATTCCTGCCCACTGGTAGTTCCTCCTGAATATATTCCTTGTGTAATTGCTATTTTTCACTTCATTGTCTTCTTTTCTGACCAGACCCCTTTTTTTTTGCCTGCTGGAGCTTGAGATGCCAAAAACTGAATTATGAAAGCTGGGTTAGAGAATGTGCTGAAGCTTTGTGAATTACAGCAACTTGAATTTGCTGCATGGGTCACTTACCAAGGGCTGTTAGCATCACTGAGTTAGCTACATATTTGAAAAACACAACATATTTGAAATGATTTGGCCAAAATTGTGCAGTTTTAAAATCTCTGTCCTCCTCCTTCCTAGGACACCCACGTCTGTGGTTGCCATAAGTAATGGCAGGAAGAATATCACAATGCTGCTCTCTTGCATAGCATTTAGAAGAAAGTCCCTCTGAACTTTAAAATTAACAGAGCAATTCATGTGGAAATACTTATGAATGTTTGGACAGAAAGACATAATGAAGATTCTTTGTTGCCTTGCTTTGGCAAAGCTGAGTGAAAACAGGAATTAAATGTCATAACATAGAGACTTATGTAATTCTAAGGGTAAAGAATTGCAAACATGACTGGGAAAATAATTTCTCTGTGGTTTTTTTAGAACTTTCATTATTTTCAATATAAAAAATGAGTGTGCTGTCCCCAAGAGGAAAGCTGGACTGTGGTTTGCAAAGCTAATACAGGCACTGAATGTAAATTGGTCTGGGAAATGTTGTGCTAATAGAAAATACGGTTTTCAAATTCCTGGGATGCAACGGTAACACTTAAAAATAAATCTAATTTTGAAATGCTACTGTGAGTATTTTTATAGTAATTCAGGAGGGGTTTTCATTATTATTTTCAGGGTGCATGCCAGATTCTCCCCTGGCCTGGCAACACAGCTCCCAGTTGTGTCAGTGGGATCCATGGGCAGCTCCATCAGGAGGGGATGGCCCAGACCGTTCTCTCTGGTTTATAACACCTAGAACAGCTTTAAAATTAACATTTCACCTGCCATTTTTCCCTCTTCAGCTGCTGCCCAGGCAGAAGCTGTGGCACCAGCAAGGTTGTAGGAGGCAGGGGGAGGCAGGAAAAGGGCAAAGCCGTTTGCCCCAGGGCTCCAAGGAACATTTTCCTTCGCTCCAACCAGGAGTTCTCCCAACAAGAAGTCAGTGTTTCTATTCAAGTATTGCCTTCTACACCTGCCTTTTTCTTTTTGCCCACTCTGCTTACATTGCATTGCACAAAACCCCCTCATTCCTTCATAATTTATAAGCAAATTTATAAAAAAGAGCTGAATTTCACCTTTGAGGACCCAGAAGCAGAAAGAAATGCAACACTGGGTGTGCTCGATGACAGAGACACATTTTTATGTTACATCTACAGGTCACACTTCAGCCACTCGGGCAGGGAAATTATCTGAATGTGAAATGCTTTGAAGCAGAATGTGGGTTATTTGTGCCTGAGGGTTCCAGTCTGTGTCTGCCCTCGTGTAGATGTAGGATTGCAAAATGATCAGGACAAAAGGGGGACTGCAAGGAGACACTCAGCAGCTTCAGCCACATTTTTTCACGTATAAATGCTACTTACCACTTGGCTAAAGGTTAGAAAAGACAGTGGTGTTCTCATGCTTGGGATATTGTTTTCCTTTCCTTCTCTAGCCACAGCGCTGCTCTAGGTTTAACCCTGAGCTGTGCAGATTGGATTCTGAAGTGCCACTGAGGAGAAGCTTGGTTCTTTTGGGTTAGAAATGTCATTTATTTTGTTCCCTTCTGCTAAAAGTTCTGCTTGTATTAACCCAGCTACTGTAATGGAAAAAAGAGAACACATGGTAATGTGTCTTTATCACCAGTGCTGGGAGCAGGGGATTGCTCAATCTGGGCACCTGCCTGCAGTAAAGTCAGACAGGTATCCACCCTGGCTTTGCCTTGTGTTTCCTAATGTACAAACTGGATTTATGGGCTATTCGGGGTCTCCTTCATGCCCAGAAATAATCCAGACCATCAGAAGAGTGGTGTCCTACAGGACAGTCTACAAACAATCATCTTTGTTACATCTCACTTCTCCAAGCAGTGAAATCTGGGGTGAGGATAAATATTGCAGTTTTTCCACAGAGAGCCGAAGGACAGAAGGCAGCGTGAGTGACTGACTGCATTCACTGCTGGCTTTCTGTTCCCCTGGAGAATCCTGTCAGTGCAGGGGAAGGAAGAACTGCCAAAGGAAAGGGAGACATCCCAGTTCTAGCTGCAGGCTCCTGCCCAAACCTGCAGAGTCTGAGATTGCTGGGAGAGACGCTGCCACCTGAACCCCTTCCCCCTCTCAGCACGAGCAGCCAGCTGGGTTTCCAGAGCTCTTCCACCACCTCCCAGGCTTTTCCCTGCCCTTCCCACCCCTATTGATCCCTTCCCAGGCTCTCTTTTTCCCAGCCTAACCTTTGTAAGTGTCATCATCAGCCCCTCCTTCTTCTCCTCTCATCCAAAATCCCACTTTCCCAGTTCCTCCTAGAAACCTCCCACTGCCTGACCTCTCCCTGATTTTTGTCTCAGTCCCCTGAAAATGACAGTGACAATGGTTTTTCCAAAAGGAAACTGCTAGGCTAGCCCCACAAAATTGATTTTACCCCAAATTTTCCTGCGATGCTAATAAACATTGAACAGAATCTGCTGGAACTAATATCCCATTTATAAAATATATTCTAAACATAAAAATAAATCCTATGTCTACGAAATTGTTAGATAGGAATGCTTGATTCACAACTCTCTTTGTTGTTAATTGTTATATTTAAAATATACTTTATAATGAGATGTTTAATTTAAAAAACAACATTTGAGTCCTGATCAACTTTTCTTTTGGTGGAATGGAGTCCCCTGCCAGTGGGATTCCAGATTCTGAACCTGCTTTTGCAAACCTCAGCTCTCAGGAACAGGCCCACAACAGAATCATTTCCTGCTGGTGTTCAGGATAATTTAATATAAAGAACACCCAAGTGAATGTGAAATATCCAGCACGTGTCACTCAGAGACTGATCTTGCTGAAAGAGAAACAGAATTCAGTCATAAAAATAAACAACTTTGTTTCTACAGCCATGAAATGAGACAACTGATCAATAAATATAATAATATGTGAAAAATGGAGAGGGTGGGATGTCTTCTGGCATAATTATTTATTCTTGGAAAAAAGTGTCCTGTTTGCCCATCAACACATTGCAGCAAAACTCACAGAAAAAAAGTGGCTGGTTGTTTCCAAAACAAACAATTCCAAAAAATCCCTGCTAAAATCATCTCTATATGATCTTAGCAGCACTTTTCCTTTATCCAAGGAACACACTAATCACTGCAAAAATATTCATAATATTTCTATTTCCCCCCAGGGCCAACATGCAAACCTTGATTTCTTCCTTCCGTTTTTTTTTGTTTTGATGCTCTTTTGTTCTGTTTTGTTTTCATAAAACAAAATAAATTCTGTTTACTGAAATATCATGTGATAAATCAGTCTTGATTTTGATGGCTCATTTGAAACATTATGCAGTCAGTCCCCACATGAATAAATAGTCCAGACCCCGGGAAGTACATGGACAGAAAAGTAGGAGGTTCAGAGGAGATTTGGTATTGAGCAATTTTGAGCTCATACAATGAGGTAGAACCATTTCCTGGTCTTCCAATACGTGGAGGTACCATGAAGAGCTCAGCCTTTTCCAGATTTTTATTCCCTCTACAACCTTCTTCCTCATTCCTTAATTCTTATGGTAACATTTTGTAGCACTTGCTACTCTAAATTCTGCTGAACTGTTTAGGAATTTATTCCTGCAAGGCATGTGAGGGTTTTATTTCTAAACAAATGAAGAATCTGAGATCCATGTGGTGATTTGCCCAAAACAACACAAGACTCGATGGTGGTTCCTACCCTCAGCCAACAGAACTTCAATATCTTTAATATTCTTTACATTTTATGTGGATTGGAGGTAGAACCAGCAGGTTTGCATTTCTCAGCAAGGTATTGTTTGAGCACAGAGATGATTCCCTCTTTGGGATTTGTTTGTTTACATTTCTTTAAAGCTCTTCAGCTGTTTTGCCTGAATTACCAGAGGAAACCCTCTTTCCTCGCTTGCCTGACCCTATTTCCATCCAAGCTTCAGCAGCCCGCACGGAAAGGCGACAGAAAACTCAAACGTGCTTTGTGAGGTGCAACTGCGGGCGCAGAAAGGTGGCAGAAAACCTATTTAAATGTGCTTTTTGAGGTGTAACCCTTGTGATGTTCCTCAGCCATCAGGTTTGGGCGGATGCCGCAGGCGGAGAAGGAGAAGCTCCTGGCAGAGATCTCCAGCGACATCGAGCAGCTGAACCCCGAGTCCGCCGACCTGCGGGCGCTGGCCAAGCACTTGTACGACTCCTACATCAAGTCCTTCCCTCTGACCAAAGCCAAGGCGAGGGCCATCCTGACAGGAAAGACGACAGACAAATCAGTCAGTTCCCTCTTCTTTTTGTTTCTTCCTTTTTTCCCGAGTAAATGATTTTACCAAGTTGACAACGCAGCTCTTAAAAAAAAAAAAAACCACAACAACAAAACACCAAACCTAAAAAAAACCCCCCACTTTGCTGTTGGCAGTTACATATTTCAAGCTGTGTCTGAAACACAGGAAATGTTTTTAGATAGAGTAAGTAAACATTATTTGAAAAAACTCCAAGTTCACCTAATAAAATACTTGAAACCGGGACAAGAATTTGAAGGTCATCTTAACCTTTTTGTATTCCCTGATCCTCTCTTCCCGTTTTCCTTCTCCTTGCCCAGAGGTTATCTCCCACACTATCTGTTTAAGGTGGCTCTCCAGCTGTCAGGAATTGCCTGCTGTCCTATTCCAGCATCCCTATCACAGGGTATTATCAGCACTGGCTGTTCCCTAAGGAATATTCCTTTTCCTGAGTGGCAAACGATGCCAGCCCCAGCACAGCCACCAGGCTGAACTGTGCTGCTCATTCTGACGATGCTCTGATGACTTCCTGCTTTTAACTGGCTCATCTCAGGTCAGATCAATGCCCCATGCTGGTGCAGTTGGAATTTTAGGAGAATGGACAGGAAAATCTCGGAAAAGTAAGGAATTGTGATAAGTGTGTTTGTGGGTTGCCTTGGAAACCTCGCTGGCAATGCATCACAATCTTCTGTATCAGTGAGAGGAGGATAAATAATATCTGATCATTTTGGTGGGTTTTTAATTTGGACAGTATTTTTAATACCTTAAGAGCAAAATCGTTTTCCAAAACTTACAACTCTCAGTTTGATATATTTTCTAGAATCACTGGCAGAAATTTTACTGTCAGGATTACAACAGAGACCGTATTTTTTTTCCTGAATAATTTCAAAGACAGCAACGAACTTGGAGGTATTTCAGGCTCCATAAAGGTATTTCTTCCTTTCCTTAAAGGCAATTAAAATAATAATTTCAGTGTTGTCCAGAAATTGGTTGTACCCCTCACATAAAAGCTTTAGGTGTGGTGGGCACTTACAATTTGAGTAACTTTTCAGCATGGAATATATAAAGTTTGAATTAGCAGAGTTTATTTATTCTGCAGAAACTGATGTGCAACCTGGTCATGTCTGAAAGTTCCACCACTGCAATCCTCACCCAGTAAATGTGTAATTACATCAATTACATTCTCCTTTTTTCTTGGAAGTTTTTAAACTTTGGCACATTAGAAACAGCAATAAACCAGTAGACAGAATGCATCTTTTCAGTGCTGCCAATTTTCAAGTCTTTTTTGAAAATACCACTGAAAGAGTGACACTCAGTATTTAATGGTTACAACTTCCATGTTTTTATCAATGGATTTGGTGCTCTGGAGCATCAAACTCTTTACTAGGGGCAGAGTTTAAATTTCTGTTATTTTTTAGTTGCTGTATCATTTGAATTAATTTAAAATGTTTGGATATGCAAGTGAGTGTATCAAAACTAGAATGAGTTACTCATCATCTCCTGGGATACACGGAGCTCATTTGACATGAGAGTCTACTCATAAGTTCATCTGAATCTTTAATATTAAAAAAATCTTCAGCTATTTTGAACTCTTCCTTGATTTTCATCCACCATCAGCAGGCCAGTGGTGTAATACAGGCTTTCTAAAGCACGTGGACATGGACATAATAATGACTTTTTGTGGTACTTGGTGCTCCCACTAGAAAGAACAGAAAGCAATGACCTGATAGAACCAAAATATGCATTTTAAAAGCATCTTCTGCAGTCTTGTTACTCCCCTATTCCATGTGTGTGCATGTCCATGTGTGTAGACAACATATTTAATGGTTTTGCTGCTGCCAAAATGTCACTGCCTCTCGAGAAACTCCTTCTCCTCCTGCCTTTTCGCAGTGCACTGTGTTTGTTGTTTCAGTTTCACACCGAAATCCTCGGTGGAGGTGGGATTCCTGCCTCACACTGTCCTCCCTGGAACATCCTGGGCCGGAGCTGTGGCTGCCCCTGGGGACAGGGGCAGGGGCAGCACTGGTTTCACTGGTGCTGTGAGCAGCAGGATGGGGATTGCACTGGAATTTGGGGGGCTGGAACCCCCCTGTGTGCACACAACTCCTCGAGCTCTCAGTTTTCCCAGCAGTTAGAGACAAAGCTGCCATCCCCTGCCCCCTGCCCAGCTGTGAGCTGGCTTTGGGCTGTAGCAGGTGACCAAACACGTCCCAGTGTCCATCTGCAGAGCTCTGGGATGGGAGGAGGGTGGGGATGAGCCTCTGTGGGCATCACCCCCTTCCAAGGCACCACCAGTAGCTATTTTCAGTTTAAAGATTCCATCATTTAGCACTGATTAGGTTTCAAAGCTATTTTAATCAAATAGGAGGAGAATTTTAGGAGCTTCCAGAAGCTGATTCTGTGGGAAAGGACCACTGACTGTGGATAGGAAGGCTTGGGTTATTTTTGAACCTCTTCTGCAACATGTAGTGGATATAAAACCATGAGATTGAGCACCCCTATAAGGCATTAAAATCTGCAATCATAAATGACCTTAAGTTTTAAAAATTATTTCTCTAGTCCAATTGTTGGAGTGCAATCCCTTGTATTTTAATTAATTAATCAAGTATGTTAACAAACCAATTCATATCAGTGGGTATTTGTCCAGTGCAGCAATGAACTATTCAGTCATGAGTCCTCTGAGGAAAAGATTCTTCAAATAAATTTGAGAAATCCTCACATAACCACTCCTAAAAACCCAGCAGCTTCTTTTGCATATTGTGGAACAGATTGTTTCCAGATCCTAATGAAAGTATTCTGGCACTACTTTTTCTAAGCTGCTTTCAAAATTGATTTATTCCAGTTGAGTTTATTTCACAGTCAGACTCATTCTTGTGTTCTGAATTGTGGTTTGTGTCATGGTATTTGTTTTTTCTTTCCCAAAGACAAGTTGAGTGGGTTTAAATATATCCTGACTTTGTTATTTTTAAAGGAGTTAACAGCAAAAGGTTACATTTATCAGATAATCAATATCATAAGGTTGATATTACTTGCAGTGTTCCCTAGGATAGAACATGAAAGGCACATGAAAGTAAATAAAGGAATAAAAATGTGAATATTCTCTGTCTTTCTACAAAAAAAGAAGGTTCCTGTACACTCATTAGATTCTCTTTTATAGAAGCCATTGTAATTCAGGTAAAAGAAGTTTCATTTTAAACTTTTGTTAAACATTCCAAGCTTTGAATTCTGGATTTACAGAACGTTTTGTAAAACAAAAAGCAAACAAACAAAGGAAAAGGCAAAACTCCTGGATACTTTAAAATAGTGTTCCTTCCCCCCCTTCCTTGGCCTTTCTTTAAATCATTTTAACACTGTGAGGATATTTGTTTTTATAGGTTTGGGACAATTTAACTATTTTGGGAACCCTGGACAGGTTCCTCAGAGATGTCTGAGGGGTTGCTGCTGAGTCCCACCCCTGTCTGGGTTTCTCAGGAGTCAGACGCCCTCGGGAAGGACATTTGGGAGTAAACGGACTTTTCCTTTTGTTTTTAGCCCTTTGTTATTTATGACATGAACTCTTTAATGATGGGAGAAGACCAGATCAAGTGCAAGCACGTGTCCCCCCTGCAGGAGGAGAACAAGGAGGTGGCCATCCGCATCTTCCAGCGCTGCCAGTTCCGCTCCGTGGAGGCCGTGCAGGAGATCACGGAATTCGCCAAGAACATTCCGGGCTTCGTGAACCTCGACCTGAACGACCAAGTAACTCTCCTGAAATACGGGGTCCATGAGATCATATACACCCTGCTGGCCTCTCTGATGAATAAAGATGGGGTTCTTATATCGGATGGACAAGGATTCATGACACGGGAGTTCCTGAAGAGCCTGAGGAAACCTTTTTGTGACTTTATGGAGCCCAAGTTTGAGTTTGCTGTGAAGTTCAATGCACTGGAATTAGATGACAGTGACCTGGCAATATTTATAGCTGTCATTATCCTAAGTGGAGGTAAGTGCTCTCTTCTTTATGTGAGATTTTAGAGGATAGAGTTGACACTTTTATCTCCTGTGCAAACAGCCAAGGGCTCAGCACTGCAGGCTGGGAGTGAGAGCATTCACACAGAGGTTTTTTAGTCATTTTCAGATTTCTTGTTGTTGTTTGCCCTTTGTTCAGTTTCAGACAGAAACTGAAAATGGACATGACCCGATATTAGTGATGGAGCTGGAAATGCCTGCTGAGCCATCAGTTCATTTAGGCTGAACACAAAATCAGGGCTATCTTTTGGAAAACAGGAAGGGTGGAATTTCACTGGCAGGAGCTAAAACTCTGCATGGGATTTTTTAAAACCTGCAATTAGGTTGTGTGGCTTGCTAATTGAACACGAATGGCTTTGGCTCCAGAACACTTCCAAAGGACAGGTGGTATTGGGCGTACAGGGTTAGGGTGCTTTCCATTGTTCTTTCATTCGTGCAAGGTTTTGTTTGCCTTTAAAATGCATTTCTCAGGAGAATGATGGTCTCCTAAATCCTGGAAAAACCAGGCATTGTGTGTCTGTCCAGATTCCCTCAGCTGCTCTGCTTGTGCCATCTTCACACATCGCGCCTGAAAGCCCAGGCATCACACTGCACACATCCAACAGTTCGCTGGGGAAACACTGAATTCCAGCTTTTCTGCAGGCAGTCCGTGTGTTCTCCCTGCTCCCAAGGTGATGTCACAGTTCTGGTTTGTGAATTAGTGATGGCTAATTTCACTCAGCGTTTATTTCACTCACACACCTTCAGACGTAGATTGCAGGCACACCGAAGCTCTGGTACTTGGGCCAGCACTCCCAAGGCAGTGATGTTGCACAAATAAATTCTTGCCCTGCTGATCTGTGTGTATTTTGGCCCAACATGGAGCTGCACATATCCAGGGCAGGAATGTGCTGAATGCTCTGGATTCGGCTCCTCCACAGAGCAACGCCGAGTGTTTCGTTATTAAATTACATTTCAGCAATCAAACACCACCACACGCTCTGGTTCTAAACACAGCCCTGCTGCTGGGAGGGCACTGGTAGGCATGGCTGCGTTTAAAATCACCTCCAGTTCCTCCTGGCACCATGTTTCGTTCAGGAAAAATAAGGGGTCACAATATGGTTTATCCCGCAAATTCCGCTTCCAACAAGAACAGCTCCCAGAAATTTCCTTGTGAAAGCCTTGGGCACTGTGATCCTTGAGGACCCTGCACTAATTCAGGAAGGAAAACACCTTGCTGGGATATTTTTGGTTGGTTTTGCTGGGAGAGGAGAAATGGTACAAGCCCATCAGGGCACGGCACAAAACATGCCAATATTTTGCATTTTTTAGTATAATGAAATGTGACAGATGAGAAAAAAGCCTCTCAAAATTCACTCCTGACTGCAAAAGGGGAACTTGCATTCTGCAAAGCCCTGTCTTCAGCAGTGTTTGGTTTACACCAGAGGAAACAGGAATGATGTAACCAATCTCACATTTTAGATTGCAGGAGGACAATGATTCACATACAATAACTATTTAGATTTATCAGCATGCCTTTTTTTTTCAAGAATAATTTGTAAACAGAGATCTGTAAAGAACTAATGAATTTGAGTCAAGTAACTCTGTAGCAAAACTCCGAAGAAAATCCATAGAGATATATAAATCCATATAAATATAAATCAGTCCTTTCCAGGAAGATCATTTAATTGCTTGATAACAAAGCTCTCCCTGTATTTTTTCAGAACTGCTTCTTTTTTTTTTCCAAAAAAGCATGAGAGCTGCTTGAAAAAAATGAGTTTATGTTTTGAAAACAATTAAGCTTTGTTGCCAATTAGAGAAAACTTTTATCACGGAATTTACAGCCAGATATGATATCTAGTGAACTGCATGCATTCTGTGGGACTAAAATATCTTGTGTGCTATAGAACTGAGTCTCCTATTTCCCAGCTGTCTCAGATGTTTCTGTAAGAGCTATACCCTTGCAAAATTGTCTTTCTGAAAGAACTATTTGAATATAGCAGGATGATTTCACTGAAAACAGGATTTCAGAAGCAGAGAACCTCGAGGGCTTGCCTTGCTGCAGGAATCCTGCAACGCTTTAAGTCCCTTCACGAAATCCTGTGTACAAATATCCTTAACAGAAAACCCATTTATGAAACCCAAAAAGATCCCAGCCAAGGGCTCTCGTTGTCAGTGGATCTGTCATTACCTAATGAAATTATGCTAATTCTGCTGGCTCCAGAGGGGCTGGCTCTTGTGCAGCTCTGCACAGAAGAGGAGAAGGGAAAGGGATGGATAGTTCCAGCTGGAATATTACACGTGGAAAGCTTTTCACTGGGAAGTGTTTGGAATTTGCCACAAATCCTATAAAACTGTTCAGCCTTTTGATAACCAAATAGCTGCTTTTGCCTGTTATCTGAAAAGGCAAAAAGCCCAAAGCACAGCAATGAGAAGCTGACAAATTAACTGCAATAGCAACAGATGGAAAGTGCTCCCACTCCCACAGTGGATTTTCCTGTTCCTGAGCTGCTCAGTGCAGCCTCTCTCTGCCTCAGCGATTCCAAATGTTTCTCTGAACTCATTTCTGAAGAGCTGCTCTCACTGCTGGTGCTGTAACACAACATAAGTGGCAAACAAAGTCTTGTATTCTGAATTTAAAGCTGATGAGACAGGGAGACTGTGTATGAGCAGGGGACATCACCTTGTCTGTACAACAGAAATGCGTTTGGCCATCAACAGCAGCACCAAACTCCCATTACAACATCCTTCTAGTTGTGGTAACCTTAAAAGACAGACTGTGGTTAAATGAGATTTGGAAAGCTTTTTTAAGGAGGTATTCTTCCTCCCTGTTGGATTCCTCTAAGACACATCCTCAGTCAGCAGTGAGTGCTCTGCATAAAAGATAAAGAACTTGAGGCATCTTTAAAAATAACCACATCCACCTGAGCTGAAAATGAGCTCTGTCACAAGGAGGTTTAAGGAGAACAAGTTGGATGGCTCTGTTAGGGCAGGACAGATAATACCCCAAGCCTTGTTGGGGAAATTCACATTTATGAACTGGGCAAACTCACTCAAGCAGGTTGGTGTCACACAAAGAAAAAGCTCAAGAGGGAATTTTGTAGCATGGATGGACATGAAGTTTTGTGTGTTACCTTCTGCAGTGTTTGGATACAGGAATGTTTGGATACAGGAATGTTTGGATACAGGAGGGTTTGGGGCAGGGTATCCCTGGAAAGACCCACACTCTGACAGCCCACGTGCAGTCAAGCTGGTATTTAAACTCAGAGATGTTTCTAAAGTCACTTTTTCAGTTTTCTGTGGGTTTTTGACCCTAAATTTCAAGCCACAAATCCCTGCTCCTGATTCAAACACTGTATTCAATAATTTTGCTGCATTCTGAGAGCAGCAAAATTTGAAGTTTTATCACTATTACCAACAAGTAATTCCTATGTCACTGCCACACAAATCCTGCACTTTCTTAGAATAGAGAAATGCCTTGTAATCAGAGCAAGAACTGCAGCTCATCACTGGAGGCATTGAACCAAAATCCTGGTGACTCCGACACATGTGACAGTCTCAGAAGACAAACCTCAAACTGCTGAGTCACATCTGCCTCAGCAAAAGCAAAAAGGAGCACACGTGTTCGCTCAGCCAGATCTCTGCCCATTTTTTCACACTGAGATTTTAGAATGTGCATTTAAATGCAAAATGCACTCAGTCAAAGCTATTGAAACGTAAAGACCTGCAGGTGGCAATTTCATGTGTGAGGAACAGGTAAAACAGATTGTAATTATTGTTAGGGACATGAAAGAGGCATCCAAATAAGTAAGTAAATAAACAAATATTTTCCCCTGAGATAGTATAGAATATCAATTTACACACAGTGGTACTGCTGGCACTCAGAACTCTGGGGTTGTTGGCCTTTCACAGTCACTGTGAACATTTTCTGACTTAGAACAGTTTCCTGCACAGTTTTCAAACCAAATGAAGCAGCCGTAGGACAATGAATGCAAACATAAAGAAAATGTGAATAAAGACACAGAATAAATAACAGGGAACTATGGTGCTCTCCTGGCTTGGTTCTCATGGTTAAAGGGCAGGCTGGAAATAGCAAAGGAAAAAGCTGCACTTCAAAGAGTCTGGTGCACCAGAGAGGGTTAAAAGCAGCGTCCAAATCACTTTGAGTTCTCTCTCACCTTTCCACACCAGCTCTCTGGCTCTCTGTCACCCATTTTCGCTGTTTCATAAGAAACTCCTGCTGCAGCTCTTTGGTTTTGTCCTTCACTTCCCTCACTGGTTCCCTTTGCAGTTTGCTCTGCCAGCCCCCCCAGGCTTCCCCCATGTCCCATCCATTCCACAGCCCCATTCCTGTGTTTTCCCATTCCCTGCTGCAATGGCTCTCGAGGCTCCCTGTGAATCATTCCCCTTGGCCCTTTTTCTGCAAGGCACATCCCTCTGCAGCTCCTTCCTGCACAAAACCCACCTTTTGGTTCAAAACCAAATCGGTCTGGAGCATGCGTATTTAAGAGCTTTTTAGCAGCTTGAAATGTACCATAATAGCTGGATGTTAAAGCTTTTGCCTCTTATTTCCTTTTTTCCTGATTTAGATAAGTTTCTTGGAACAGAAACAGCATTTTCCTCTGCAGGAGGTTTTTACTGAGAACGTATATAGCAAACTGTCAGCACCCAAAAACCACTGCCCGTATCCTGAAGTTCTCATTCATGAAAAATCTCTCTTGCCTTCAATGGGAATTTTCCTTCCTCTTGACTTGGCTTATTTAAAAATAACATCTGCTGATCTCCTAGGCTTTTGCCAGAGTCATCTTTTCTGCCTCTGGTTCCACTGGGTCATTAGAAAACCATCAGAATGGGGTTTTCAAGGGGTTTCAGGATTTTGGCCACCGTGGTCTCACTAAACTTCACTTGACCTCGGGCACCCAAATTCAGGGGGTTCCTGATGGGTTCCAGACCCACTGAAGTTTCCTCCTGGACTCTGAAGCACGAGATTTGAATTGGGATTCACTGCTGAAAAACTCACACCCCAAAAAATTCCCACCACGAAGGAGCAGGGGGCAAACAGAGATGAATCTCAGAGGAAATATCAAGGCCACGTCTTTCTGCTTGCTGATTTTTTCTCTCCCTGCACACTGAGTCATGCCCAGCTAGCTCAGAGTTCAGCTGCAACACACAAGGAAAATTTAAAGCTATCGCAGCCCCAAATCATTAACAGCTTTGAAGGGCTGAAATTTGGGAAGTGTCAGAAAGATGTCAACTCGATTCTGCAGCACGGGCAATGCATTCAGGTGATCGAGAAATAAACAGCTAACATTTATCGAAAATTCTTTAAGTATCTGCAAAAAAACTTGCTCGAAAAGATTGCCAAAGGAAACAAATAAAAGGGAACCTTTTGTTGTATTTACTCCCAGACTTTCTGACCCAGATTTTATGGGGTTATCAGTTGAATGGGATAAATGAGTGATGTCTGCAAGACAAGCACATTGGCAAACAAATATCCAGGTTCACATTCAAAATTACCATTACTCCTATCTCTGAAACACTCTGCCCAAACCTCACCTCTTGGAGAACTGAGTATTCTTTCCTGATCAGTGACCTTCGTTTTTATGGCTTGTGTATACTCATTTGTTTTCCTGCCAGCTTTGCCTTTTAGTTTACACTGCAATTTTTTTCCCCGTGAAGTGAAACCCCAATGTATTTATAAAGAGCTTTGTTTTCCCTCAGCCTTTTTTCCAGCGTGCAGCACGAGTCCAGCTGAGTTAGTAGAACTGTAGGCACAGAAAGGTCACCAAAATCACAGGAAATAACAGCTTATTTTTTCAGTTTTTAATAGAGATCAGCCTCTTGTCCTTGCTGAAATGGAATTGTTGCCTTAGGGAAGTGATTTAAGGCTTGTAATGGGCACTGCTTTTTATTGATCAACTGATGAAATTAATTTCATAGCTACACAGCAAATGTTATTTACATTATTGACTCTTTCCATGATGATATTTGGGATGCATTATCCAGTATTAAGTATTTTAGCAGCAACAAATTCATGGTGGTCACTGTCATATGTGAGGATTTAACAAAGTTCAGCAGCTTTCATTGCTTAGACATTCAACATCTCATTAACTTTCAGTGCTGGAGAAGCAAATAATTTATTACCTCAAGTCAGAAGACAAATGTTACAAATTCTGCTAATAATTGCAGCCACTTGAGGATGTGTTTGGGGACAGGCTGAGCTAACAGAACAGCTTTTATGATGAGGACAATAATGGCTAAAACAGAAAGATTTTGCTTCTTGCTGGAGAAGAAGCTGTGCCAAAGCTGCTGCCGGGCTCTGGCAGTGCGAGGAGCTGAGTGGGGCTGGAAACATCCCCCAGCCTCCTCCACGTCCTGTGACACGAGGCAGGAGAGGCATTTTCTGCACAGACCACAGCCACTGGTCTCCACTGCCATCAGTGGCTGTGCCTGAGCTGATGAGTTCATGCAAAGCTGTCCTGAAACTTCCCAATAGCAGCTGCAGCTTTGGCGTGGAGAAGAACTGAGCCGGTGATTTTTAAATCTCCCAGGTCAGTATGACTGCAGAAGTTGAGTTTATGCCTTTTTTTTTTAAATTTTGCTGGGTTCAAATCCACCTTAGCAGGAAACACTTTTAGTGGTAGCAACGACCTGCAAATCCATCAGAGTATATATTGATTTTCCAGAAGGGAATTACCTGATACAGGTTGTTTGTCCCCCCACTGTCTCACTCTTTTTTGCCACACACACTCTGAGTTTACTGTGGAAAACCCACTGGAGTAGAGTGCAAACCTCTTTCTGGATCTGCACCACTTGCACTGTTTCCAAGACTCTAAAACTCCTCTGAGCAAATCCCACTGAAATCTTACAAACTACCTGATGATCAAACAGCTCCCAGGAAATGCCATCTGTAAAGGTTTGATTTGCTAAGAAATCTGTAAGAAATAAATGCATGAGCTCGACGTGATGATGCTCAGAAACTCCCAACTCTTTGTTTTCCCCCAGACCGCCCGGGGTTGTTGAATGTGAAGCCCATCGAAGACATTCAGGACAACCTTCTGCAAGCCCTGGAGCTGCAGCTGAAGCTGAACCACCCCGAGTCCTCGCAGCTGTTTGCAAAGCTGCTGCAGAAAATGACGGACCTCAGGCAGATCGTCACGGAGCACGTGCAGCTCCTGCAGGTCATCAAGAAAACCGAGACAGACATGAGCCTCCACCCACTCCTACAAGAGATCTACAAGGACTTGTATTAATGGGCAGAGCAGTTCTTGATCCCCTGACATAATGTATGTTCTTCAGATTGCACTATTTCTTTGAGGGAAAACTTTGCATACCTAAGAAATTACTGTGAAACAGCATTTAAAAAGAGAGAGCTTAGTATAGTAGATCTATTTTATGCATATTGTTTATAAAGACACATTTACAATTTACTTTTAATATTAAAAATATCTATATCATAAAAATGTTGGCAGTATTTTCAGAATTAATTTTTTAACTATGTTATTTCTTAAAATTGCTTGTCCAAGTATGATCGATGCTTCACTCAAGTTGGTTAAGCATGCAGTTAAATTTTCAACTAAATAAAAACCTTTCTCCTTGAACATTTCCAGGGAAATGTTTGAAGTATTACGTTCAATTCTGTGCTCCCAAGGCAGCAGCAAAATAAAATTCAGTGTAACTGCCCAGGAGAGTTTCAAAGGCCAAAGGGAGAAGTGTCAGGTCTGACAATATTTGTGCCTTCCAGAATAAGATTTGACACTGACTGAGCTCTGTAAAGGGGGCTTGGTGTAAGGAAAAAGTAGGCCCCTCATTTGTGCGCAAAGCCAAAAATTAGATGTCATTTCAAGAACTAATTAAGGAAGGAATATGCCCTGCTCAGCACTTTTGGGAAACAAGAGTCTTTTTCATTCCTCTGCTCATGCAGGTTTGAGGCAGGTGGAGCAGCAGCTGCTCCCCAAGGCCTCCAATTCCCACCCCACAGCAGCCAGAGCTGAGCTGGAACAGGTTGGTACAAACCTCTTGGCCTGGGACCTTCCCCAATTATTTGATAAACTGCCATTGAACAGCAGTCAAAATATCCTGGAAAATTACAATGTCGTGACAAATCAGCTCCTGAACAAAAGCAAGGTTTGGATTAATTCCCGAAAAGATAAAGCCGTGGTGGAAACCCTGCACCCTTAGTGGGACTTGAGCTCTCACCGTTCATCCCAAGGATGCTGGGAGATGTTCCTGCTGTGAGGTCGTTGCTTTTCTTGCATGTGTTGCCCTGTGATGTCACCCAAGAGTTCCCCAGGGAGCAGAGCACAGCAGAGTGAACAAGTTTAACAGAAGATAAATTTCCCAATACTGCCATGTTGGGGTATTCTTGGTGCTGAGGTCCTTGGATTCACATTTCACCTGCCCACATTTGACAGTCTGTGAATGTGACCCCTGGCAAAATCAAGCAGGGGAGACCCACACTGGTGGACCACAAGAGGGAATACTGGGGGAAAAGCCACTATTTGTAACTTATATATCAAAGTAAGGAGAGGTCCCCAATTGAATATTCTTGGTTTCCTCTCCATATTAATATTTTATTTATGTAGCAAAAAATGTGCCTTAAACTTAAGTTTAAACAAGTTGAGTGATGCCTAAGTGGACAAAGAGGTGATGTGGGTGTGAGTTGGATCTTCAGGGAGTGCAAATTGGCTTCGCTCCTAACGTAGACCTTGAAACTCTTAAGTCGATGCAAATGATGCAATAAAGAAGCTGAGAGAGGTAAATACTAAAATTAATCCTTCAGCTCCTGCCTTCTACACCTGGAAACGTTTCCTGCTGCTTGTTTCAGGTAACCTCTGGGCCTGAGGTCAGCAGTGAGCGTTATTCCCACCAGGAAGTTTGGGGAATTGGATCATTCAGCCTCCAGGTTGAAAGCCCACAGGTGGAATTGCACTGAGATGAAGTCACTGCGAGGCTGAAGGGAACAGCTTTGATCCTGCCAGGCTTGCAGTGAGATCATTTCAGGGAGGTGAGAAATGATGGCCCCGGAGCAAGCACAGCGTTGCAGTTAATGCTCAGCATCGCACGTCTGCTGCACATTTCAGGTTGCTCCAGCTGAGCACGGCACTGGCAGGAGTTACAGGCACACTTTTTATGGCTGTTACAATGCAAAAGAAAATTCTCTCTCTCTCTCTCTCTCGGGTTTAAGTTGTTTTCCATGGTTCATTTGAAATGTTGCCATCCATCCCTTGGTGGGGGAATTATGCAGAGCTCATCCCCTCCCGCAGAGGATGGATCTGGGATGAGCTGGCGCCGAGAGGGACCCCAGCTCCAACTCTGAATTCCTGTCATAGCAACACGCAGCAAGAACCATTAATCTGAGCCTGCATTTCTTAGACAATTCAATTTCCCACTGGCTGCCCTAGAAATGGAAGTCCAGAAGCAGTTTCAAATAAAGAGGAATTCTGGGGCATGTCCTTACAGAATTAATATTCAAAATTCACTGAAAATAAGTGGCAGAGATGCTCTGATGGGGAAATTGAGTCCAGTACTCTCTTAAAGTACTGAAAAAAATCTGTGTAACCCAGCAGCACATTAACCAAAGAGCTTCATTCCACTCCTGCAAGGGATCATATTTTTGAAATTCAGCAGTGACAGTGCCTAAGCCACTCAGTCCAAAAATCCCTGTATTTTGAGAGTGGGAATGGAACCATAATCAGGACAGTTTTGCAGGAATGGGTGTTATCCTTTATGAGCATGAAAGGACTGAATGCCCAAAAGCCTACACTTTTCTTTCAACTGTATCAGCTGCTCTAATAAAATCTCTTGTTCTCCCTACACCCTGTCTTCTCTCACGTATTGATAGTTACTCACCATGTTTTCCTCAAGCCATGCAAAGTGTTAATTTTCCATGTGAGTTACTAATCACTGACATGTTCTGATTCTAAGCGGTTACGTCATGGTTAAGAAGTTTTGCCTGAAATACTTTTTCTACAAGAATAGGTCTTAAGGGAAAAATGTTCATTTAATGGACAATTGCTGTGTACTAATTTAGAACAAATGACTGTTATGAGGATATGAAAACATTTTCTCAAAAAATAGCATTTTCTCTTGTGAATTCAGAATTTTGATCTAATTGTAAATACTTACTGTTTCTATGGGACTTTATTTATTAAAAACAAAAACTTGCTAATGGGAGTTCATAAGTAGGTTGTAATACTTTCAGACTCTCTGGAGTTTTGGGTAGAATGGGCTACGCCATAAATGAGCAATTTTGGGTTTTGATCTTCAGTGCTACCAAAACCATTGAATAACTCACAAATAGAAGCAGTCAGCTGGTGCATGGCTGCCTTCGAAGAGCTTCATCTCGCTGGTGTTGTGCTGTCCCTCAGTCATCTGTGCACTGCATCATAATATCCTCGGGGATGATGTGGGGTCCTGAAGAGTCCCACAGGCTTTGAAACTTCTGGGCTGTTCCTCTGTCTTGTATTTCCCACTGATCTGCTTTTTCTGTAGAAAAACAGGAGGTGAATTGAGTCTGGGGAAAGTGGTTTGGTGTCCCTGCACACACCCAGCCCATCTCCCGTGCCCTGGCAGGCGTCAGAGCGTTCCGTGGAGGAGCTCAAAGGTCCCTGTCCAACAGGAAAAGTTGCCTTCTTCACACAAAGAACACAGGTGACCATTTCTCCAGCAAATATTGCTGTGAGGGCCTGGAGTGAAAACTGAGAGGAGAAAAAAGCATTTCCAGCATCCCCATTGCTGTGGCAAAGGCAGCCCAGACCAATTTAGTCACGGTTTCCATAACAGTGAGGAAAACCCATTTGTCCCCCTGGTGCAGGTGATTTACTTCCCCTCAGCACTCCCTACCAGAACCTTCTCCCAGCCCAGCCAGCCCTCAGCACTCCAAAACCCTGGAGAAGGGGAAATGGACTTCCCAAGAGCTGCTGTCCCAACCTGTGTGACAGAGCCCCTTCCCTCAGCACACACACCACGGGTTCCAATCATTGGGGGGACAGACGAGCCCTGGGGGGTCAGGATTTAGTATTTCATTTGCAGCTGTAAACTCTGTCTGAGCTTGAGTACATTTTAATTTTTTTTTGTTTTAAATAAGAGGTAATATCCCTTAAATGGATGTAACATCGACTTTGTAAACACAAGCAATACAAAGCTGCAGCTAGAGATTTACAGAAGGAGGAAAACAAAAATGAGGGGAGGAGAAAAAAAACTGAGGGGGAACAACCCCAGCAAACACCTCCTGCATCAGCAGCTCAATCACACACCTGTCAAACAGTTCAGGTTCTCATTCAAGCACTGAAAAATTCTCTGTTTCATCATAAATCCCATTCCAAGTGCCTTGTGTGAGAACCAGTGGTTAAAAATCAGCTGCACAGGGGTGGATCCAACTCCACGGATACAAACAAGGTACTTCCATTCTTCTCAGCACTGTCTAGCCCTGGAAATGATGAATGTAGGAAAAACGATTTCTGAACTTCTGGGTTTTCATTCTGGTAGGCAGGGTATGGATAGGAAACTCAGCAGCACATCTTCACTGGCTTGAAGTAAACACTCAGGAGGCAACGACTGACCCAGCAAAGGAAGAAAGGAGGAAATGATTCCACAGCTCTGGATGCTGTATGATAGTGTTAGACATGAGAGTGTGCAGGATCTTACAGGATTTTACCTTTATTCTTTGTAAGAGCCAAATGTCTCAAGGACTTGGTGTTTGCAGGAGGTTTTAGCGTAACAAAGGCAGCAAACAGCACCTATGAATTCATACAATTCCCAATTCAATACATTCCCAAAATAGGGAAGCTTTGTTCAATTCACAGTCTCTTTCACTGCCTCTCTTTATTGCTTAATGTGACAAATATTGAAGTTTTGCAAGTCTGTAGCTTGGCTAGATCGTAGCAGGAATTCTCTGGGCAAGTCTTGCTCTGGGCAAGCGTTCGTCAAGGCAGTAACTCTTAGATTTTTGGGGTTAAATGTTTCAGGACTTCTTTTAAATGTGAAATTAATCCGCTTCGATCGATTTTTGCAAATGGCTGAGATCAGTTCCCAACTCTCAAATGGGACGAGTTTCTAATTAGGATTTTGCTAACTGAACATGGCTCCCAGCCCGGCTTTGGGAAAGGGTAAAGCCAAAAAAGAGCTTTAGCTGCAAGTGAAAATAGCCCTTCTATTGAGACACACACCGGTTAAGGGCTTTCTTTTTAATTATTAAGCTTCCTTCTCATGTTGGAAATGGGGAGCATTTTCATAACAGCGTTGGCCAAGAGGACTATCCATTGCTCATTATGTTATATGCTGTTACCCAATGGGGTTTTTTTAGTTCAGTGGAGACAGCAAGGGAAAAGTGAACTCTCCAGAGGCAGGGGAGGGAAGGAGGAATACGCAGCACCATTGGTTCTCACACTGGGAAGAGCTGGCAGTGCAGGAGAAGATCTTGTCCTGCTTGCTGCAATGATGATTAAAGCATTCTGTTGTGTCAGCATATCCTCAGTTTGTTAGTGCTAACTCTCAGCTGGCCATATCCTGCCAGATTTGCAAGCAAAGCCTGCCAAGCCATCTCAACAAAAATGTAGCTTTAAATATTATAAATGATGCTGCATTTTGCTGTGGAAATGTTTCCTGAAAAGGCTGTTCCAAAACATCCTCTATTGTTGGGGGAGGGGAGTAAAAGGGGCCTGGGAGAGGGAGGAGGGAGGAAAAAGAGCTACTTTTAATAGACTTTTTTTTTTTTCTTTTGAGGCCAGAGATTCATTTCACATCATTCTGTAAGACCAAATGGATATTTTTTTCCCAGTGACTATAAAACATTACAGTAATAATTTTGTATGTAAGTTTTGGCAACTAAGCTGGAGTGGGAGGAAGGACAGAGGGCATCTGATTTTCTAAAGGATTGCAGTGAGGGATTTTGCAATTGATCAGTTAGTAAAACCTTCTTGGTGAACATCTGCTCGCTGGCAAGGGAGATCTGTCTTCTTCCTGTTGTAATAAATGAAAAATCCCAGCAGAGCAAAGGAGGTGGCTTCTGTAGCGAGGGCAAGCTTCAGGTTCTAGACCTAAAATATGGATTTGGGTCTCCATGTGATAACAGGATCATGTCAGGAACTGATCAATGACATCTCTCCGAATCAGCTGGTCCTGGTGAACTTTGGTCACTGGGTTTCCCTCTGTTCCTGCCCGTGACACAGAACCCAGACCACGAGCCCTGACCCACAAGCAGAGCCCTGAACATTTGTGCAGAGACACAAATTCAAAGCTGTTCACGTTCAAAATTCCAACTGAGGTCCTTCTGCACGGGGAGGTCCTTTTGGAAAGAATGCAGACTCACAAAATCCCTTCACAGGTCAGCCTCAAAGCAGAATAAATGAAAGGAAAGGAATGGTCAGAGCCATGCAGTCAGAAGTAGATTGGGATGTGTCCAGTCCAAAGGAATGGGTTTCTTGCAGTGTGTCAGAACTTAAACTTGCTCTTAAGCTGAACTTTAATCAAAATATTTAGGAGCTCTTTAGCTGAATATTTCCCCAGCTGAATATTTCTTCTTTTATACTTCTTTTCTCTTCAGTTTTCACATTTTAATGTGGATTAATGTGATTAATTCTAGACTGGTAGGAGCGGCACAGTGATGTGCAGGTCCCTCTGCATCTGGACTCTGCCTGCACAGCTGGAGTACAAATATTTGATATTTTTAGTCTATGGGTTTTTACAATGAAATGTAAACAGGGATAATAAAGTCAGATTTAAAGAAGATGGGACTTCCAAGGTGCTTTGCCTTTGCAAGATCAATTTAGGGAATAAAATTCCCTGAGCCCTCCTATTAGGCTTGCACTTGCAGTTCTGTGGGAAAAGACAATGAAAAATGACCATGAGAGACAGGTTTGCTCTAAATATTAAAAATAAAACATATTGAATGCTTAGTAAATTAACAGCCTTTTTTATTCTGCAGTTGTTATTGAGAAAAAATAAAATGTATGAAGGTGATGGACATTTAACTGGGAGTTCTTCACCTTCTTTTTGGGGTGGACTCTACAGTAAGGACTCATTGCATTTCCCATGAAATTCCAAGGGGCAGAGTCTGCTTGCAAGTGTAACTCAAACCTGGGAAAACAGCTTTGGAGCCAACGGCATCGCACCAAAATGAAATCACAGGGGATGAAGTCATGCTCAGAAATTGAGTTTGAAAACACAACCGGGTTGCAAAGGTGGCTTGTAGTGGTTACTTGGAGAGTCTGGTGCTGAAGGGGGCACTTTTGGCACCCAGCAGTAAAAGTTCTGTATCACGAAGAGGGTGTTTTCTGATGCCAGCTATTTTTGGTTCTCCAAAGGCATAACTCTTAATTTGCTCTTTGTAGGAGATTGTGAGGTGTTCACCTGCCAGGTACAGCATGAGTGGTACCACAAGAAATTGTCAGTGGTGGGAATTATACAACTTAAGCCAAATATTATCACAGAAAGGGCTGGGCTGGAAGGGACCTTTAGGATCACCTAGTTCCAATTCCCCTGCCACGGGCAGGGATTTGCTGTGAGGGAGGAAGCAGTGGGCTGTAAAGCACCCACTGATGAATTTTATAGATGATCTCTCCTCTCTGTTTGCTCTCCACTCCCTTTGGTACACAATAAAGCTGTGCTTAACCAGCACCGAGCCTGGCATGCAGTGAACCCAGAGCTTCACTGAAAACTGCCCAGTGCAAGGGAAGAGCCTCAAATCTGGGATCAGGCCTGGAATGGGGAAGCTGCTCATGTCCAGAGAAAAATCCCATTTGTGTTACAAGTGACACCACTCCAGTGTTCCCGGTCTGGGTTCTGTTCACTCTCAGTCAGACAAGGTTTCAAGTAAGAAGTCTTTGAGCCAGGACTTGTTGGATTGGCCTCCATGGGATGATGTAAAAATGAGTTTCATGGCTCCCAACCATCACCACGCTGTCAGAGGGAAGGGTTTGGGTGCCCAAAGTGAGCAGGGTTTGATCCCAAATGGGACACTGGGGTCCCAAAAATGCAGAAGGGATGTTTGCAGAACAGTCAATGCAAAGTAATTTGAAGAATAAATCAGTGAAAAGGGATTGCCATGAGCACGGTGCAAACCCCGTGCCAGCACTGCCATCCTGGGCTGGGCTCGAGCCTCACTTAATTCCAGTGGCTGAGGAATTTCTTTCTGTACAGCCAGAATCCTCTGACCTGCACTTGCAGGAGCATTATTATTCAGTGGTGGGCATCATTAAAACCAGAGGGAGAGAGGAGATGTCGTTGTCCCAAGGTGTCTGCCTGCTTTCTCTGGCTCAAATCACTCCCTGAAGCAGTCCCTGCACGAGGAGAGGTGCCAGTGCAGGGCAGGGGCCAGCCTGCAGCTCCTGCTGCACCCCAGATTCTTCCCATTGTCCCCAGTTCCTGTCCCCTGCATCCGGCCCGTGCCCTTGCTGGCTGCGAGTGCCTGTCCTGCTCTGAGCTCTGCCACTTTGGTTTGCAGCCAAGGGGCTGAGGATACAAATCAGAACAGCATTTCCTTCCCCCGAGCCCATTGTGCCAGGCCAGGGGAGCTGTGCAGCCCCAGCTGCTCTCCCCAGCCATCCTGAGGTCAGCGGCAACCTCGAGGCGGCTTGGGAAGGAGCATCTTGGCAGCTCCAGGAGGAGCAAAGGTGCTCCCAGCAGCTCTGGGTGGGAGAGGGCTGGGAGCTCTCGGGCACCTTCCCTGCCCAGTGTGGAAACAGGAGCACGCTCCTGCAAAAGCAAATCCAAATGCAGTCCACAAAACGAGGCTTTAGTCTGCACTGGGGCAAAAAATCAGACAGTTCACAGCTTCCATGACTGCATCAAGAAAGGCCCTTGTGAAACTCAGCCAGGCTCTTATTTTGGGCCTCAATACTGGAATTTAGTGTCCCTCACCCCAGCAGGTACCGTGGTCATTGCAGGCACTTTCTCTGCCACTATTTTTCCTGGTGGACCTCTTGCACTTTGCACAAATGAACAGACACAGAAAGTCACCGTGCTCATCTGGAGGGCAGTGCTGGGACTTGAAATCCTCGTCCCTCCCACTGCAGGCTTCACTCATTGACCCCTCCTTGCTCCTCATTTGGCATTCCCAAGGCCTGGTATCCAGAAGCACCGAGCAAAAAGCAGCTGGACCCTGCACACACCTAAATACAGATTTCAGAGCCTGACGCTGGGCGCTGGTGTTGAAAGGCTTGTGCAATTCACAGAGCGGGGACAGCAGCGTGTCCAGGAGACACAACAAACATTCTCCTTTACATCCCAAACAAGCCTTCCAGGAGGAGGAGATGGAGCTGTTACCCAATCTGTCACGGTGTTTGTTACTTGTTGTTTGTTTTCATTTTTTTTAAAGACGTTCCAAAGTGCCCTTACGGATTTTTGGAGAAATGTCTTGTGCGCGTTTCATTTTATTTTCCTTTTTTCAGTACAATGACAGCAGCAAAACGAATGAGTCCCCTGCTACAGATCAGACAATGTTTCTTAACAGGGTTTTAAAGCTTGTTGTTACACAAATACAATTGCAGCTGCCAAGAGCCAGCTAATATATTCTTGGCATGCCTGGTGAGCCTTAAATCACAGGCAGTGGGTACGTTCTGCCTGACAGCCAGAGGAGCAAAATTTCACTTGGAGAGGGGCAGGGTAAAGAACTTTTTGTTCAGAATAAAGCCTGTCCCACTCTGCTCAGACACACCAGACCTCCTCGAGCTCAGGAGCTTGTTCTGCACGTCAGGACTGCAGGGCACAAGGATGTTGTCATATGATTGTATCTCCTGATTTTCTTAGAAATTGCCCCAGCTGCGTTTTAATGCTGCTGCTACAATTTGAAATGAGTAATTGCTCAATGGATTAAGAACCCAACATGTTTTATTGGGCATTTTAATGTGTCTTTCAAATGCGGTTTGCAAAGATAACATCTCAGCCTGCCAACTGCACCTTCACCAAAGGAAACTCGTTGTTCTACCCGGCCATTCCGAGCTCCCTGGGTTTACAGCGCTGGGTTTACCCATCCAGAGGAGGAGGGGAGCTCAGGATTGGCCTTCCAGCCAATTGCTCCAAGTGCTTTACAACAATCAGTGCCAGTTTTGTTCATTTTGCTGGTGGGGGAGGCTGGAGCAGTGGGGCTGCAGGTGAGGGATCAGCCTCAGATCACCCAAAAGCCAGTTGCACACTAAACCTCATCCTCAGTTCCCCTCTTACAGGATCTTCTCCAGGACAGCGGAAAAATCTTCCTTTTTCCGAGGAAAAATCCATTATAAAATCCCCACCAGAAATAATTTAATTTACAAACAAGAAAGCTAAACTGGGAGTGCTCCTTTAAAATTCCATTTCCCCAGCTGTGTGTTCCCTTGGAGGTGAGCAACTCTTTGGGGTTTTTAGCTTTTTTCTCTCTTTTTTTTCTTTCCTCCTGGTGGTTTTGAGTGTTATTTTCTCAAGTCCTGAGTGTTATCCAGGGTGCCTAAATCCAGGTACCCTAAATCACCTCAGGGCAGTGCAGCTGTTCAACAATCAGTAAATCAAAATGAATCTCTGTAAGCAATGCAATGTCCCCAGTTTCTGGGCTGGGGCACACCCCTGCATCTGACTTTGTTGGGCAGCTTTTTCCACCCTTTCAGATTGATTCTAAAATCAAACATTTCCCTTCTGTTTGTGCAGGCCCAGGGTGGGAAATATCCAGTGGCATTCCAATATTAAAGCAGAAAAGTCCAGCTTGCGAGAGGCCTTAAAGGAGATGAGAAAAGATTCTCTATATTAAAAAGATAAAAATCCCAGCACTGCCAAGGGCAGATGAGGAAATACCAGAAGAATAAAGATTAATTGTTCAATAGTTTCTTGCTTAAGTCTTAACAGCAAAAGGTTAACTCCCACCAGATGCTTAAAACAATTAAAATTAGCAACAAGCTGGCGTACAGAGAGGAGGAAGAGAATAGGTTAAACATGTTCAGCTGGGTTAGATACATTCAAGTGAGCAAGCTGCAAGGAAATTTACCCTGGAGTATTTAGGGAAATAGCTAAAACAATCTGAACCATTAAATGATTATCTTTAAGAACTCATGGATCACGGAAAAGTGAGGCCTCAGAGGACCCAGGAAGGAAAAATTTCTCCTTTTCTTTTCTTTCTTAAGAAAGGACCAAGAGAATTTCAGGTTAGTCCAGCTTCAAATAGCTAATTAATCACTAATTTGTTCAACTATCCATCTTGGGATATCCAGCCAATAGCAACATCACAAGTATTTTTTGTCAAGACTGAAATCATGCCATGTTAATTTAATTTAATTTCCTTTTTTTGACAGAATAATTGACCTTGTGAGGAAGGGGGAAGCAGTGCATGTGCTGTGACATGTAACATTCCTGTAAACAAGCTGGGGAAGCATTGAAAGCTGAAACTGTTGCAGGTGCAAAAGTGGATTAAAAGTGATATTGGAATAGCTTTTTTTGGAACAGTTTGCTGTCAAACTGAGAGACCATCCCAGCTGGGGTGCACGAGGGGTTTTCTGGGTGCCATTTACTTAATGGCTGGGATAACAAAATACGCAGTGCCCCTAGGAATTCCAAATCCCATCCAAGACCTGAGCATTCTGGAGGCAAGTTTTTAATTCAAGCTGATCCCGAGACGTCGGGATAAACGCCTGGAACCCACACAACAAGGTCCAGCAACCAGAAATGTGACGTTTTCCCTGTACAAGGCAAAATTCCCCCATCCCATCCCAAGCCAGGGGCTGGAGGCAGGGTGACAGGAGGGTGTGGAGGGGGCAGATCCCAACGCACAGCAGAGCTCTGCTGCTGGGGCTGAAAAAGGCAGGCTCAGTGGCCAAAACATCTGCCTGGCTCACAGCTGGCTCTCACCACCACTGTCCATCGCTCTCTTGTGCTGGAAAATTCCGTGGCACTGGCAGCCCTGAGGAGGAGAGCTGGGGAATACACAAAGTGCAGGAGGTTTCTCGTGTGGGACGTGGATTTCTGTCTGTGCAACGCCCTGTTCCCTGGGGAGGGATGCCACCCTTCCCATCCTGGGACAAACCAGCCCCTGCCACATCCAGGCTGGGGTTTTCCTGGTGGCATTTCCAACCCTCTGGCTGCCTTCCTCACACCCAGGCTGTGCTTTGGAGGCAGCAGCTCCTTCCAGGATCATTTTGAAACCCAGGGATGGTACGAATCTGCCTCTCCCTCTCATGGACTGGCCCAGTGTCTTGTGCACAGCCCACTGTTCCCACGAATTGCTGGAGAGGGAGGACTTGATGTTCCCCAGTTCAAGAAAAAGCCTCAGGAAATTGCAAAAAGTCCTGAAAAGCCGCAGTTTGTTTTCATAACATTCTTTTCCTTTTAGAGAAGTCATATTTTTTTCCTTAACATTCTCCCTGATATTTCAGGAGTTAATGGACACTGATGGTCTAAACACAGCAGAAAAAAGGATGGCACAAGACACTGGAAAGGTATCCTGGCTAATTAGCAGGGCTTCGTTTATGTAGGGAAAAAGGATGTTTAAGTTACACCAAAGAGTCTCAGATTTATTTATTTCTGTCATCATCTGGTTCTGAATGAATTTCTAGGTTCCCTCTGGATCCTCTCCTCTAACTCTTTGACTATTTACAAAGCAAAAATGTGCATGTATGCCACGGCTTGATTTCCTAATCCTTAATTTAAGTCTGTCCAAAAGCCAAGCATCCAGTTAGGCTCATTCTGGGACGGGGGGAGCTCAGCCTGGCATTAATCTCCTGCAGGGATCGATGTTCCAGGCTGGGGTTTGCCTTTTCTCTGGAGGTGCTGCTCCTTCTGCAGGCTCTGGATGGAAATTTTAGATGGCTAAATAAAAACGAGACAAATCCCAGTCTCCACCATCATATGCCACCCCGTGTCTTCTTCCCAGTCATATCCAGAAGCTTCTTTCTCTCATTTAATGTATGAAATTTTGAAGAAATCTGCTGCTATAACTAAATAATATCATCTATCCATGGAACCTAGCAAAGCTCTTGTCACCAGTTCATTCTTCTCTCTTTCTTTTACTCCTCCCCTTCACATCCATGACACTTGTAAAATAACCTTGCCTTGGGCAAAGAAAACCTGAGGCACAAGAAATTTTGGGTCTGCCTGGAAAAAAAAATCTCTAATTTTACTCTATTATACAACCCCTCCACTGGGTGTGCTGGTATTTGCTTCTCCCCATGCTGGGCTGGGGTTGCCAAGGCTGTTTCCAAGTCTTCAGGGTGCCTGAGTGCTGCAAAGGTTGTTTGTCCCTGGTTTTTCCTCTGACCTGGACACAGCCCTGCTGGAAGTGCTGAGATTGGCTCAGTCCCACCCCCAGGGGGATCTTTGCCACCCACTCGCTCTTTACTCACGAGAAGGTGGCAAAAGGGCTTCCAGCATCTTCAGAAAATGAAATAATTGCAGGATCTGTAAGTCTGAGTTTAGAGCTCTCAGTGTGAATCCATCCCATCTGGAAGTCAGGTAAGAGGATCAGACTGAGTTTGTGATACAGGTGGGATATGATAAGTCATATTATCCTAATATTCATTAAAAATGGTTCAAATTTGCCTTTCCAAAAGCTTGACCCAGCCTTCCCCTGGGGCCCATTTCTGATTGCCCTGGGCCCCTCTCCCAAAACGTTGGGTGCTTGGAACTGGCTGTTCCAGGTGACAGTTCCCCTCTTTGTTTCCAGCTGTTGCATTTATTATCAGAGGACAAGCAACAATACATTAAATGCTTTCTTAATGTTTGTTTCTCTTAGGCAATTGCCTCTGCCATGGGGATAACGTGCAATCAGGGCTGGAAGGAACAGCAGTGTTTGCAAACCATGGGTGGCTGAGCTGGAAATCTTCTCTGGGTGCATCCAAGAGCAGAAGGGGAAGGGTCCACAAGGCAGAATTTCCATTAAAGTGTGGTAGATTATTCAAAGGTGGGAAATTGCTCCTTTAGCAGGAAACACAGAAAGCCATTAGCAGGTGGAACTGGGCAACAGATATCACACCTCCAGCTGCTGCTGCTCCTGCAGCCAGTGCCACTCTGCAATATTCATTAAAAATGGTTCAGCTTATTACTTTCAAAGAGAGAAATGCTTATTCTATATATTTGTGTCCAGGCTGTTCTCATTAGCAAAGGTTTAAGCACTGAAACAAACATTGACTGCATAAATGACCTCCCCACTGCCCCGTGATAGCAGGAGCTGCAACTCAAGGGGGTTTAATCCAGGTTTTCCCTTTAGCTGAAATGTGTTGGGTTTTTTCCATCTCCCTGGCACCAGCGTTTTCGGCCCCGGAGCTGCCAACAAAACCCCACCTTTGAGACAACAAAGAGACTGAATTGATGCTGAACTGTGTGGGAACGTGCAGCTCACAGACCTGCTCATAAAAAGCAGGAGATGGAGCAGCAGGACAGGCTGCCCCTGCCATTGTCCCACAGTGGCACACAAAGCTTTGTGCCTTTGCCCCCAAATAAACCTCCAGTGAAAGAGGAAACTCCACAGAATGCTCCTCTACAGCAGCCACTCTTTCAGATTCTCCACCTCAACTTCTGCTTTTCCCTTTCAGTCTACCAGGAATAGCTCAAGGCTCTCAGCTCCTGCCTTGGAACAGGAGAATGGATTGGAAGGTCTCTGATCCCCTTCTGGAACTCTTCTTCTATTTCTCTGTTCTAAGTGTGGTATTCAGGTCCTTCCCCAGCCCCTCCACCCTGCTTTCCTTAAGCCTACCCCTGACATCCCAAGTGTTCTTTGGTGCTTCTTTGGATTCCAGTCCTTCAGAGGTGAGAACAACTTGATAATTCATTTTACCTGGAGTAACAGTGGGCACCAGGTTAAAAACAGCCTTGCTTCAAATCCTTTGTTGTACCGAGTTTTCCCCCCTCATTTCTGTTCTCAAGTCACAGAAAATGAGACAAACACACACACTGGACCAGTGTAGCAGAGGCTGAGGGTTTCAGCATCATAATCACCACAGATTTCCTTTGATTTCATAACTGATTTCAACACTTAAGTGAAGAGAGAAAGTAGAACTATAAGAAAGAAATCACTCTTCTGACTCAGTGCTCCTGGAAATCTGTTCCTGAAGTAAACCAAGGAAATCGGTGTTTATCTATTTTTCAGCACAGTTCTTTTCCCTGTTATCAGCTGCCCGAAAAATGTGTGCAATAACCTCCAGCTGAAGGGAGCCTCCAGACCTCCCCCTCAGGTTTTGCAGTCGCTCCCAGAAAATATAATGATGTCTCATTATTGCTCCCACACTGCCTGGGCTCTGTTCTGGAATGCACTGAGACCAACACACCGTTGGCCACAGTGTAACAGAGACAAGCAGGTGGAAAAATAAAATATGCTTTTAATTTCCTGCCATCCACTAACCTCTCGCTCTACCCAAAGCAAAGAGGGATTATAAATAAGATCTCGCTTTTTGTTTGCCACTTGATTGATGAAGTGTTTAAGTAATTCTCACTGAATGTATTTAAAACATATTTTTCCCTGCCACGGCGTGCTCTTGGATTTCTTCTCTTGGAGCTTGTGTTTACAGAGCTTTGCAAAGCCTGAAGGGCTGGAGCTGAGCTTGCAGAATTCCTTGGCTTGCCTGTGTAGGATTGGGCATATAGACAAAATAGTGGAGTGACAATCTGTAAGCAGAGTGCCACTGCCCCAGCCCCGGCCAGATTGATAGCAGTTCTCCCTGCCAGATGATAAAGGAATGACGAAATTATCAGCCAGGGAACTTTGTGACTTGCAGGCTGTGCTGGTGGCTGGTTCTTGCTGCTGCTGGGGAATCCAGGGCAGGTAAATGTGTAACCACAGCAGGGACAAACCCCAGCCCGTGGAGTGGGTACTGATTAACTGAAGAGCAGGAGCTCTGCTCGACCAGGGAGTGTGGGATGGGTGGCTCTTCCCAGGGTGCTCATGGCACTGAGCAGCTCTGTGTTTGCTGAGCTCGTGGTGCTGTGCCTGCTCTGAGAGAAGCAATGCAGAAACGGGCGTTATCAAAAAACAAGAGCAAATAAACAACAAACTCAAACAAAACCCCAAAACTCAAAAAAACCCCTTCAGTCTGGTGGTTGTTTCCAAGAGGTTGTCGCAGTCCTGTCACCTGCATGGCAAACACACCCTGATCCACCAGCAGTTCTGTGGAAAACAAGCGGAGCACTTGGAGCAAAGCCCTGCCTGGACCTTGCATCCACACGGGAGCGTTTCAGCCCTGCCTGACGGGCTGACAGTTAACCCCAAGGAGATAATCCCCTTAGCAAACCCAGCTTGGACGCTCCCCAGACTTGAATTCCTGACAACAAATGTGTAAAATTTCCTCCTTGTCCTGGCCCTTTTTGGCAGCAGGATCTCAGTCCCACGTGGATAAAGAATCCCAATCCGATTGCTTTTTCACTCTGCTCAGAAGTGCAAGGTGCAGGCAGCTTCTCACAGGCATGACATTCCCTCTTCCCAGGCTGAGAAAGAACACACATTGTGTTGTTTCACCAAGCCAAACCCACGAGGGAGAATTGCTCTTAGGGTCAGAAGAAAATTGAGTGAAACAGAAGCACTTTTAATAAAAATAAATGCTGTTTTTATTCCCCGTTAGAAAAATTTCCTTCTCCTTGAAGGACAGAGTATTCTGTGACAAATGTTCTCATTCCTCTTTTATTTTTAATCCAAATTCCCAGCTGTGATTGGCCCCAGGTCACATGCTATTTGTTCTGCCTGAACATCCTCGGATGGTGGCAGAAGTGGTCGTGAGTCCTGTTCTGAGGGAGGCTGCTCTGCACTCTGTAAATCAGAGTGGGACAAACTCTGCAGGGCAGCAGCTCCAGAGAATTCCCTCTGTGTGGGCAGAGAGGTGATCTGTGCCCATCCTGCCCCCACGCATGAGCCAGGGGAGATGGATGGGGGGGTGGCCTTGCCTGGCTGCTCGCAGAGGAGAAAGAGCTGTCCTGGCACCAGAGGAGGGGACAGCAGAGCCTGGGCTGGCACACGGCGGGGGCACCGTGCCAGCTGCCAGGGAGAACGAGAGGGAAAGCACTCCTCCAGAGGTGCTGCAGGACAGCTCTGTAAACAGAGCCACCCCGAGAAGAATTACTGCCCTCCTCCCCAAGCCTCAGCAGTATTCGGATAAACAGCCCGAGAAATGCTGAGCAGAGAAGTGCTGGGGCTTGTGTTTGCACCAGCTCCCTGCAGCTCCCTCTCTTGACTTCTGACTGAGCATTTTCGCTCAGTTGTTCCAGCTGGGTGACATCTAAACATCTCAAGTGGCCTAAGCTGCTCTAATCCCTGGATTTCTCTTCCTGCTTCCTTGTCCTGAAGGAAGCCTGTGAATTTTCGGTGGCTGATCACTCGGTGTCACTTTGTTTTATGGCTGCCTCAGGACAGGAAAAGCCTTTCCAGACGCTGAAGAGTGAGCACCACTGAATTCATGGCTGGATGCCACTGCTCTGCTCGTGAAGATGGGAACAGGAGCGTTTACTCCAGGAAACATTTGCTATTTTTCCTAGTTCAACAAAATGGCAGCTCATTTTAAACTTGTTGTGCCATCCACATGGCCTCTGAGGCACTTTCCTGCAATCAGTGCTCTGATGTAGAAGAGTACATGGTCCCTCAAGGTAGAGGATTTGTCTTTGGGACCAGCAGGTTTTCCAAAGTGACAGGGGAGTTAAGGGGAATATTTTCAGCCTGCTCCTGGGTGTGGTTCCACATGTGCCACCCCAGCAGGTACACAGAGCTCTCCTGGGGGTTTTTGTGACTGGCAGCCACATCTTTGGCACAGGCATTCTGGATATCCAACACTCCAGATTTAACACCCTGGCTCTGCCTCACAACCACCCACGAGCTGGGGAGACTTGATAGGAAGAGTTTTTATTGTATTTTCCCAAGGAGTAGCTCTAAGAAATGCAATCAACAGCCAATTTCAGCTGCTTCTGCCATATTCCTGCAAGGCTTTGAGAAGAATGGCTGGATTTACGGAATCCTGCTCAGGTTATGTCTAATCCATTCGTTTCCTCCTCTTTTCATACAGATGAGATGGATCAAATCTCTGGAGAATGAAGTGTTTTTACCTACAGAACAATGGGATTCAGCAGCAAGGCTGGTTGAGAAGTCCCTCTCTGCAGACACCAGCCTGGAAAGCCACTTTTAGGGCCCAGGTTCATCCAGCATTTGGAACCATTCCCTCCTGATCCTGCTGAGCCTCCTGACAACAGTGCTCTCTGATTTTTGGGTCCTTTGCTCTAAGAACCAGGGTGTTTTCTGTAAATTTGGCTGTGCCATGCATGCAGCCCATATTTCATCCCCTGGGCACTAATCAATAGTTTTGCTGGTATTGAAAATCTCTTGGTTTGTGTCCAATATGATGAATTTTTTCAAGGAACGTTTGTATGAATTTTTTTCATAAAATTTTTCCAGTTTTTTTTGTAGCATTTGTGTGAAGCAGAAATAACAGCTGCCTCCTGAAGCAAGGCCAGCATCAGCCCATTCCCTAAGTTCTGGAATTACTACAGTTGAACTCAATACAGTTTCTGAAATCTTTTTGCAATGAGCACAGCCCTGCTGCATTTCCCAGCTCACCATGGCAGCCACAGACATTTGCACTGAACCTGGACCCTGAAGTTTTGTGTACCAGAAGCTGCAGATGACACCAGAGCTGAGCTGCTGCTGATTAGAGATAATTATGGATTGGCCAGGTAATCTCTAGAGCACTTTTTAAGCTTTCACAGGAGGAGGAATGGAATCATTTCTTGTCTTAGCAAATGATAGCTACTTGTATGCAACCGTGTTAAGGACAGCTTTGTACCCAAATTAGTGACTGGAACAGAGCCTGAGCTCGGAGGCAATCAGTGGGGATGGCTGAGGGGACAAGTGACAGACCTCTCCTCTTCACGTTTTCCCCAGCAGTTTAAACACAGAGGATGCAGGGTGCCTTCCCCTTCCAACCAGCACAGGCACGGAAACGGCCGTGCCCTGACTCGGCAGAGGAGGGGATTGCCTTTTGCAACTGCAAAATTTAAAAATTAATCTTTTACCAGCACGCTGTGAGTGAAACCTGTTGACCAACAGTGTGCAGTGTCCTGTCACCACAGGGGTGACTCAGCACGGGGGCAGCTCGGTGGGGAAAGAAGGAAGTGATGGAGGCAGCAGTGACAGGACTGTCAGATGACCACTGGTGCTGGTCACACGGCAGGGGTGGGGCAGCATGTGCAGAGACATTTATGGCAAAAGGATGCTCCTGGTGTGTTAATTTTAGTGCTTCAGTTTGTTCTGGAATGGGATGAGGAGTCCTTGTCAATGCCGAATCGTCGTGGAGGAAGCTGAAGGGTTCACACAGGAAAAATGTTGAATTATCTAATACTGTTTTAAAAGATTATAAAGTTCCAGAAGAGGCTGTGCATGAAATAATAACCTGGTTATACTTTATCTGCTTATGCCAAAGTTGTGGCAGAATGGTTCACTCCTTCCTTTTGGTGCTGCTTTGGGAAAAGGGGGCAAACATTTCCCTGTGGGAAGGAGCAGAGGTGAGCAGGGCATCATCTGCTCCTGCTCCATCCATTGTCAGAAGACCTGGGAACCTCCGTTTAGCAAGCTTTGACTTCTGCTTCACTCCTGAATTCAAATTCTTGGTGAATCCTGAACGCTGTAGCCAAAAAAACTCTGGGGATACTCTTGGCATAATCCTCGGGCTGCAGAAAACGAAGGGATAATTCTTGGCAGGATGCTCCTGTACTTCATGAGAGCCTTTCCAATCCCCCTGCTTTATTAAACAGAGGAATTGCTCTTATTAAACAGAGAAATTCTCCCTCCTTCAAATCTCAGCCCTCCCCATCTCCGTGGAACAGCTCCTTCATCCCCGCAGTGCCCAGGCTGGCCCATAAATCACACTTGTACAACAAATAGGATTAATTATAGGCCCAGAAATATTCTCGCCCACATTCTCAGCCCTCCACAGCCCGCAAAGCCCTGTGGCAATTAAAATATGTGGATTATGGGTTGCTTCCCCAGGGTCACTGGAAAGCTAAGGACAGATGCTTGGAATCCTCTTGCTGTCAGGAATGCTGCTGCTCTCTTAGACATTAGTGCCGAATAAATAAATAATCTTAGGCCAAGTCAGTTTTTACTCTGTTTTGAAACCTCATGTTGATGCAACAGGGCCTTGCAATAGGGCTGTTTGAAAAAAAACAGTGAAAGTTTCACCTCAGGACCAGACAAAATCTCATGAATTTCATTAACAGCAGGGATTTGGTGCAACTCCAAACTGGGAAGAGCTGCTTGTGGTACATTGCCCTTGGCGGCCTTCCCATGTCTTCAGAGTGATGGGAATCACAGAGTNAGGCCCTGCAAGGGGCTCTGAGCTCTCCCTGGAGCCTTCTCTTCTCCAGGTGAGTACCCCCAGCTCTCCCAGCCTGTGAATGAAGCCAAATGACCAAATGTTCCAGGCTGAGAGGCCAGAGAACATTTCCATGGGGAAGGACACAAGGGACTGGGTCTGCAAATGCAACTGGAAATAATGGAACACAATTAAGACAAAAAAATTGGTTAAAAAATCAAGGAGTACTGAAAGACCATAGATCTAAGAATATTTTTTCCATGAAGTTCTGTTTCTTGGGATCTTAAAAGCAAATGTACCCTGGTTTTTAGGGTAAACCTTAAAATCATTTAATCTTCCTGAGGTGTCTCTTTCAAAAGAGTTTCTCACAACTAGAGAAGGCCCTAAAGAGGAGTAAGGCGTTTGTCCTGCACTCCTGCAGTAAATTGCACGGAATTGCTGACATTTCTCTCCCCTTGTTTTCTCCAGTCACTTCTCTTCCCTCAGAGTATTCCCTCCTTCCTGGCAGCCACATGAAGAGCAAATCAGTGTTTCTGAGCCAGGAAGGGTAAAGGGACCAAAGGCTGGAATTGTGGCTGGCACTGGTGCAGGGAAGAAGGGGACAAATTCTAGAAAGCTTGAGGAACACTGAATTGTTCCTTTATGGCAAGGAGCTCTCCTAGGATTTATCATTCTATTTATGTTCAGCAATTCAGACCGAAGAAATACACAGGGGCAGATTTTTGAGCCTTGAAAGAAGCTTAAAAACATTTCATAAAGGCAGAGCAGGAGATGATTCAGATCGGGTTTGCTTTCAAAGTCCTCTGTGATTTTCTCAATTTTAGCAGAAGGGAGGAATTCACTTCAGGATCATCAGAAAGTTAATTTTGAGGACCTATTGATATTAATGATCAGCACAGACCTGAAGAGACCCAGCAATTTTACTGTACAAAACTATTCTGTATGGGCTAAAAATCCTTTTTATCCCTTTCACCTCTTATGGTTGTAAACACTGCAGCACTAGTTCCATAAAATGAACATTCTGGGCATTTGTCTGAAAAAAACTCTCCTGGAATTAATGACATTAACACTGTTCCTGTGTTTTAAAACATTCATTGCCTGTGTCTGCTTTGATTTTCCAGAGCAGCTGCTGCAGCGACGCTTCCCTCCTTCCCTGAGCACTGGATTTACTCCAGCGCGAGCTGCCTGCCACTGGAAATTGTGCAGACAGGTAGGAAACCACAACCACAGAGAGTGCCACCAGATATAAGAGAGAGATAACACCACCAGGGCATGGCAGAGCAGAGCCAGGCTGGCACCATCCCCGTCTGTCCCGTGGCACTGCTCAGATCAGCCCTGGGTATCTCCGAGGGCAGCTCGTGCTCTGGCACCTCCTTCTTTGTTTTGGCTGTGCAAGGATAAGATCCAGCAGACTCCTGCTTTTAGCTGGTATCCACTGCCTGCTTTCTTCCCTGGTAATTGGAGTCTAATTGGGAATTAATGCTGCCCCACGGAATGTAGTGCACAGCCCAGCCCTGGACTCTGCTGCTCAAACACAGCAGCCTGCATTTGGACATCCTGTGGTGCAAATGGATGTTGTTATTGTATTGTAAGTAGTAAAGTCCATATATTTAAGTTCTTTCTGTGCACTGGCATTATTTAACATTGCAGCAACGTGACAGAGACTAAACAGTGGAGTTTGCCTTGAGGTCCTGATAGGTGGAAGAGCCAGCGGGGAGATTAAGCTGCAGCAGTCAAAATTACAGTGAGGAGCTCCAGATCTTTCCTAATCCTAAATCTCCTATCTAAAAAACGAGAGGCAGAACTAACCTGAGTGCCAGCCTGCCTTCCAGGGCTGTGTGTGGCCATTCTGCACCCCTCTGAACAGATCACAGGTGTGAAGGAGCAGCAGGACTGGCACCAGAGGGAGGTCAGGCCACAATGCCAAAATCCACCTCGGTTTGTGGCACACAGCTGGAAGGGGAGCTGCTGTCCTGCTGCATCCACAGCTCCAGAGCTGGCATCAAGGGGAGGGATTCTTCCCTCCGAAATTTAGTGTAACCTGGCTATTGCTTGGTGAAAACGAGCTCAAACCCAGGCAGCTCAGGTCTATTTCTCAAATTTCACACTTATTTTTCCCACAGCCATGGTTCCCGTTCCAGCAAAGATTCTGCAGAAATACAACACTGGACATTCATTTTTCACATCTTCCTTTGAAGCAGGAGGAAAGCTCACCCTGCAGATGAGACCTACCTGGGGTCTGGGACAGTTTAGCAATTCCTAACCTTTTTTTTTTTTTTTGCACATTTGGATGTGCAAAAAACTTCAATTTCTCATCCATAAAAATAGGGATTTCCATGGGAAGACTTTGATTAACAGTGCATTAGAGATCTTTCCAAATTCCTGCTGCTTACCTATGAGAGCAGAATATTATGGAGCAGGGAGGTTTATGGAGATTTTAAACATGCATTATAGATACTTCATAGGATGAAGGAGTAAATTTGCATTTAGATAGATGCTGCTGTTGCTGTGAGTACATAATCATTTTGAAATGAATTTTTGTCAATGAGTTGCTTTTAAAGGATTCTTAAAAGGAATTATAAGAAATAATAGGTCTTAAATAACAGTATTATTCTCTCTTAATATCGAAGTTAGTGGTATGTGAGTGACTTCATTCCTTTTTGAAATAGAGGAGTGAGTAACTGAGGTGTTCCTTGTCCAGTGCCTGTCAGAATGGGCAGCACAACCCAGAATTCAAATTTTTAATCTGCCTAGACCCTGATGCCTCTAAACAGCCTGCTGGAAAGGTGTCAGAAATGTGGCATTTTTGTGAAAGCCTGTGAGGAAAGTGTAGAGACCTTGCACAAGAGGCAGTCACTGGTTTATTTATTCCAAGTGCTGGAATGCAACCACGAGTCACTTTTTAATGAGGCAGCGTTCTCTGGGGGGCTCGGACACCCATTGCAGGAATTGATGCAATCGTGCTCCAGTCTTGCAACGAGCTGTGGCCAGAGTTTGCAAGGCTTTCCCTAAATTCACATTTCTGCCATCAGGCTGTCCCTGGGTAGCCCTGCTGGTGATGGAGATGAGATCCAGCTCTCTCACAGCCCAAGGTTTCTGCCTGGATCCAAGGGTATTTACTTTGGTTTCTGTGGGGATTGACAAGGACTGACACATCCCTCTGATGGGTGTTGGAGGACAACAATCACACATTTATCTGTATAACAAGTTACACTGGCCACAGACACTGCAGAAACTTTTTGGTTGCCAAAGCCTGGCGAGTTTAGCTTGGGTTCTGGAGCACCAGATAAGAATCTTCCATGTTCCTTGCATGTGCCCAAAATTAAAAGGTTCTCGAGGTCATTTTAGGCCCTCAAATGCATCCTGTGCCCCACATCAACAAACCCTCAGTGACAATGACTTTGTGCAGGTGTGATTGGCTCAAACTCAGCAAACAATTCTGTTTGTAGCTCCAGGAGATGAGCCGTAACCAGCAGTTCACCCTCTTGGAGTTGTGTTAACTCTACAGTATGAGAAAAAATGAAAAAAAATCCATTTTTTTTAGCTGCTCAGCTGAGATGAGCTGAGGCCAGAGCTCTCCTGGAACAGCAGCACTGGGAGCTGTCTCATTTTCAGAGGGGAGCTGCACTTCATCTAAACCAAAGAGCTCGTGGGTGGATCTCAGGGAGCCCGAGCGTGATCCCACTCCGTGCTCCAGCCCTGCTGGGAGCCAGGTGACACGGGAGAGGATGTTCTGTCCCTTAACGGCGTGACAAACACTCCAGGCTGACCACCCCAGCACTGCTGTCACCACTGGAGTGTTGATTCAACAAGATGGGAACAGGAGGGAAAAGCAGTGGCTCAGCACAAGCTGGAGTTCAGCAAACAGCACTGGTGGGCACAAATACCCTCCCTAGGGAAGGAAAACCATTAAATTAATTTAAAATAATTTAAAAGCTGGATCTCTTGGATATCTCCATTTAAAATAAGGCAGCAGCCTGCTCAGAAAAACTGCACCAACAGCCCAGCAGGCACCTAAAAAATCTGTCTTTTGCCACCTGGTTCCCAGGTTGTCATCGGGTGGTGTTAAACCTTTGGTGAGAGACTTGTTCTGAGCCATTTCCTGTGCCACACATCCCCTGATATTTCGGTTCTGAAAGGGCAGAGTGGGGGCTGTGCCCACCACCCCCCAGACTTCCACGGGGAATAAACAACCCCACGTGCCAGGCAGTTCTGCTGTCAGGGGCTTACAGGCGAGAAAACAAAATTCCAGCTCACTCTGAGTCTCGTGCCACGAAATTCAGCCCCGGTAAAAGCCTAAAGCTGCAAAACTGGGAGATGCTTTCAGAGAGATAAGAACAGACTGGGGTGTCAGGAGCTTCAGAGCCTTGGCAGATGGGGCTGCAAAGCTGCTCCTGAAAGAAAGAAAGCTGGGCTGAGCCACGGGGAGATGGATGAGCTGACACCCAGAGTTCAAGTGTGGGGAAGTTTATTTGGCCTGCAAACGTCTCGATTTCCAGCCTGCTGTCTATACCCTTCTTGGGACTAAAAATAAACCTCCAGACGCAGTAAAGAAAGTCGTTTGCTGGCACTTGGGTCTGATTTAAGAATTTTAAAAGAAGGAAACATTAGTTGCATTTCTGGAAAAAGCACTTAATCAGCAAACCAGAGTTCCTTTAAAGGCTCCCTATGGTTAATTCTCCTTCCTTTTACCAAGCAGTCTTCCCCTTCAAGCCTCAATAATTATTTTTTTTCCCAACAAAAGACAGAAATAGTTTTAGAGCAACTTTTACCAATGTTTACTGTGGCATATCGTGCTTATAAAATCTTTTTAATCTGTAACCATTTAACTTTCCTTGGCAAGATAAATCCACGGCCATACAGGTATTTTGTAAATACCACTCCAACTCAGCATCTGAGTCAGAGCACATTATAAAAGAAAGTGGCATTTCAAACAGACTGGGGCTTGCAGGGCAGCAGGATATAGCGAGAAAGAATTTTAGGACGAAGCAGAGTTGAGAGTTCAGGATGTTCTGCATGGCACAGATGGCAACTCTGTGCCCTGGACTTGTGTGAGGGCATTTCTGAGGTCAGCAGCCCTCCCTGGGGGAAGTGAGTCAGCAGAAGCGTAAGTGATTTCAACACCTTTGGTATAAATTCCATAGATTAGTAATAGGAACTTTGCAAAACTCCTGCTAATTCGGGACCTGTGAGACTTTCCACTGAGTAACTTTAAAAAATTACACACGCTGCCACAATATTTGCATTGCAGGGGCTCTGAAGACTCGAGCAGGAGCAAGATTTTACTTTGCTGCATTTGCAAACAGCCCCTGCCCCAGAAAAGGGCAAGGCAAGACACCAGTGTTGTAAGCTAAGTGAATGAAGGACATTAAGAATGAGAATAATTATGTTGAGACAAATATATTGCTATTTATACCACAATTCAAAAGTTCTAGAAAAACATTTCCAGCAAAGGCAGAAGTATCTAAAATGCTTATGTTGGTAAGGAAAACCAGTTGGAAAACACACAAATTGAGGTGAAAAGAAAGCTAAAATAGCAGTTTTCAGGGAAAAAAATTTAAAACTCAAACTCACACAGTTATATCTAGAACAAATTGAGCACATGTAAATTGTTCCAGACCTTAAACCCTTTCAAAAGCATCCCTGTGAGCCCCCTCAGAGGGGTATTCACCAGGGTGCTCTCTGGTTAGACGTGTCTTCCCTAATCCAAGACCCAAATCCATAATCCAGAGGCCTACAGGCATTTCAAGGAATTCTGATTCTCCCGTGGGACTCTGTGGCTGGACTGAACACATCCATCTATAGATGGAGTTTTCCAGCAGTGACAGGCTGGAGGTGTTAATTCAAATTTCTCTCATTTTCCCCTAATGTTCCAGGGCACAACAGGCTAGAAATCCCTAACATGGAATATGATAAAAGTAGAAAGCCAAAGCATTTTAGGTCAGTAAATGATGTGTGTCATTTCTTCCTGCTGCTGTGGGGGAAAGGACATGAGGGATGGGGTGTTTACATGGAGTTTTGCTAATTTAATTACACATGATTTGCATGTTTGCATCTATTGTCCCACACATCTGAATGCCAATATCCAGTCGTCACTTGGCTGTTAATGAACCCCTTTCCCTGGTGAGACAAAATCCAACCCTGTCATAAATTGCACAGTGGGGTTCACAGGGATTGTGCCTCCTCAAACACAGCCACCCCAACTGCCTGGCCACACTCCCCTGCTCTGCGTTTAGGTGAGAAGCAAAAGACTTGGAGCTTGTTGGGAACTTTATCACATGTGAAAATGCAGAAACATTCAGGAAAGGCTGCTAAAATATCTGTGGGGTTTATTTGGGGCAACTCCTGGGCAGGAGCAAGTCTGAGGGGAAAGTTCAGTGAAGACCCAGTGCCTCAACTTGAGTGAAACACGCCTTGAGTTAAAGGTGAGCTTCAGGTGTGGTAAAGAAAAAGTGCTTCTCTTTTGACTTCATACTTCCCACAGTTAGTTAGCCAAGGTGTAAAAAGCTGCATTTTAATGAAAGCCAAGCCCTCTGTAGTATGGCAGCTTCTGTATTCCCATCTCCAAGTGAGGTGCCACACAAAATGCCATTCTCCAGGAGAGCAGAGGGGATTTTCACCCTACAATACCTCCTCTGAGGGAGGTTTGGAGCACTGCTGACTGCTTGCACTGCTCAGAAAAGTCCTGAGCAACCAGTTCTGTCCTGTGCAAACCTCCCTAATGTGCTCATGTTGTTAATATAACCTTATTAATATGTCCACAGTAACACAGCCACTTCTCTCAGTGACCACGGTCATATCAAGGTTTAAGTTTTTAATTCTTAAAATAATAAATTCTGGATCATCCCCTCCTTTTTTGCCCCCTGATTTCCAAATCATTGCTTACAGATCCTTCACTGCTAAATAATGTTTAAATTCCATTTGATAGGCTTGGTTTCTTCCTACAAAGACTACTTTAGCTGGTGTAGCACGTCCATGTGAGCAGGACTTTAAGTGCCCATGCTTGACCTGCCCATTCCAGCCATAGCTGGTCACCCTTCTCTGAGTTCTGAAAGGTGTTTCCTAGATAAACTACCCAGGAAAATGGGGTAAACTACCTCAGATCAGCAGCACTGCTCTTTCAATCCATGGCAGTGGGACCAGTCATTCTTTAAGGAGAGAGAATGATCCCAGCTTTATGCTCACTTTCCTGGCAATAATCAGAAGGCAGACATGAAAACAAAGCCCTGGCTCTCTGAGCCTGATGTTCACCTCTGAAGTGTTGGTGTCCATGCAAGAGATTTGCTGTGTGGCTCAGGGAAGATGCAGAACCAGCAGGTGGAGATCACACATCCTCCCCAACTACCCCAGGGGTGTGAGATGCCCTCAAAACCCTCATAAAGCCCCATAACACTGCCCATTCCTTCCAGCCTGCCTGTACTTTACAGAGCTTGACAGATGGGAACAAGATTTTCTTGCTGTTTGCACTTCCTTTTATGAGTTATTTACTTTTTTTTTATCTGGAGCCCGGATTTGAGACACTCCTGTGCCCACAGTTCTGCTCCTGGAGAATCCAGTCAGTGGCTGTTTGTAGCTTAGTCACTGTTTAAACAAACCCACAGCACACCTGAGCTATGTGAAGAGAACCAGCCTGGTTTATACAGTTTGTAGGTCTATCCTACAGAAATAAAACTACCTTTTTTTTAACATGAATAGGCCCAAATCTGCCATAGTTACTGCATTTGCCACAACAGAATGGGCAAGGCCAAAAAAAGTTCCAAACTTTCTGTAAGAAGCTTAACAATTTTTGAAAGCTCTTTTTCATTCTGTTTTTTTTCAGAGCCCATTCCCAGGATCATGTGATTAAAAACCAGCCCTTCAGTCCCAGGCTTGTGACAATCCCTGTCAGAACCCCAGAATATTCTGAGCTGGCGAGGGCCCACAAGGATCATCACGTGTGGATCCAGCAGCAGATGGATGGCAAACCTCCCACCCAACATTCCCATGGCTGGGACACCAAAAGCAGCAGAGCCCAGCAGGTAACGGGGAAATGGAAAAAGGGATTTAAGCTGCCCTGGGGTTCAGAAGGTGCAGAGAGGGGTGAGGAGCAGAACACAGGAAGGGCAGGGACAAAGGAGCCAAGGAACTGCACAAAGAAGCCCAAATGAGACACCAAGCCACCAGGAGCTGCTCCCTCGGTTTATGACAGTAATTGTTTGCCTTTGTGTGCTCATAAAGGCATTTCAAATAAACAGAACATTTCCTACTATAGGCCATGGCACTGTTTTCTTCCTGGTAAAAGTTTCAAGAGTGCCATAGGAATATTAAGATGCTGACATGTGAAACTCAACAAAAGAGCAACGAGCCTTTTCCTGTTATTAAACAAACGGAAAGTAAATATTCGAGATTGGGATATATTCCATAAGAGGATGTTCTGGGTCTGGTTGTTTGTGGGGTTTTTTTGTATTTAAAAACATATACACCTTTGGCAACAAGTGGGTTTATTTGTGTCATTTCAGTTCCTAGAATGTGATGATTTAGGGGTTTTTCTTGATTTGTTTGTTATTTTGTCCTTCTGTCAGCTGTGACACAGGAACCTAGACAGCCTTTGGGACGAGCTCTGAGACACAATTCAGGTAAAACCTGGATCCTGTAGGATTGTTTCTGTGCAGAAATCTTAAAGCACATTCCTGGATCAGGCACACTCTACATTAGGTGGAGTGACACCAGATTTTCATTTCATTATATAATAAAATAACCTATTCTGCCTCCTTAGCATTCTAAATGAGGTAAAAGTTTTGGAGTCAAACTCAGTTTTAGATGTTACACTCACAGCTATGGGAATTATAAATCACTAGAGCCTCGTTTGCCTGTGGTCCTGGAAGCTGCCTTAAAATGGTCTGGCACAGAGCATTCCCGAAAATCTATTCTATCCTTACATTTAACAAACTGAAAATGCCTAGGAAACCAGAAGAAAAACAGTGGGGAAAAAAAACCCAAACAAACCTGCTGGGTTATTCCTAGAACAGAATTCAGTAATCTTAAATAAGGCCTTCATTTCAGCTCCCTGGAATTCCCTCCTATCTGAATGAAATCCCTGCTCTCTGACCTCTTATTAATGAATGGGGCTGCAAATCACAAAAACAAGCAGTGAAAAACATCTTCAATAAATGAGCACCGAGGCCCAAAGGCTGCTACCTAGAGCTTGTTTAAAATTGGGAGCATGAAAAAGGTCCATGTGCTCACTTAGTGCACAAAACTGTGCCTTCCAGCACCCATTAGATACCCAGGGGAAGAAGGTAAATATTGGGCATCAATATTTGAAGAGAAATGCAATGAGCAAAGCAGTTAATTAACAATTAGGCAGGTGTTTCTAAAAATCTGAGCCACTGCTTTAGGGCTCTGCACTCATCTGAATGCAAGAAAGGGTCGTGCAGAGGAAAACTGGAAGCCAAACAAAAAATAAAATAAAATTTAAAAAAACCACTAAAAATCTGGAAAGCTTTTTTTATTTGTTCCTAAAAGTTCATATAAAGCACCTGATAATTTGAAAAAGATTAAGAAAAGCAAGAGAGGCAATAATCAATATCTGAAAAGTCTGCCAGCCCTTAGAGGACTGGTTTGACTGTCTAAGATGTGCAATTTAAAGGTGGTTTTTGACTGGTTTGTGCCTTTTTAGACACGGGCCCAGGTGCACACTGGACCAATATGAAAATCTATCTCCCATTTACATCTTGCAGTGGAGCAGAACAATTGCTCTGCATTTGCACGGGGCTGTGAGTGGAGCCCGCAGTGAAAATTGCTGTAACATGGACACCTAGTGGAGACACCCGGCTCTTGCTGTGCTCCTTCCAGTTGGAATACACACCAAAAAATGAACTTTCACTGATCATCTCGCTGGAGCCTGGAGTTCTGTGCCCAGCCCGGTGCTGAGCCACACGAGGTGAAGGTGATGCAGGCAGGATTTGGCCGAGCAGAAGCTCTGCAAAAAAGAACAGCTCACCCAGGGGACTGATGGAGCAGAAAAACTAATGACCCAGGCAGAAACAAATGGTTCTTCAGCAAAAGGTAAATAAATCTGGGACTGGAGCTCGAGGGCTGGGTGAAAATCAGGGGGTTTAAGTGCCCTTAATTCCCCCTGGAATGGCAAGCTCAGAACTTTTGCATTTGTTTCCAGGGGGAGAAGGAAAGCAGTGGCTTTGGGGAGACTTGAGCAGAGAAAATTAATGTTCACATCATTTTCAAATGCATCTAGAATACAAACTGAGGGCAGGGAGTGGCTGTGATGCCCTCAGAGAGCTCTGATGGGATGGGATGGATCCTACAAGAATTCTACATCCAAGTGTGTTTAATCTCCAAGAGCACACAATCACTGTCCATGTCTGAGGTAAATATACTCAGGACATACTCATCTCTAACGTCCTCTTTTCTCATGCAGTTCCCTTCACTGCCATCCACCTCGGGATTGCTGCTATTATGGGATTCCTCACTGGGTTGATGCTCGGCCAATATTTGACTTCTCTTTTTTTGTCTCCTGTGAAAACCATCTGAAACTGAGCAGAAACTAACCTTGATTTATTTCTTTAATAAACAAAATTAAGATGCTGCATGTTAATAAAAATGAAAAGTATTCCCTAGTTGTTTTTTTTTTTTTTTAAGTTTCCAAAAACAGTCCTGTATCTCTGTCAAAGTTAATGTAACCAGAATTTCCATGGGAATTTCTGTCAGTCTGGGGAAACTGGAACTGGCTAATGTAAATAACTACAGCCCATCCTCCCACTACTGTCCCCATCACCTTGTGAGAAAGAAAAGGGCTTTATTCAGAAAGGACAGTGTCATATGGGGGTTTCATGGGTTACAAGTAATATGGGATAACAAAATTTTACATTCTGTCATTTACATTCTGTCAAAGCCAGACAGAAATTATTACAATGACAAATCATGACTTGAATTTCATGGGATTCTATGCAAAACCCTTTTCTTTTTTTGGCATGGATTCCAAAATTACATAAAGACAGTGTAAGAACAGATGATTCTTTTATGATTTTATGAGTAGCTTTCTACATGGGCAAATAGTTTTACAGGCTGACATTTCTGTTTCTTTTAATAAGCCTAAGCATGTAAAATATGTATTTAAGGAGTACCTGGCCTGTATGTTTTGGCTGAGGCAGGACTGAGAATTAACTCCCAACTGCCTCCAAAATCCCCAAACACTCAGAAAACCACCTTGGATAACAAAATTCCCCTGTACCTTCCTCCACATGGCCACACTTTTTTTTGGGGGGGTAGATTTTACTGGGGGTAGACACTTCATAGCACAGTAACTAGTTAATATTAGCTGGTAAATATTAGTTCATATAATATTAAATGAGCTCCTATTTTATAAATGGAATATTTCTTCCAAATGATTCCAGATGGGCTTCGCAATGTGGAAGGACACAAACCACAGGCAGGCTGAGAGCACAGGATTGCAAATGTTATGCAGATTTTAAAGGAAATCACCACGTGTGTGGTCACAGGAGGAGGTTAATGAGCCTACCAGGGAGATCGTGTCATGCCACTGGAACTGGTTTGCAGCTCTGCTCCTCCACCAGGGCCTGAGAAATCCTGTGATGACACAGAGCAGGAGCATCTTCTCCCTGGAAAGGTACTGGGAGTTCAGAGGGGTTGCTGTGGATGCACTGGATCTGACACGGATGCCATAACAGATCCATGTTTGTGTCACACAGCTTGGAATTTCTGGGGCTGGCAGTGCAAACAACGGGACACTGAGAGTCAGGCAGCACAGCTGAACTCCAGGCAGCAAAGGCAACTGTGTCAGGGTTTAAGGCAACACATCTCCGGACCTGAAGGGTTCCAGCCATGGTGATTTAGGGAAGAGTCATATCAGCCCTGTCAAAAAGCTGGCATGGGCCTGGACCTTAATTTAATAAAGCAATAAATCAGCTGAGTATCAAGAAATAGTAAGCAAATGAATACTCTGCTCTGTTAGAGCAGTGAATCAGCCAGAGAAAACAGGGAATGCTCTGTTCCCATCCTGCCGTTCCCGAGCTCGGAGACTGCAGCAGAGAGGGGGAAAGCTGAGGGATGACTCGACAGGAGCTGCGGGCGTTCAGCCTCTGCAGGGCAGCAGGGAGCTCGCATCCTCTGCCGCACTGCAGACAGAGCAGCAACGCTCCTGGAAGGAAAAATAAACCCTGCGAACTCCCAGGAAAGGGATGTCCAGTGCTTTTAGTGCAGCCCTGTGTCTCAGGGCAGGATTAGCTTTATTCGTGCTGTTCCTGAAAAATGTTTGTTTAACCTGCTCTGAAAACTCCCGGTGATGGACACGGTACAATCCTCAGCGGTGTCCTCACTCGCAGGTACAATATTATTTTGCAATATATTTTTTCTCCTCCTGTATTCCAGTGGTTCTGCAGGCCTGTTTTGCCCATTTTACCATCTCTAGACTGAGTTATTTCAGCCTTGTCCCTCTCCCCTTGGCTTCTGACAGCAGTGTGGCATTTCTGACTCCCTGGGCTCCGCTGTGACCTCGAGGGCTGCAGTTCAGAGCCTGTCACTTGGGTGCTGCCTGCTCATCTGCTGGCTCATCAGAAAAAGGGAGCCTGCAGACATCCGTGAGAGTGTCTGTACAATTATTGATAGAAGAAATTGACAGATAAAAGAAATGTGGCATGACTCATGCAAAGCCTGTCCTTCAGACAGCAAGTTCTGGCTGCAGCACCATCTGGGCTTATCACCAAGAACAGGAGCAGATATTTGGTTGAAGAAATAGGAGTGTGACTGAGTTAATTGAGGGACTGGCTGTGTGTCCCCTCCCAAGGCTGCACGCTGATAATGAAATGTGAATGACCTGTAGCTCCTTGTGTTTTGTCTGCTTCTCCCTGCAATGAACGTCTCATAGTAAGTGTGTCTGCACAAAGAGAAAATGCAGATACAGCTAGCAGAGATAAACCCCACTTTCATTCAAATGAGACTTGATTTGACAAATTTAGAAGGAATTTTGAATCACGGTGACATCTTTGATGCTGGGTCACTCTCATTCTGTTACCTGGAGTATTTTAATTTGGGTATTTTAATGGCAGAGCTCTGAGAATGAACCTGAAGTTACCAGAGCATCTCTGTACTTTGGTGACAGGAATACATCAGGGCCCTCTGTGGTTTGGCTTCAACACTTTTTATGTGAATCAACATCAAAACAAATTAACAGTCCTGAGCTGATGTATAAAGTAAAACTCTGTAGCAATAACTGTAAGAACACAAGCTTAGTATCCTCATGTTTTGTGCAGTAATTCCTGCCTGGCCTTGTAACCACTATTGCCTGCCCTTTGGCTCACCATAAAAAGCAGGAATGAGAGATAAAATACCTCCTAAGAAGGATGTATTATTACAACTTTTCATCAGGAAATTCTCTGATCTCTGTTGGGAATCAGAACTCTCTGCTGAGAGTCTGTGTCCCTGGAGCCAAACTGTCTTGATCCCCTTTGTGTGACAGTGGTAACCTCAAAACAGGAGCAGGTGTGTCCTGGGTGAAGGTGTGACTCTGGGTTTGATGAGCAAGCTGGTAGAGAAAGGGATGTCGGGTCCTAAACAGTGAAAATGCTTTGTATTTTATCCAGGTGCTTTTATTTTACAGTGACACAAGTACGTCCTCCCGAGCAGGCTCTGAGCTGCAGGATCAGCATCACCTGGTGGGACAGCGCTGCGGCCACTGAGCCACGGGGTTTGTTCCGGAGCCCAAAGGGTGGAACTTTGTCCCTGCGTCCCCCACCCCGCTGAGAAATCATCTCCCCGCGTGTCTCCTGCCCCTCCTCGTGGGGCTCATCGCTCACTCCAAGAGCTCCTCTCACTTGGGCACGGCAGCGCCGGGTGATTTGTTCCCGAGGAGGGGAAAGCACCGCAGCTCCGGCGGGGACAGCACCGCAGCGGAGCCGGGACCACGTTCCCCGTCCTTCCCTGCCGGGAGCGTCCCTCGCTCGGGGCCGGCAGCCGGGCCCGGCCCACGTCCCGCACCGCGGGGCCAGGACACCGCGTCCCCACCTCGGCCAGGGCGGGACAGCCGAGCGAGCCGCTGCCGGCGGGACCGGGCCGCACGGCGGGGATGGAGCGGGACCGGAGATGGAGCAGAACCGACCCCCCAGGCGGGGACGGAGCGGGACAGNCCCCGAACCTGCGGGGACAGCCCGGGACCGGACACTGCCCCCCGAACCCACAGGGACACCTCGGGACCCTCCGGTACCGCCCTGGGGTCCGGGTGCGGGTCCCCCGCGCGTTGCGGCCCCGGCGCTCCCGGTGCAGCCCTGAGGGGATCCCTGGCCCGCCGTCCCTCGCCGAAGCGGATCCCGGTTTAAAGCAGAGGATCCTGCCAGGCCACGGCTCTTGCTGCAGAATGTGTTCCCCGATCCACAGAGTCACAGAGTGTCCCGAGCTGGAAGGGACCCGCTTGGTCACCCAGTCCAGCCCCTGGCCCTGCACAGCCACCCCAACAATCCCACCCTGGGCATCCCTGGCAGCGCTGTCCAAACGCTCCTGCAGCTCAGACTAATCAGAACCGTTTATATTTAGGCACTTGTGTGGTTTCAGCTTTTGTGCTCATTTCTCTGCTTTATTCCTGAATGTACTTCATTTACTGGAGTTTCCCTCATTAACTGTTGGCTGAGGAGCATCCCTGCCTGCTCTGCAGGGGATGCTCCAGAGCCAGATCAGAGATCTCCAGCACATCCCTGCCTGTGTTTGGTGTCAGAGTCACAGAGTTAAACCTGTGTTACCCTGCAGGATCCATGGAGACTTTGCTATTGCAGAGGGGGTCTTGCTGAAACACAGAAAAATGGGTGAACCTTAACTCCTGAGTGTTAAATCTCTTGTTTCCACTTTTTAGGAGGAAAAACTAGGAAATGGCAGAAGCAGTTTTTCACCCCCCAAGAAGGAAAAGAAGAGTTTTCGAGTCATACGAGGCTCCCTTTCCTGTGGATGTAGGGGGGAAGGATTTCAGAGTGTGCCAGGCTGAGATCATTAACAACAACGTGATTGTGAGGAACCCAGAGGATATTGAACAGCTCTACAACAAGGTGCTGCACCCTCTTTGCACAATGTTTGTAGTGTTTTAAATGCAGGTAAAACATAATACTGGTTCAAATCTGCTGCCTTTATGCTTTCCTGCCCCTTCAGCCTCCTGTGATTCTCTGTATTTCCCTTCTCTCCTGAAATACGTACAAAAAGTTTATTCTGGACCAATTGTGAAAAGTCTTTCTTATCCAAGCAAGCAAATTTTGGAATGAAGTGATACTGTGAGCTAAGAAACAGCTGCAAAGCCTTCGTGTTTATGTCTCCTTTCAACATTTCATGCAACTTTTCAAAGCATTTTCTTGTTTTTAAAGCTCAGGAGGTTGAAATATTAATGTTTTATAAGTGCTTGTATGATTCTTTTAACTTCAGAGTGATTTATTCTTGTGTAAAATAATCTGTGTTAAGCTTTTTGTGTCTGAGTACCATTTCAGCAGCATTCTAGAGCAGTGGTGTCTCTTTGGTTTCAGGTGTTGTTTTCAAACATTTGCTGGGAGGTTTTGGCTGACAAATACTCAGAATTCAGGAAAAAGACCCAACACTCCCCAGGCTAAATGGGATTTAAACCCCTGGTTAAATCAGGTGTTTAATACTGAACCAGTTACCAGCAGCTAAACAAACTTTAGGCAGAGCTTAAATGCTGCAGGAGTTCAGCTGTTTGTTCCAGCTGATCTCAGCAGTCCACGTTTTATAACTGGGAAAGAAGTTCATTTTTGTGCCATGAGATAATTGGGGGTTTTTCCTGTCCTTTGCAGGGCTATTTTGGAAAAGGGATCCTTTCCAGGAGCCGGCCAGTGTTCAGCATTTCAGATCCTCTGCTGGTGGCCAAGTGGAGAGGTAAATGTTTGTACCTCATCACTGCTTTGGTAGCTCTTCTCACCTTTCCTCACTCACTGAAGGTGTATTTTTATAAATTACATGCAGGATAATAATCTGTTGGATTAGGTCGAGGGTATCTCTCTCCCCATCTCTTGTGCCCAGGAAAAATCCAAGAACATGAAATCCATGTGGATAATTCCTTAGTGCATTCTCCCAAACCTTCACTGAGTTGTTTCTTGGGAAGTCTGAAGTAAAGGGACCCTCCTGGGACTTTTCTTTCCCTGATTTTCCTGGGGTTTAATCTGCAGATTCTGGTGTCTGTGAAGTCATGAGGGGATGATTTGTGAAGCTTTCAGTGTGCTCTTGGCTGTTTATAGAAAGACTCATTCTTTACTCATCTCCCCCATGACAGTGAAGTCCCAGTGGCCATCACTGGGTTTCATCACATTTTATCCATAATTGTCTGGAGAAAAAAGGAGTATTCAGTTGTTCTCTGGTGCACACTGTTACCTCTGTACCTGCTCTTGTTCTGCTGGGGCCCTGCTTGAAAAGTGGGACCAAAATAGCATTGAGGACTGAAAGAAGGGATAGTTACCACCTCAGTGATCAAAATCACACAAAACCATCTTTATGTGGACTAAACAATGTGTGATTTTTCTTTATACAGGTGTTAACACAAACATGCCCATAATTACATCTCAAAAGTAAGTTAATTTCTATTTTCTTGGTGTTTTTTAGGAAACAGGTTATTCTAGTTTATATTTCTCTTACTGATTTTCAGATTGTTGGCTGCATAAATAATGAGGGTGACTTGCTTCTATTTCTTTAATCATTATTTCATTTACAAATCACATTAGAAGAAGTAGAAATAGGGTTAGGGATGATATTCAGGGTGGTTTTTCATGTCAATCTGCAGGTATTATTGCTGAATGGAAGCCAAGGCTGAGTGCATGCATGGTATGGGTAATTAAGTGTGCACATTTGTGCACAGCAGCTGCTGGGGTGTGTTTGTGAGCTGTGCTGAACCTCTAAGTGTTAATTAAAGGATGTCTTCCCTGGAATTCCTGATTTGTTGTGTTCCCCAGGTACCAGCGCCGCGTGCAGTGGGCTAAAAGTGTCCTGCAAGAGCAGGGCCTCGACGACTGCTCCGTCACCAAAATCCTGCACAATTACACCAAACCCCTGGGGCTGCCCTTCTCCAGAGGGGATGGGGCTGAACAAACTGGAGACAGCTGCACCAGAGGGGGCCCAAACCCAGAAAATACAGACCTGTGCAGGCAGTCTGGCAGTGAAGGAGCCCAAAGTCCTGAGGGTCAGAACGGGGGCTCCCAGGAGGGAGGAGATGCAGCCATGGATGCTGGGAGTGGCTCCAGGGACCAGGAACAAGGGGGTTCCAGAGAAATGGCTGAAGGGTCCTGCCCCCGGGACCCTCCTGTGCTCTGTGGCTGCGAGGGGAAGCAGAGCCCCGAGCAGAGGGCCTGGCAGGGGATGGATTCAAGGGAATGTGCTCCGGAATATGTGCTCGTGCAGGAGGAGGAAGAAGGAAGCTCCTGTCCTGAAGGTGACTCCGCTCATCCACAAGGGAATGTAAGGAAAAAGAGGATCCTAATCTTTTAGAAAAAGCTGCTTTCAGAATTCAGTTCATTTTCCAGTTTAACATTTTAGTAATACAGTCGATTTTTCTTGTAGCTTGTCAAGAAGGAAGTATTGGTATGCAGAAAAAACCCATTTAGGATTTTTGAGTACTTACAGCTCAGCTTGGAAGAGGTATGTCAAGCACTGTGCAAGCTGGTTTGCTTTAATCTGAAAAAGTAAATCTTAAGCTATGTTACAATGTCATTTAATACCTGTTTCTAAAGTACAGGGTCCTCCTGTGTCTCCTAAGTACTTGGATTGTCTTAGTCATTAACTTAGCTTTAATAACCTGTGATAATTATATGAGGTGATTAAAAAAGAGTAAGGGTCCAACCCCATTTGCTTTAGATGAATAATCCCACTGCCAGAGAGACCAGTGGCAGGACTTAAATATAGAAATATCAGGAACATAATGTTTGTATGAATCCTGTTTCAATTGTGCTGCTTTTAAATATATTATGTGTTAATGTTAACACCATGCCTTCAGCAGGGATGACCTTGTAGAAAATTAATTAATTAAGCCTTTGTTCTTGCAAGGCTTTGTGTATAAACTACAGGAGGAATGCAGCTATGAGTTAAACTCACTCTGTTTGCTTTTTCAGGCTTTTTTCTTGGTGTATGCCCTGGGATGTTTAAGTATTTATTATGGTGAGGTAAGAAATTGGAATAATTTTGGATTACTGGGGATACTCTTCCTGTGGATATGGTTTGGTCTGAAATCTTTACCTACTATGGCAGTGATTTATGCTGTTCATTCTGGAGGAGGAAATACCAAACAGAGTAATTGGGAAGTTTTTCTTACAAATAATGGTATTTCTGTTTAGGAAATACAGGTCTGAAAGCTTTAAGTTTACCAGGACAAATAGAATTAAGCACAGTCTGTCTGTAGAGGAAGGATTTTTGTTGTGACTTAGGCAGGAAATATGGGAGAAATAATATGGTGAATAGTCCCATCTGAAATGGCAAAGTTCCTTGGAGTTTTAAACATTAATTCTATCAAGCTATTATTCATGAAATGACAATATTTCTCTCCTTTTAGTTTAAGATTTATCAGCCTTTCCTTTAAACAGGGATGTTATGGGACTGATTGTGAAATGCCTAAAAGGCCCACTAAGTGGAGCACCAGGTTCTTGTCTTGAATTTAGGGATTCTGTGGGTTTTTGCCTGTAGTTCATGCTCTGTGCAGCAGCCTGGGGTGGTGTTGGGCTGTTGTGGTATTTGATACTTGGCTGCAGTGCTGTGTGTAGCAGAGTACAACTGGTTTATATCAATGCAGTGCCCTTGCTGTGTGGTTTTCAGGAGCCCCTGAGCATTGTGAAGCTGTGGGAAGTGTTCAGTGAAGTGAAGCCTGACTTCAAAACCACCTACATGGCCTATCACTACTTCAGGGGCAAGGGCTGGGTGCCCAAGGTGGGGCTGAAGTACGGCACGGATCTCTGTGAGTACCTCCCCAAAAATGGCATCATTTCCTGCTCCCCTCTGCTCCAGGCAAGGCACAGCTCCAGGCCCAGAGAGGAATTCAGTGAGGAGCTGCAGGACTGGAGCAGCCTTTGCTGCTTGGAGTTGGCAAAGGACATCTGGGGTTAGCAGTGAAGTTGGGGTGTGAGTGGAAAGGAACATCCCATATCCAGCAGCTGAAGAGACAGCTTGGAAGGTCTGGTTTGCTTCATGAGGTTCATAATTCCTACAGGACTGCACTGAAATTCCCTTCCCGACTTCCTCTGTCCCCTTCTAAACACATCTTCTGCAGTGTTAATGTGACAATCTCTAGAGTAACAGGTTTGAATCCAGATCCCAATCCACATCAAAGTTCATGCACCTCATTTAATAGAAGCTGGACTTGTGCTGAATTGACAACTTTTTCTCTATATGGGATTTTTTTGAGGGAGAGGGAGAAGGGACTTGGTTTTTTTCATTAATGCTTGAGGGTTTAATATTACACAAACAATTAGTGGTGTCCTTGCTAAGTAATTAAGAACTCCATTTAGCTCCTGTCAACATAACCAGTGCAGTAATGCCTGCTGTTACAGCAGTGATGTGACCACATTGATGGTATTGAGCTCACTGAAACTCTGATCTAACTGGGGTGTTTCTCTTTCATTTCAGTGCTGTATCGAAAAGGACCCCCCTTCTACCACGCCAGGTTTGACACTCACCTTTCTGGCTCATTCCTTTGCTTCAAATTAAATTTCACTCACACCAGTTTAGCATCTTCGCTGGTTAAGCACAGATTCATCACTCAGAATATGTTGCCAGCTGTGTTCACACTGGGAATGTGAGAATCCTTTTAGCAGAGTACTAAGTGACACCATTTCTTTGATTTTAAATAACAGGCATTAAAAATTACAAGTTGCAGTGAGCACATTTAGTACTCATATGATGATACACTCAGGAGAATAACTGGATTTAGTAATACTGACTTAGAAAAATATATGGTCTGGGTAATTTATGTTATTTGGGAGAACTTTTAAGGGATGATAATTGGCTTTATTTGTTGGCTAGTCAGGTTGAACTCCTAGATAATAAATTGGTTATAAGTGTCAGCTTGGCATTAACAAAGAGAATGCTACAAATACCAGAAGGGTGGAGAGGGAAGGTGCCATTGGGCATATCCACAACTTCTCCTCTTTTCCTTATAGAAAAAGACTAAATTTCACAGCCTGCTACCTGCAAGCTGGCAGATTGTTTAATGCCAGTTTTTAGCCTCTAGTTCTTGATTTTTCTTCAGAAAATGGCAATTTCCTCTCTGTGACTTGTCCTGCCTGCTGTGTTTACCAGTTACTCCGTCATTGCTGAGCTGGTGGATGATACTTTTGAAGGTTCCCTTCGCAGACCCCTCAGCTGGATGTCCCTGTCTGGGCTGAACAGAACAACTGCAAATGCTTCTAAGGTACAAGTGCTGGGGTAAAAACAGCTTTGGAATGATAAATATGCAGTTTGGCTCCAGAGAGCAGGGAGTTTGAGGCTGGGAAGAGAATCCTCCTGATGAACATGTTGAGTTGCAGTAGGGAAACAAGTTTCCTTTTTCAATATCCAGGTGAATCCTGGAAGAATTACTATTAAATAATTGTTATTAAAGTTCTGCCACCTGTAGGAATGTTAAAAGTTGTGTGAGGAACAGCAGAAAGACCCGAGGGACGCTTGTTTCCTGGTTGCCACTTCTGTTTTTAAAGCCCTTTCCATCTCCCAGGATTTTCTTTTGAGCAGTGAGACTGAAATTTCCCTGAGATTTTCTGTGGGAGCTTCACGGTGCTGCCATAATCCACTGAAATTCCTGTGTTTCCTGGCTGCCCACAGGAGCTCATGCTGTGCTATTTGATCAGACCTTCTGACATGACTGCAGAGGAGATGTCAACCCCAGAGTGTATGAAGAGAATCAAGGTTCAGGTGAGGGGTTCCTGCTTTCTGCAGCTCCTTGGGAGAACTGTCCCTTGTTCTTTGGCTTGATTTGGGTTTTGCACACATGGCTGCAATAAAATTAAATTCCTTCATGCCCCAAGTCATGAAAAGTGCATTGCAGGCTCTCTGAAAACTTTAAATCTCCTAATCTGAGTGTTGCTGTGCATGGAAGCTTTTGCCTGGGGAAACAGGGATACCTCTGGAGGTGGCAGGGCTAATACATGTGCAGAATAAAGGGAGAATGTGAGAGTTCAGGAACAAACACAGTCATCTACTAAAATTTCTCAATGGTCACATAATAGACATGAATTTTACAGACCTAATCCCCATCCCTCACTGATTATCTGTAGCTTTGGGGTGGGTTTTTTTCCATAATAATTACTGGGTTTTATTTCAGGAACTGATCGTGACTCGTTGGGTTTCTTCCCGTGAGCGCAGTGAGCAGGATGAGTTTTAACTGACTGCACAACAAAAACTCACTTTTATAAAACCACTTCTTGTTGTTTTTTACCTGATGTCCTGATGAACCGTTGCCTCAGAACATTTTCTACCAACATATTCACTTGGTGTGTATAAATGCTATTTAAAATGAGGTGTGTCATGTTTACTGGAGAGAATGTTGTACTGTAAAATGTAACTGAACAGATGAAAAAATTAAAGCTGTGTCCCAACTCAAAACATAGAAAAGATAAAAAGGTGTATGTTTGAGTGGTGGCTACACTGCAGTCGTTAGGAACAGTATTTCTGGTATTATGGCAGCACAAACCTGACTGCACAGTCTTGGTGAAACTGCACAAATTTGGATTTGGGGGAGAGGTTTGGACCGCTGGAACTTATTTTCACAATCACAGCTCAGAATTGAGGAACTCTTCCCAGAATGTGCACGGATTTAAATTTATTCTGGGGCCTAGTCAGATGTTGGGCACCTTTCCCCACATGGGTGAGATGTTTCTTCCCTTGGGATTTGCAGCTTCACATTCAGGCATCTTGGCTTCTTTCCTTTACCATGCAGTTCAGAATGGAAAATGAAATCTGACTGGCAAAGAGGCTGGATTTATTTGTTGTTATATTTATTAGTGATTAAAGGCAAGGAAAATAACAGTCAGGGATTGGGGATTTCAGCAGCACACAGACACATGTTCCCTTTTTTTCACTCATCAGTAAACAATTGTGACAGGAAAAGGCCTTTTTGTTTTACTACAGCTGAAATCACCACGGTTCATTTGTAAAGCCCTGAATTCCACAGCAGTTCTGATTTCGGGTGTGCAGTGTCTTTGCAGAACAGTATCAATACACAAAAACATCCAACAATTAGAAAAAAGTATTACTAAACTCAAAGTTGAAAGAAGATCATAGTTAAATAAACTGTTTGATTAGTTGAACCTCACTCCATTGTAAAGAGAGCTTTTAAAAATAGACACATACGCTTTGATTGTCATCATAATCATTATAGTCATCACGGTCTTTGTGCCTTGTCTACTTCAGTGTATCAGACAGCGGTTCAGCAAAGCAGTCAAAGCAGTGTTCATAGTTGAAACAAGAGGGAGAGATGTTAGCACACAGTGTTCAATCAGACAACGTTTTTCCATAGGAATGGTTCCCATGGAAATCCTCTGCAGTGTGTACAATGTATGTGTGCACTCACTCACTGAAAGGCACAAGCCGAGTCTCCTGACCCTTCCCTGAGGAGCAGGGGGCAGTCAATGCTGTTTTTAACTACCTCAGCCTGAACCCCTGAGCTGTGGAGCCTGATCCCTTCCTTTCCCACTGTCCTACTCCAGCAAGGCGCCGCTTCCAGCCCCGCTGTCCTGCTCCTGCTCGGGCAGGGGCACGACGTAGCAGTCGCTGTGTGCCAGCTGCTGGTGCAGGCTGAGGTACCTGGAGGCCTCCCTGGTGCGTGGCATCAGGAACCTCTCGGTGAACTGCGCCTTGCTCAGGGGCTGCCGGCCCCGGCCCCGCCGCACGCGGTTGACGAAGGCCAGGGCGAAGGTGTAGCAGTTGTGCTGCTGCTCCTCGTACCTGGGGAACAGCTGCTCAGCAAGGGCCCTCCCAGCCAGCACCACTCCTGGGGAGTGCTTGCTCCAGGAAAGCTCCCCAGGAACCTCCCCTTCACCCCAGTGGTTCAATATATTCCATTCATCACAAGCGGTACTCCCCACCCAGGGAACTCTCTCATTTTTATGCTCAGGGATGCAAGATTTGACAAAAATGAGTTCTTAGTTTTTATCCTTACTTGGTTTTTACCTTGTTACCCTTTGCTCTCCCACCTGTTGTTACCAACTCCTTCCTGCAGCCCCAGAGTTAATTGTGTGCCACCACTGGTGTGTGGGAGCTCATTTAAAATCCAGTTCCTTCTATCCGTGATGTTCTCTACTATCCCCCAGTAAGTGAAAAGCTATCTAGAAAATCAGAATCAGGCTTGGCCTGAACCCAAAGGAGTTACAGGATTAGTTTAGTGCAGTTCCTGTCCCTTGAAAAAATAAGCAGAGGATTTAATTAAAAGAGTTCAGTTTTCAGGTCAGTGGTCACTGGTCTGGTTGTGGAAAAAGTAGGTCACTGTGTCAGGGGGTGGCAGATGGAAACCAAGGAAAGCCTGGAGAAGGGATGCACACATCTCTCCACCTTCTGCCAGTGATGTTTTGATGTTGAGTTGGTTTTAGTATTACTGGGAACTGTTAACACAAATCCTGTTGGCTTTACCAGCTCTGTAAACATCTAAAAATGCTTTTCTAAATTTAATTCTTCCATATCCTATAGAGAGGTAATGTGTGATCCCTGAAATTTTATAGTCAGCACATAGAGAATTGCTAAAAATTGCTTTTGATTTGATGTTTTCTTTTTTTCTTCTATATTATGGTTACATTCATTCTGTGAAAGCCAGGCAGGCTCTGTGTTACAGCTGCTCTTACTGAGGGACAGTCCCAGGACTGGTGTTTTCCTGGAGAGCTGCTCCGTCACCAGAAGAGCTGGAAGTCAGCCTGGTTTCCCATTTCTCACCACTGACAACAAAAACATCATCTGGGTATCAGAACGGGGCAAGAATCCCATCACTGTGCTCAGCCTTCAAATGCAAATACAACTCAAACTGCTGAAGCTTAGAAAAATAATTATGCAGCATGCAGGTAATGTTTCACTGAACTGGGGCTTTAATGCAAAATTCCCTGAAGCCACCTCTTGTTTTAGAGCTTTTATGTTCCAGCATAAAATACTTAAAATTCAGAACACACTGTCAGCCAGGGCAGGCTGAGGGTGATCCTGGGGCTGTCAGGAATGAGTGTCCTGAAGGACAGCAGGCTCTGAGTGACCCCCAAACCTCGTGGGGTCCGAGAGGGGCCAGCCCAGCTCATCCCAAACACACCCCAGCTGTTACCTACACACCTGTGAGGGAGCCAGGCCTCTTCCAAGGAAAACTCCTCCAGGAGGTCGTCCCACTGCTGCAGGAGCTCCCACATGTCCGGCTGCACCAGGGGGATGCTGATGCACTGCTCCCAGCCACTGCCTGCCCTGTGCACACCCTCCTGGTCATAGTTGTACACCACGCCTGGAAACACAGCAATGGGGAGCTGGGGAACACACACAGCCTGTCTGGGGGATTTTTGTGACTTAACTTCCCATCAGTGGAGCAGGAAATGCAGTCCTGGCTTCCAGCAAAAACTGGTCTCGTTTTCACAGCGTGGTTTGAAAAAAAGTTTTGCTCTTTGGATAATCAGAGCAACTTAAGGACAATCACGCTCCATTTGTAACCCCCAAATTAGATGGTCTTTGTATTAAATATACATCTGAAATGATGTTTTGCAGGGTGGGCCTACTCTAGGGAAAACCCAATAGGACTTTTAATAATGTTTTTTAATTAGGGGTGTTTTTACAATTAGCAAAAACCTTGTTTAGCTCAAAAATTCCTGTAATTCCTTTACAGCAGGCCTAGCCTTTCATTCCAGGGGTGGAAGGCACCTGTTTATTCCATTCAATGCCTGTTTAATCCATTCAGGGGAATGGATTTGCTCTGGAGCTCTGCTGCAAGGTGAGATAATTCCCAGTGGCCCGATCCCAGGGTATTCCGAGCTGGAATTGGCAGGGCAGCACGGGTGGCTCGAGGGGACACGGGGCTGAGCTGGCTCCTGCCGGGGGGTGGCAGGGGGGCTGGTTACCCTTGGAGTTGGTGATCCCGACGTGCAGGTCCGAGTGCCCGTCGTAGCCCCTGCGAGGGGAGCAGAGGGGCTGGTGAGGGACGGGATCCCGGCCTGTCCCGGCAGGAATGTCCCTGCACGGGCGGGAGGCAGAGCTCCGCTGACCCCTGCGAAGGGCGACTGCGCTCCCAGAACGGGCGTGACCCCTGTCCCTGCCCCATCCTTTCCCCTTCCCCTCCTCCTCCCTTTCCTTCGCCTTGTGTTCCCCTTTCCTTTCCCCTTCCTTCCCCTTTCCCTTCCCCTGCCCTTTGCCCTCCGCATTCCCATTCCCTTCCCTTTCTCCCATTCCCCTGCCCTTTGCCCTCCCCATTCCCTCCCAGTGACCTCCCTTTTCCCCTCTCCTCCCTTCCCCTTTCCCCTCCCCTCCTCATTCCCCTCTCCTCCCCTTCACCGTTCCCATTCTCCTCCCATTCCCTCCCTTTTCCCCTCCCATTTTCCCTCCCTTT
>VWZW01005342.1:72792-113291 GCA_013397115.1 Edolisoma coerulescens | reverse complement strand
AAAAAAAAAAAATTAAAATCTATTTAAAAAAAAAAATTGGCTGCATGGAAAAAAAATCCCTTAATCCCAGGAGGGTTTTCTCCCTCTCTGGCCTAACATATGCTGTCTTGTGAGCTGAGTGGTAGTGTAAATACAGGTCCAGTGAAAGCTTAAGCTGGTAAAAACTTGCTAAATAGAGTTTGGGTGCTTTTGGGTTTTTTTTCTCCACTAAGTCAGCTAAATGTATAACTACAAAACCCACTGGGAATAATGATCAGTGTAGGGTTTTCTCCTTAAAAAGGAGCTGGTACATTATACCTCAGTAGTACCTGGAGCTCAGAGTAGCATTTACTGCACTCTTGGGGGGTGTGGGGACGGGGCTGGACAGGGCCTGGCTCTCCAGGTGCTGCCAGTCAGGTTCCCACCCCTGTTGGACACTAATTCAATTGCTCAGAGTCAGGAGTGGCTCCTGGAGCAGCTCCTGTAGAGCAGATGCAGCAGAGCAGCCCTGGTGGCAGAGGCAGAGCCAAACTGAACTTCCTGCACCCACGGGGGCTCGGACACGGCAGCAGGAGGGAGGTGTTTTCTGCCCCACAGCCAGCAGTGGCTCTGCAGCAGCTCAGTGCCTCCTTCCACCTTTTCCCCAGCAATGCTGAAGGCCCAGGAGAGCTGAGGGATTAATGCACATCTCTGCTGAGTTAACAGAACCGTTACTGAATTCTGGCTTGGTTAAAAAACGTGATTTCTGTTTGTGTGGCAAAAGCAGTTTGATTGTGAAATCTGACAGCAGAAGTTCATTCTGAGAGTCATTTGCATTAACTCTGCAGTTGAACCAAGAACTCAGTGGGCACTCCAGTGGCTGCTGAGGAACAGCTTGGACACACCTGAGCATGAGCTGGCAGCCTGACTCAGGTCCTTGTAAAGCACTTGGGGTTGCAGTGAGACACTGCTCAGTGTTTGTAAATATAAACTGAGATGTGGGGGTTATTTTAGAACGGTGTGGTTGCAATGGAAGGCAGGTGTGGAACTGGTTTGATTATCCAGAGCAATATAAAAGCATAAAAATAATACTTAAAAATGCGTAAGAAAGAAAGGAAGGAAGAAAAGCCAAAGAGCAGGAAGGTTTGTAATCACCACCTGTGGATCAGTGACTGGACTGGGTGATGGCCACAGTCTTGATCCAGCAGGGCTGGGGGATTATGAAGCAAAATGCATTCAGAGAGCCTTGGGCAGGAAGCTGCTGCCAGCTGGGCAAACAGGGGTTGGTGGCACCAGGATCTGGGTCCTTGCTGGGAGGGGAACAGCAGGAACCTCAGTCTGGGAGTCAAACATCTTTAACTGGCCCCAAGCAGTGACCCCAGGATGATCCATTCAGCTGCTGCTGGCATTTCTGGGTCAGGACAGTGACACTGCAGCTGTGAGAGGGGAGCTCCTCCCCTCTGCCCTGCCCATGCCAGCTGTGCCCTCTGTTCTGACCTGGAAATTAAACTTTCCTGTAATTATTCCCCTCCTGAAGTTAATTTTTAGCAGTGCTCACTGCAGGCAGGCCTGGCCTTGGCAGTGTCTGTAACAAACATCAGTTCCCAGCTTCTTGGTGAAACTGGCCCATGAAGGCACCAGTGAAGCTCTGAAGTCCAGTCAGTGCAATTGGTCAGCACTAATTACAAAGGAGAAGGCAAATTATCCCTAAGAGAGATGCCACACTCACAGAGGATGCTTCAAGGGCACCCCAGCACCCTTCCTACCCTAGAACACTTCCCCAGCCCTCACCCTCCCCAGGAAGCTCATCCCCACCTGCTCCTGCTCATACTTTTTTCCAGAAAGAAATATGGTCAGGAATACACAAAAAAATCAATGGAGAGAGGATGTTCTTTACCTTAAACCCTGATTTACTTTGCCCCAAGAAGCCACGAGGAGTAGTCTGAAATTAGAAAGGTAACTTGTTTTTAAGAGCTGCCCAGGGACTTACAAGGTCTGAGTTTCCAAGTTCTTCACTCAGCACCTTTCATTTAATTGGACATCAAATGCTGGTTAAAATAAACCTATTGATCAAAAATATTTAAATTTTTCAAAAGACACATCATCTGGTTTAAAAATCATGGGTTAATGGTTTCTTTTGGGAAATCAGAGTTAAAGTAAAAGTAGCTTACCTGTTCTGGGTTTTTTTTTCTTCCCCTTTTTAAGCTTATTGTAATGAAGTTGAAATTAGAGATCAATAATGTTTAGACAGAGCTGCAGTCCAAATACCAAGAATATTATTAAAAACCATGCAGAACTATATGGAACAGTCTCCTCTCAATTTAGTTTTTGGCTGCAAAGTTTATGGTCATTCTCAGTTATCACCCAGGGATTAATATCCCACCCTTTTTGTTCTGTTCTAGCAGATTCTGAGGACACACTGGAGGTTATTTCTGAGTCTGGCTCTCCTCCCTTTCACAAGATCTCTGTGGGGTTGTGTTGCTGCAGATGAGAAGCTGCAGTGGCTGTTTGGGCATTACAGGGAGAGCTGGACACAGGGAATGTCAGAGTTCCCAGCACAGGCAGCAGCTCTGCCCAGCAGCTTTGGGGTGGAGGTGCCCGAGGGCACAGCCAGCCCCTGTCACCACCCACTGCCCCCAGTACCTGTGCACTCAGAGCAGGGCAAAGGCCCAAACTGGGCTTCCATTTGTGCCCCAATAACCACACTGCACCAGGCTGCTATTTAAAAAAAGCCATTTTTAGATTCGACCACCTATTCCTGTCCTCCATGGAGCTCAGCCAAGACAAAACACTCACTGCCACCTCAGTGAACAAGAGAAAACAGAGCAAAAGTGGTGCAGGGAAACAGCCTGAGAGCACACCACTGTGGGTGTCCAGAGCAGCTGCTGAAAGATCATTGCAGTAGGAAAAAAAACTGTCTTGTCATGTGAATGGAAAGGTGAAGGTTGTTTTATCAAGTGTGTTTTTACTTGCACTGCTATTATTTATCAGTTACTTTTTAAAAATTACTATTCAAAATGTCATTTCCTGATGTCCCACTCAGAACTGTGGATGACTACATTAAAATTATGACATTGAATCTTAAACCTAAAATTTAATTTATTTTATTAAAATAAGATAATCAGAGGAACCTTGGCTTACAATAAATGCATTTTCTCAGGAGCAATAAAAACAAAATTAAAACCCAAATCAACAAGAAAAACTGTATATGCTCAGTTTCCTCTTGCTAGTGCATCTCTTGGACGACAGCTTCCGATGGGATGCAGCCTCTGCAGGAGATGGGAACATCCCTCAGCCTTTTCCAGCCCCCAGCCCAGCATTCCTCACTCACCCCTGGCTGGGCTGCAGGAACAGGTCCATAGTACCAAAGGCAGCTGGAGGCCTCTCAAGATGACCAAAGCAGGACTGGCTCACCTCCTTCTCTGAGCAGGACAATTCACAACAGATTCCATCCTTTTGCAAGAGTTTTTCTTCTATGTGCAAAACTATTGCAAAACTATTTTGTGTTGAATTAGCATTTGAACTTATTTCATTGGCTTGGTGAAGCTCTTAGGCAGGAGCTGATTTCCAGAGTTTTTTCCTCTTCCCACTCCAGGCACAACTCCCCAGGCTGAGGTGGCACTTGGCATGGGGCAGTCAGAGCACCAGAACATCACCTGTCCTCAGAGCCACCCTCACTGAGCACAGATCAAACCCAGCCAGAGCCACTGCCAAAGAAACAGCCATCGCTTCTGGGAAGGGGAAAATAAGGCTCAAGTGCATCTATTAAAAAAATAGTAATAGATCTCTTGATTTGTAGTCTGTTACCTCTCCCAGAACAAGAGATGGTAGCAAAGGCAATGAGGAGCTGTGTCCCTGCAGGCCGAGAACTGCACGAATCCGTAGCAGCTTCTTTGTACAAGTGGGAAGCAGAGGATCCTGCTGGAGGAGCCTGGACACCGTGGGAAGCACAACTTGTGGTCCTCCTGCTGCTCCAGCCTGGGAGCAGGAGGGCAGGAGCAGCTCAGAACACGGGCAGCCTGGTGGAGGTCAGCGTGCACGAGTTGATGTCCTCGGTGTGGGCGGCGCGGTGCAGGGACGGCTCCGAGGCGCTCCGGTTGATTTTGGGTAGGGAGTGCTGCAAGAGCTCGATGGACGACAGGATCTGGGGGAACAGCAGAGTAAAGAGGCTTGTGGGACCAGCAGCTCCCTTTTCCATCTCAAACATCCATCCATCCATTCATTCATTCAGTTCTTATCCGATGCAATTACAGCTTTAAGTGTGTTTTAATGCTCTGAGGGGCACTGGAAACACCTCTCCGGCTGGAGGAGTCCAGCTGTGCCAGCCAGGGTCAGTGCTGGGAGGGGCCTCAGGGACTTTCAGATGGTGGGAGGGTGTTTTTTATTAATTCACAGATGTTAGGATCAATTAACAAGCATCTAAACCATCCTCCAGTACAGTAACAGGGAAGGAACTGCATCTTCTGTCTGACATTTAGAAAGAACTTTCTAAACAATATTTGATTGCAACAGCAAGAAGTTATTTTTCAAAAATTGCTGCTATTTAATTAATTAATGACTCGTAATTACTGAGTATAAAAAAGTACCTTCATCATCCTCACAGTGACAGGAAAAGGTAAAGCATCCCTGGTAAAAATATCAGAAATTGCTACATGACTTTACATCCCCCAGTGGATTTTGTTTGCTTGTTCACAGCTGTGGGGAAGGAAAGGAGGAGTGGCCTCTCATTTCCCTCAACCCCACTCTAAAATAAAATGGATAGCCAGAGATAGATTGCATTTCCATTGTGTCAGGGTGGGGTTTGGCTTATCTCTAGATAGGTCAGGTGTTGAAAGCCTGCTCTGGTGTTAGTCCAGCACAGCCTCAGCCTGCACATGCTCCACATTGTGTTTCATGAACTTCACAGAAACTCCAAGTACAACCAAAATAAAAACCACCAAAAGAGCTGCATTATGACTACAGACAAAAACAGGACACAGGCTGCACTTCCTATTAACCAAAATTTCTGAGTAGACTCCTGGGTGTGCTGATAGCTGTGAATAAAATGCCCAGAGCCCTGTGCAGAACACCACACTCACCTGGGGGAACAGAGGCCGCTCTTCCCTGACTTTCTTCAGGCAATCTGCCACGAGCCTCTTCATGGCTTTGGGGCAGTTCTTGTACAGCTTGCTCAGGTCTGGGGAAGCGTAGCCCCGGCCAACCATGAAAATGATCTGCAAAAACAACAGCCAGCAGCACAAACCCGGGTTACACACGGGGCCTCACTGCTGGGGGGCTTTAGTGCCCCCCAAGGTGATCAAACCCAGTGCCAAAGGACACCACCAGAGCCCTGCAGATTTGGCTGGGTAACAGCTCGGCTTAGTAAAGACTAAACACAAATATTCCATATTCAAAGGTCTGACAACAGTCACTGGGTTTTTTTTCCTTTAGTAAAAAGCACCAAATCCAATCTTCCTGATGTAACGGCAGCATATTTAACACATATTTAAAATGGGAATTTCCCCTAACTGCAAATGTATAAACCAAGATTTTACTGTGCAGCAAAAGCTTTAACCTGAGAATAAATTAACAGGGCACTTCAAATGCTTATAACAGGATTTTTTTTCCTTTGAGTACCTGCACTGTCAGTACTGAGGTGAACATTCAGTTCCAGATTTACTGTAAAACAAAGCAGCTTGTCAACACCACTTCAGTTGGTTTGCATTTGTATTTATCCTGCACTTCTCGAGGCCAAGGGGATGTGCCATGCCCAGAAATAAACTGGAATGTTCCAAGAGGGTTTCTCACCTGATCTCTGTTGTTTATGTGGGAATAGGGCAGCTCTCCCGTCATCAGCTCATATAACACTATTCCATAGGAGTAGACATCTGACTGGAAGCTGAAGGGGTTGCTGTCCTGCATCCGGATCACTTCGGGGGCCTGGCAGGGGGGGAAAACAAACAAATTATCAACAATTAACAGAATTTAGGAAGAGAAAGCACAAGAGAAGGGAAAGGATTTTAGAAGCAGAGACAGCTGAGAAATTAGCGAGCAAAGGATACCTCCAAACCTTACTTAAGGCTCTGCAGAAGTTCAGGCAGGGCTCCTCCACATCTTATTAAAAATACCAATACAGCTCAGACCACACAAAAAAATCAATGCTTTAATTGAACAAGCATTTTGCCATTAGAAAAACTGTTATTATTTGGATTTGCAACGTTTAGTGACTCCTATTACATCTTACACAGAACTGAGCCTGAGTTTCACCATCAGTTCTTGAACTGGTATCCATGTTGAAAGGGAAAAATACAAAATTCTAATACAGACAATCTCTTGTAAATTGATACCAAAACATGGTCAGGAGATGTGAAAGCCAAATACAAAACAGCACACATTGAGGATCAGGGAAGAAATGCAGGAACATTTTAACATATTTGCAAAATTATGAAGCTTCTTCAAATAAACAATGTTGAATGATTGAACAAATCAAGGTGTAAGCCATCAAAATAACTTTCCCATCGGATAAGATTTTTTCCCCCTAAAGAATTCCCTCAGAATTATTGCCCAAAGCACTAAAGTACAACAGCACAAAAACCACAATAAGGGATCACAGGAACTTTTGAGGAAACAGAAACAACCTCCCCTTCTATGTAATGACAGCTCAGCTAAGACAGGCTAAAAATGACTAAAATAAAGGAATTTTTTGTAAATGCCTGCAAAGAGCAAATATGCAGGGTTTTTTTTCCCCCAAGGTCTGTTTCCTCTATACAAATACATTGTATAGCATTGGGTAAATTAGCTGTAAATCCTTTTATGGAAAGCTTAAAAAAAAGTCAGCTTTTTGTAAGTTTTTTTTTAAAGAAAAGAACATTCCTGCTTTTAGAACTTTGCTTCAGGTGATGTGTATATTTTACAGAGCACAAACCAGTCTTGGCCAAGCATCTTGGTATTTTTAATACACATTTCCAGATATACTGGCAGCCCTAAATATTTCAAATAACTCACAAACCCCCAAGGCAGAATCCTTGGGTGCCTCGTACCTACTTTGCACAATTAAACCCTCCAGCACTTCCAATTTCACTTGTCCTACAGCTGGAATAAAAAAATCTACACAGGACTAACAGACCTGAGTGTTCAAAACAGTGCTCAGGTGACAGATGTAAGAGAACAACATTTAAAAGCAGGGAATGTTTTGCTCACCATCCACAGGATCGAGCCCGTGGGCTGCTCCACCTGCTGGGACCCACTCCACCGGGATTTGACAGTGGCCAGCCCAAAGTCTCCTATTTTCACTGTGAGGCCTTCATGAAGAAATATATCTGTGGTTTTGTTAAAGAAACTGCAAGAAATCTGGGTAACAGTTGTGTATTTTCTGACCTGTTTTATTTAAACCTGCTGTGAGCTGTATGTGAAACAAAGGAAAAGGGGTTTTATGGCAGCCGTGTTTAAATTCACGTTTAACACTAAACCAGAGCAGATGTTCTAGCATTATTTGTAGATTTATCTTTATGGTGAGCTAGGACAGAAATCAACAGTTCATTACCATGCATGGCTGCAGCTCCTTAAATAACTGGTACTGAGAAAGGGAAACAGAACAGAGGTCTCAGAACTCAGAAAAGAAATGTAAGAAAAAACAATTACAAAGAGAAGTAAGTATCAAAATAAAATCTGTTTCCATAAAGTTCTCTGGAGGATCTCCTGGGATTTAACTGTGATTGTAACTGGAAATACATCCACACTATTTATAATTATCTCCTTCATGGATCTGTCTGTTATGGGTACCAGCACTTTCTTTGCTGGGGTTATTTTAAGAAGATACCATTTAATGATTTCACTTAGGAATGCTGCAAGTTCAAACAGGTAATTCAGAAATAGAAACATGACTGACTCCATTTCTATGTCAGGAGCAGAGCTAATTTATTTCACAAAAATGATCATCATTATTAGGAATCACAGATTTCTGGCCTCCTATACACTACAATAATTGAGTTTTTTTAGTTTAACTGAAAATGGAATCCACTGACATTCTGGAACTACTGAACTTGGCTTTTTTTTTTTTTTTATGCTGACATTTGCCAAACATCCTGCTCACATTTCATGGAAGGAAACCCCAATTCCTGCTGGTAGCTCCATGGATGTTCCTGGCAATCCCAAAAGCAGGCATTTCAAAGGTGAAAGACATCAGCTCACAACATTTTCACTCTAGATGCATTACTAAATATATTTCATGCAAAAATATATAATGGTAAAAGGCTGCCTTTTCTTGAGTTTAAAGTAAGATTTTTGGCTTCATTTCTGCCAATCATGAGTTCTAAATATATTAAAAATACACGAGAAACAGAAAGAAAGCCATGTGTGCACACAGATGAACAGGCACAAACACCTCCCATCAATGAGCAGGGCAGCATTTGGGTACCAGAGGATTGAATAAACCCCATTTAAGTAAAACAAGAGACTTCTGGAGCACAACTGTTGCACATTTTTATCCCAAGTGTGGTAAACAAGCACAGATGTGCTGCGGAAGTCCTTGCTAAGAAGCAGCTTCTTGCTCTTCAATGGGGATTGCTCATTAGTAGTTATATATAAATATATTTGAAATAGCTATTGCAACCCCCACAGAAAGCTCCATGTCACCAACAAATCACTCTCTCACTGCAGAAAATTAGCTTCAGCAAGGATACTATTGGATTTCATGTCTCTGTGGATGATGTTCTTTGCATGTAAATAGCTGTGAAGGGAAAAGCAGAAGAGAGCCATTAGCAAGGCTGCTCACAAGCAGCATTTTCATTCCCCACAGACAGTTTATTCCATTTATTATACACCCAACCCCTTCACACACCTCTGGCTTTTCAGGATGAGTCTACTTTGGGAACAGAGAAATGTAGTTGTGCTCAGTGCAGTAAAGAAATGTCAGGAAGGAGGAGTGGCATCAGTTCCATTAACCCTGGAAAACTGGGACTGCCCTCATACCCGTGAGATCTGTATCCTGTGCTGAAGTTTACTGCTCCAAACTCTCTTCATTTGAATGTCCTGAGTTTTCTGGTGTCTGACTGGAAACCTGGGTGCTGATCTACAAAAATGAATGAGCTCTGGCAGCAGCAGCTGCTTCTGTGCTCCCAACCATCAGAACAAGGGCTGGAAGGGCAGAGAGGTGGGGCCTGGAGCAGCTCAGACAGAGGGGAAATGTTTCCCAGTCCCTCTGTGTGAGTCCTGTGGAACAGAGCAGACACCCCTCATCTCACAGAGGGTAAATCTGTGTGTGTCAAACACTGCAGTGGTGCAGTAACACAGGAGAGGAAAACCCCTTAATTCTGTGTTTAGAACAGGATTGCATCTTGTGCACTACAGCAAGACCTCAAGCTATAAAAGCGGATAAAACAGAAAATCTAATTAATAAATGACATGAGCTAAGGCAAGAATCCATGGGAAAAATGACTACATCAAAGCCCAGCTGCATCCAACAGCGCTGAGTGAAGAATCTCTCGCTGGTACCCCGCTGTGGCTATTTCAGCACTCGTATTTAGGGTTTGGGGAGGGAAGGAAACCCTGCAGGGCCAGAGGCACAGCCAAGCCCACTCACTCCATGCCCTGCGCCGTCTGCCGGGCGATGTCGATGAGCTGGAACATCTGGAACTTGGTCTCCTGCACGTGCAGGTGTTTGTAGAGGCTGCTGCCCTCACACCACTGGGTGACAATGGCCAGGTTGTCCTTGGTCATGTAGCCCATGAAGAGCAGGATGTTCACGTGCCGGGTCTTCCTGACAGAGGAGCACAAAGAGAAATCAGTGGCTGCATCGAAAATGCTTTCAAAGGTTTTTCAAAATGCACTCCTGGCTGAAGGGATTTCATCTCTGGAATCCTAGGCTGATGTGTGAGTGAAGTTTGGGTTTACAAATAATAAAAATATACCACAGTTGTCAATTTTTTATATATTTTTTAAATAAAACCAGCTGTTTTTTTGCTTTTTAGTTACAAAACTTCCTTTCAGTTATTTTAAATCACCATTTAAGGAAAGGATGTCTGAAAATTCAAATGGTTTGACATCAATAACCAACAGTCACACTTGCAAGTGGTATTAGAAGTTATTGGAATGACAGAAATCACCCTGAAAGCTGGGGAAAAGTGACAGCTTTAGGTAGAAGACTGAATCCCAAGAGAAAACCAAAGGATAACTATAAACCCTAAAGGAATTAGCAGAAGAGGGGATGGTTTTTATGTATCTAATTGGTTCTTTTTCAGGAGTAACATCACAGATACTTCATTGGACACTAAAAAAACCCAGTATTTGAAAGCAGAAAACAGTTACACTGAGCAGTGTATGTGTTTAAGGGGAAAATAATTCTTATGCTGCAATTTGAAGAGGAACAGTTCAAGTGCTCTGCCTGGTGGTGAGAATTAGGGCAGAATTTATTGATCCTCACCTTTTACTGCCCAGTGTGACCTGAACAACTGTGGGTGTTAACACATCACAGAAATACCTGAACTACAACTCTGTCTCTCCACAGAATATCCAGAATTATCACTACACACTTTTTAATTCTTCTCTGGAAATCTGCCTTTTGTGCCTATCACACACAGAACATTGGGCCTCCAAGGAGGGCTGGGATGCAGCACCTGGAATGCCAGAATTTAGCAGGGAAGCACCAACTCACCTCAGGACAGCCACTTCATTCCTGAAAGCCTGGAACTGTTCTGGGGTTGGGTCTACAACCTTTAGGATCTTCACTGCTACATCCCCTGGAAATACAATTACCACAAGAGTTGCTAAAAATGCACCTTTCTTTTCCTCTCCAAAAGAACGTAAACTTGTAACGTAATTATAACTCCCAATTTGTGCACAGCACACCTCTACTAATTTGTACAAAGGTCAAGATTTCCCTGCAGACAAATTTCTGTGGTATCAAGCAGTTGATTTACCTGAATTTCAGTCTAATGGAAAAAGTCATTAATTAATTATTCACACACCTGCCTTCTATTTTTAAGGGCTATGGCTGGCTAGAATGCTTTTTGCAGGACATATATACACACACCTTTGTGGTTTTACTATCAAATTTAAATATTGAAGTGTTTCTATATATAAACTATATATGAAAGTAGAGCCCTTCATTTGAGCACACTAGAAAACTTCTCCTTAATGCAGAACTAACACCTCTCCTTCATGCAGAATTTCTTTAATTATTTAATTCTTGATATTTGAAGAGGTGTAAATGTTCTATTAAAATAAATCTTAATATGAATTTATTTTTCATTACCTTGTCCAGGGAAATCTTACTGAACTTATTTTTCCTCTTGATTTCTGTGCTCCATTTCAGTTCCATAATGAAAATCAGAAACTGTTCATTACTTTTAGTGGAACAATACTGCTTCCCTTGCTGCTGACAGTATTTGGGCTTTGAGACATGCAAGTATTTACTCACTATAAACAGAGGGCAGCAGATAAGTTTCGAGATTTGTTTTGTCAGCTTTTTTAATGACAATACTGCTATTTAAATTAGGGCCTGGAGGGGTTTCTGTGTGTTTCTTTTCAAAATCACAAGGCATGAATTTGGAAACAAATTCTGCAGCTCTGCAGGGTGCCCGTTTTCAAGATATTCCCACACTAACTACACACCAAACTCTCACATTTAAGTTTTTTCATTGAAAAAACTCCACAGTAGAAGCAATTTATGCTGATTTCCTTTCCCTCCCACCTTGAAATGAAGCATGCTAATTAAACCACACAGGTATATTAAGAGAAGGTAAATATAATTTAACATCAAGCTGTGGAATTCCCCAGCTAATAGAAAATAAACCCTTTTCAGAAAGCAAGCTGGTGTAGGACATGGAATGAAGAGATCAGTGCAGTGAAAATGGAGATGCAGCTGTGAGGTTCAGGTTCTGGTGCCTGTGCTTTGCTTTTATTTCAGTGCTGCTCTCTAAGGCAGCCCCTGTTCCTCCCCTGTGCCTTTGGTGGCAGATCAGCTCCCAGCACCACCAAACCCATTTTCCCTGGATTGCTGCCCCACCACATCAGGACTCACCGTGCCACTTGCCCTTGTAAACTGTCCCAAACGAGCCTGAGCCTATCCTGGTGGAGAGCATCACCTCACTGGCTTCTATCTCCCAGTAGTAACTGGAGTCCCTCTGTCCACGAGGCCTCTGCAACAACAATTCACAGGCTTTGATATTTAATCACTTACATTATACACACACAAAAAATCAAATAACTTCCTTCATGCAAGTTCAAGGTGACCTGAAACCTTGAGGGGTTTGTCCTGCAGTTTGGATTTTTGTTTTTCTCCTCAGTTTGTGAGGGGTGGTGGGGTTTTTAGCAAAAAATCCAAACAACAAACCACCACATTTTCTTGGATGTCTTGAACTGCTTATCATGCAGTTCTGCACTAGAAAATTAAACCCTAATCTTAGATACTAAGAGGAACAAATGTTTTATGATCAACTATTTAAAAACAACTGAAATATTTAAGAAAGTGGTTTCTTCAAAAGTACAATGCTAAAATTCTGTAATTCTTGTACATATTTAAATGGAAGAAGCCAAACAGATGAGAGCAAAATTCTCAAATGTCTAAGTGAGCAAAACTGTGAATCCCACTAAGCAACTGTATTTTCATTCTGAAAACTTAGAAGCCTTCAAAACATTGAAGGTATTATTAATTATTATTGTAACTTTTCTTTCTTTCCCCTCATCCCTAAGTTTAAATCAAACCTTTGAGGGAAAAGTTGCATTCTGTAAAATCTGTTTTTCCCTGAGACATTTGACTCTCCAATGGAAATGAAGGCATTATCAATATCCCCCTTCTATGGAAGCAACACAGTTCAAATAGTGCTAATAAAGCCAATTTTAAATATATTAAAACTGGATCAAAAAGATGCAACCTCTAAAGATTTAAGAGGTCATCCTTGACCTGCACTGACAATGTCACACCACTGCCTGAAATTCATTTGCAACCCAGAACACTTTGTTCTGGGTATGTATAACCCAAGGCCATAGTGCCATCATTCCCAAATTAATTAAAATTAAACTGCTACTGTATACACAGAGCAGAGCAATCCAAGATTACCTGCACCTGTAACTGCAGGAATTTATCCCAACACACCACTCCTCCCAGCATAGTTTAACTAATTTGTTTAATTAGAACAAATATCACCATACTTACAATTTTGTTTTTTTCTTGTGTGTTAGATCCAGGGGCTCTCTCTCTTTGGGCTGGGACTGGGGTTTTAGGCTGAGACCAGCCAGTTGGGCTCATATTGTTAGGACTTCCAGACAGAGCAGAGGGTGAGGCTTTAAGATAGAAATACAAGAAAACAGTTTATGAAGAAGAAAACAAATCAAATCATCTTAGAAAATGTTTGATTTTTGAAAGCATACCTGATTCACTATGGCTTCGAATTGCATCCTGCAACAGAGAAGATGGAAAATAAAGTTAATAAATACATGAGAGCACACAAAGGAACAAGCAGGGGTGGTGTGGAAATTGCTGTGCCAGATTTGGTGGAGTGCAATACTGGCCAACACCTCCAGGATTGGGGATTTGCTCACACCCCAATCCTGCAGGAAACCCATGCAACTTGTGAATTCTTACAGAACAGGGAAGAGACTCACAGCATATTAAAAGTACTGCTACCAGAAAGGAAAGAGAAAAAAAAGGACACAAGACAAGAAGGAACAGCAGCAATACTGTCTGCATCCCCCCTGCACTTCATGCTCGTGTTCCAGGTGTGGACAGAGCTCCTGGGATGGCCTCTGTCCCCAGGGGACAACTCCCAAACAGCTTTTGGGTTCCAAGTAGCACTTTTAAAACCCCCCCAAATATTCCAGCTCAATATCCATTGTGAAATAACTCTCCCACACTACTTCAACCCCCAAAGAGGTGACATCGAGTGCCCCTACACAAACCCCTCTCCTTTTCCAAGCACATTCCCACAGGGAATTTGGCATTTGAGCAGTGCTACTCCACAGGTCACCAGGACAGGGCCACAAGTCTCACCTCATGCCACGGGCACAACACAACTCTACAGCCATGCACAAGAGAGAACTAAGCTCTGACAAACAGCACTCCACAGCTTTTCTCACCTGCCACTTGAATTATCCCAAAGTACAAACAGGAAAGGGAAAATATCCAGGGACTGTGTAAGTACAAAGCAAGAACATGCACTACAGAGAGGTTAAACACTGTCAAAGTTAACAGAAGTCAGTTCAAACTCTCTAGCTAATTAGTAGACTAATAAATGTCAGATTTCATAGGAGGACTGAACAAGCCCACATTCCACTACACAGTTTCAAATTAAGATTATCCTTAGCAAAGATTCAGTTATGAAATACACTGGTTTAGCTCATTAGTTGCATTCACCCAGGCTGGACTATGTACAGCATTTTTGCAGATTGCCACTGCTCATCACCTGAGTGGATTAAAATCTGCATGAACTGTCAGTGAAGAACTCTTCAATCTACCACTTTTGATCATTTTAAGGATAATAAAAACCTTTCAGAACCTGACTGAATAACAAGTGATTGGTTTTGTACATCAGCCTGAGAATGTAACTGCTTTCAAGGAAGCTGGCAAAGGACAACTAAAGAATTTAAAATGTTTCTCATACTTATTACATGGAGTTCTTACTTTGAAAAAGTAGTTTTGAGCTTCAACCCTGATGTGATTATTTTCTTATTTGCTTATGAATTCAACAGCAAACAAACCAATCCCCTGTTCTTTAGAGTTACTCTTACAACACAAATAACACCATCCCCAGTGCTGTAGTCTGTCAACTTTACTTTGATGGGAAATAAAAACAGTACGTGTTCTTAATCTCAGGGCTTTGTATGGGTACAGTCAATAAAAATAGTTTCCAGAGGGGAAAAAGCCACACAATGGATGTGTTTTGAGAAGGTTTTGCTTTAAAGACTGTGTGACCTAATGCATTCTAATCCAAGCCTATTCAAATTCAGAGGAGGATGAATTCAGCCAGCTGAACTAAACATGAAGCTCTTCATCAATTTGTCTCTTCCAATTAACAGCCTCAATATTTGAGTAGAAACATGCTGGAAAGATTCTCATCCAATCAGCTCCAGATTAAACACTTCACGTGGACACTGCCATGGCTTACAAGTTACAGCAATCCTGTTAATCACAAGAAAACAAAAGGCACCAAGGAAATACCTACTCTTCCCCTCAAACAAAACCGTCTGCACCAGGAGCTGGGAGAAGCATTCAGGCTGTTATTCTAGGCCAACACAGTAAGAGATAAAAGAAAAGAACAGAGGAAGTATATAAAAAAATTTTTAAAAATTAAATGTTATGTTAAATGAAAGAAAAAGTAACCTAATTTGCTTGATAAATGATCATTAAGTGCAGTAAAAGTTTTAAGTATTCCTGCTCAAACCCAGAGGTTCACTAGGATCTATCCTTCGGTAAACCACTTTTTTATGAAGGTTTTTCTCCTGGTGTACTAGGAAGTCTCTGCTACTTTCTTTTTGCATTGCTTTGGGGCCTTTAAAAAGCCTTCAGGACCTAACAACTATTTTTATGATAATGTGAAGAGCCAGAACAGAAAGCATTTCTGTCTTTACTGCTCTGCATAAAGAAAGCAATGGCTCCTTAAAGACTCATCACTCTACCAAGGCCAGTAATTCAGATTTTCTGGAGTGCTTCATTGTGGTTTGTGCCATCCAAGATGATCAGCCAGGCCTCTGAAGCAGCAAAAACGGCTGTGAGCCAAAGAAACCCAAAGAGAAAGGGAGGATCCCCCCCTTTCCTATAAACCCCAGCTGACACAAAGCCTCTGACCAAAAACTCTCCCTGGGCTGCAGGGCACTTTTGTTCTGTTCCCAAGGTGCAGAGGAATTCTCTAACTCGCTTCAGAGCATCTTCACATTTCACAGAAGCCCAAAAACCATCAGCTGAAGATGCAGGTGAACTCAGCAGTCAAAGGTTTCTGCTTGGCCTAAAGAGTTTTTAAACTATTCCAGGGGCAAAAGCAACAAACAGTGCTTGCTCTCTCTGAAGTCCTGCAGCTCAGCACTTCCTCCTGCCAGCTTTTGCTGCACACCATTTTGTTAAGGTTATCACAAAACAAAATTCAAAAAACCCAACCACTTTAGGCCTGATTTCCAAGAGCTGTCCCTCACTGCTAGTCTGAGGAAAATCCAAGAAAAAGGTGCTTGAAGGCAAGGAACAGCAGAAATAGTCTCAGACAGAGCTGGCTTTAGCCCACAGGCCCAGAACTGCTGTTAATTCCATACAGGTATAAGACAAAACAGATCACCAGGAAGCTCTGACCTGAGCATTCCGAGTCCAAGAACGACACCCAGACTTAGAGCACCTTTAGTCTGATTTAAAATAAACACCAGCCCCCCAACAAACCCAGACTTTTAAATTCAAAAGAACATTTTTAGACATGCCTAAAAATAATTTCTTCACAAAACTGAGCTTAATTGTTAAGCTCCACCCCATCTTTACACACCCCTAAAATCTGCCTATTACTCCAGCAAAGTTGATAGACTGCAAGAATTAATTATTAACTTCCTATGCAAATGTGTCTCCCGAACTCTTCACCACTCAGCCAACTGAGGCAAACAGTAAGCAAATGACAGAAAGGCAAGAAGGAAAACCAACCAGTGACTATTAATGGGCAGTGGCAGCTTTAGCTGAACTCTGTGCTCTTTGCCCCAGCAGCATTACCTCGATTATCCGGCTGTCTACAGGCATTGTGGTGCTGACCATGTGCACGTTTGGTGTGGATGTGGAGCGCTGTCTTTGGGACAGAGAGCCCTCAGAGGAAGGGTTGGATGGGTTGAAAGTGAAGGCATGAGGTGTAGAATACCTGTGCTGGGAGCTGAGAAGGAAAGAGAGAGAAAGGGAAAGTTGTGGTTATTTTTTTTCCCCTCCAGCAAGTGAAAAGCACTGTTCAATGTAACCTGTCCAAAAGCAATATACACACAATTCCGAGCAGAGAAAAAGCTGGGACTTACACATCAACTAAACTATTTGGTCAGCTGAATCATTCCCAGTTTAAGAAATAAATTTTAAAAACTTGAAGATCTTGTCAGCTCACACATTTAATTAGTGTGTTTAGCTGAGGTCTGTTTCTGCTGTTACAAATTTTGCCACAGTTCACCTCAACCCCCATCAAATCACATTTAATGCTCTGACAAAATACTGGCTCTGAGAGATGAATTCAGGACTGTGAAATTAAACAAACTGCTCATTTCAAGCCTGTTAAATGCACAGCTTAAGAGCTAAGCCCTGAATTTGTAAAGCTTTGCAAGACTGTTCAATGGTTTGCACAGAACAGCCAGCAAGGAAGTCATGAAACCCAACACCAGTTAAAAGGAGGCCAAGACTAAAATCCAGCTCAAGAAAGAGTTATAAATCACAGCTAAGGCAAATCAGACCAAAGGGATCCTAAAACACACGCGTATTTTAACTTAGATGGGCTAGCCTTCACAAAACCCTTCTAAACATCTATAAAGTTAATAAGTCACTGTTCAACAACACTGGAAATAAGACTAAGATGGCAAAGATCAATTCCTGATGCAGTTCCCATTAAAATAAAGAAATAAATACATAGAACCATTTACAAGTCAGCTACGTGCTCTGTGCCTCATTCCTGAACAGACTTTTCAAATGGGTGCAGAAAAAACAAAAGCTGGCCTGCTCTCTTCAGCCTCTAGAATTTCAAGGAAAAGAATACAGGCACACATTAGGATCAGGGGACAGGCCCCTTGCAAAGGGACACAAGTTTCATTTCAGCACTTGAAACTACAGCAATGTTCTCTTTAGGTATCCGAATTTTCATTAGGAGAAGCATATTTTTAGTTCCCACTGTTCTCTCTTTAAACTCCTATCTGTCATCATAATTATCAGAGCATTATTTTAGTTTATGGATGTGAATCATCCACCACGAGACACAAACCCTTGATGCACACTACCTGATCAGATAAATGGAATGAGTTCACAAAAATACCGAAAGGGAGCCTTGGGTTTTCTTGGGCAGGAAAACAAAGGTCTCCAAAAAGCCTTTAGTACTCTACCTTAACATTTTAAGGCTAAAATTTAAAAATATAAAATCTCCAATCAATGCTTTGGTGGATCTAAGAACAAGAAGGAATAATCTGTGATGAAGTGGTGTTGCTGCCTTGCACATTCATCCCAACCTTCTATCAGACTGCTCTGCTTTGGAGGAGCTGGGGGTCTTTTGTTGCTTTGGATTGATTGTTTTGAAACAAGTGTATTTCCCAAAGGAGAAATGACAGGAAATACAAGCTTACCTAACAGGTATCCGGGAGACAGACTCCCGCATCCGTCTCATTGTCAAGGGAGGTAGTGCAGGGACACCACTGTCACTGATATTTGAATTTGGGAACAATCTGAAATATCAACAAAAACAATTACAGTTTCAACTGCTACACTACCTCCTGTACAATGCTCTTGAAAGCTGAGAATTTACAGGGCTGTTTCTTTGCAGCATGATTAACTCCATGAACACATTCTTATCTTTACATCATGTTTTTCTCTGTGTACAACTAAAACCTCTGCCTTCAGACTCCCAAAGAAAAGTTCCACGTGTATTTTCTAAACTTGGAGAGACAAAATTGTTTTGTATCAGACTTCAGATCTTCCTGAAAGGGTACTTGACACGATTAAGTTCTATTAAAGCACCAAGTGGCACAAGTCATCCTGCACTCTCTTAGTATGAGAAAATGTAGAACTACATGACCAAGTTTAGTTATAAAAAAATTCAACCACTGCGACACATAGAAACAATTACAGGCTTTAACACTTTTGCATAAAAGGACTTCTTCCAACATAACAATTTTCAACTTTTTGTAACTGGTATTAGGAAAGTATTCTCCTCCATCTGTTTTCTCACCCTTCACCATTTTCAACAGTGTCAGAAGTTGTGAACACTAACTCTTCCAACAGTTAAAACCCAACTGAATCATGGCCTGGTTTATTCCTACCAAAAGTGTTGTGTGAGAGGAATTGCTGTCCCCCTGTTCAAACAGAGGGCATTAGAGCAACTGCCTGGTCATTCAAGGTGTTTGTTTGCTTGTCCCAGAATATTGAAATTCAGAGCAAGAACACAATGCATGAACGGCCTTCTCCCCCTGGAAACAGACACTCATTGCTGGCTGCTTCATGAAATCAACACAAATTCTGCACACTGGTCACAGGGACTGCACTTCCCAACGACCCAAAAGGATCTCTGTGATAAGAGATACAAAAACAACTGCCACACAGAATTGCTGCTGCCAGTAAAAAGGAGCAGTCCTTACAAGAGCTGCCTGATGTTGCTCCAGTCCACACACATGGTTGGCACCTTGGTGCTGCAGTGCTCGTGGAATTTGTAGCCACACGTCTGACACCGAAAGCCATTGAGCAGGAACTTCTGGCAGATGTCACAGAAGGCAAGCTTCAGAAACGTCTTCCGAGCCTGGAAAACACAGCAAGTGATTAACCCAAGCTCAATAGCTCTTCATTAACTGAGATTTGGATCTTCAGAGCCCGACAGAAATAAACAACCATGCTAAAATGCTGTCAGAGCCCCCAGATTGCCACTGAGCTTAAAACCACACTTGAATATTCTGGCATGGGTTTCCAGTTTGCTTGGAAACCTGGAAAGTTTAGAAACACTGGGTGCTTTATTTACAAAAAAAAACCTAACAAGGAAAGAAGTGTTCTGTCAAATGCAAAAGCAATTGTTTTGCTCAGCAAGGTGACAGAGCTGTGTGAGCCAGGAGCTGGGGTTTTTGTTTGTTTGCAGAAACACTAAAGAGGTAAAAGAGGATCAGATTGGAAGGCCCACTTCATTTTCTTTATTAGCCAAAACTCTTGGTGTTTATGACTAACCAATATCCCTTGCATGAGACATAAATTCCTTAGTAATTAAAACAGTCTAAGGAATTTCTACTTTTTAAAAATGGCAGCCTACTTTGCTTTTCTAAAAGCTTCTGAAGTACGAAAAAAGATTAAAATGAACCAAGGGGTTTCTTCTTCCAGAACACACTGGGGAGGAAGGCTCCGAATTTCAGCTTCTTCCAGATCTGGAGAAAAATACTAATTTTCTGGTGACCAACTGCAGATGGTATTTTCAGTCGTTTTTTTCAAATGTAATGTAGAAGTAAAATGACTTTCACGTTCTGTAAATCAATCCTAATCTTTCACATTGATGTCAATGACAATCCTTTAGGTTTGCCACTTGGCACAATATATTTCTAGAACAAAACAACACAAAGGCTAAAATATAGGAACAGAGTTCCTTCCCAGGGAGAAGACAATATTGCAAGGTAAAACTGTTAGAGCTGGGCATTGTCTCTTTGTAAAAAAAAGAATTTAAAAAACTTTTCAAAATTAAAAAACCCTCAAAGCACAAAACCACCTTCTACTTATTTGTTCTCTATGGAATAAATAATCCATTTTTGAGAAGGAACTACAAACTGAAGCCCTTCATTCCCCCAAAGAACACTCTGTCAAATTACAAGGCAGCATTAGCTCACCAAACAATGTCATGCCTGCAGAATTAACAGCACCCCTGAATATCCAGTACAAATACCATCAGTCCAACAAAGCTGCTGAACTTATCCAGCCTTTTTGACTGATGAGCCAGAGACTGAAAATGCAAATTTTTTCCCTTTTCTGGACTTTAAAGACATGGTTATCTAAACACAACAGTTACAGACACAGGTATTTATATAACACAAAAATGGCAATCATCAGACCTGTGAAGAATATGCATGATGTGAGCTCTGACAGTCTCTGACACCCGGGGATCATCAGTGTTATAAATACAATTCTGGCATTTCACTGCAAACTGATACTCAGCCAAAGTAATTTGTGGGGAGCAGGGGTGAAGGAATCAACCACAACTTCTGAAAATCCCTGTGCTGAGAAAGCCCAAAGCTCTCTAATGCCCAAAGCATTCTTTGGCCAAATAGGTGGTTCAATGGATACAACTGACATCCAAACACAGAGCAGGAAAAGCTTACAAAGTTGTGTGTGGTGAGTGGGACGTGGTCGAGGAAGTCCACGCGCAGCTCCTCTCCGATCAGGGAGGCAGCATCTGTGTTCCAATCCAAACGCACTTTTTTTCTGAAAGAGAAAATGGGGACAACAAAATCACTCTGGAGACAAGCCTGGCCTCATCAACAATTATGTTTTGTGAGTTTTCTTGAGTAAACTGAAAACAAATACCCAGAAAAGCATGGCTAACCTCTTACAGTGAGCTAGACAGATCTCAGTGTCTTTTTTCAAAAAATCAGAAGCAACTTGGAGCACATTGCAAGCCACCTCTTTTTCTGCTCCTTTTTTAACATGTTATTTATATATGTAATATTTGACATGGAGCACCTAGAAGCTTTAATGGAGTCACAGAAATACCCTTATAAATACCACAGAAGTTATGAGTGACAGACTCAGTGACACCAAAGCCAGTACCAGGTGCTTGGGACTGACATGACTGGTGACCCCAGAATGGCCTCAGTTGCACAGAGATGTAGCCCCACAAATGCTGAGGCTACAGGGAGCTTTAAGCCCAAGCCTTAAGAGGTGTGAAGTTAAGTGTATTAACTCCATGGGATACCTTCACTCCCTCAGCTTGTAAAACAATCATTTGGTATTTAATAGCAGCATCCCCGGTCCTACAAAAAAATAAGGAATATCTGAAGTGAGACTGAAATTCAAACACTGGAATGTTGTAGAGGAATGCAGAGCCTTAAAACTGAGCACACAGACCATTCAGGGAAGTGGGCTAAGAATCACTAACACTGAATTTACGAACCACAAATGCAGCACAGAAATGCACCTCAACTATGAAGGCATCACTTCATCTAGAGCACAGCAAAACCCTCACTAAGGGGCTGCAAGCACTTGAGTGAACCCCTCCATTTTAAGTATTTTCAATATTTAGCTTTAAAACAAAAAGTAAATTGTTAATACCCAGGTAACTGACAGAGTTGCCCTAGAAGAGGGCAAAGAAAGCAACATGAAGTGCTCACAACCAAAGTGCTTTTAGAAGAAATTAGCCAGAGGGGAACAAAGCATGATTGCTGCTATTCCAAACCCAAGATTTTTACATTCTCTGGGTGGAAGTTTCACTCTTACCCTTTTGGTTCAGCAAGAAGTCGAAAAACTGCACAGCACTCTGGCTGCAGACCTCTTACTTTCAGTGCCTTCATGAGACAGTCATGCAAGGTCATCCCATTTCGCACATTCACCTGTGACCAAAGGAAAAAAAAAGCAACAAAACATTTAGGCACCGACTGCACAATTTCTTTAAGGTTTTCCAGGAGTGGAAGACCATTATCTCATTTTATTTAGAAATTCCAGGAAAGCTGCACAAAGTGCACTTTTGTGCACTCCTGCAAAGGAAGTTCTGAAGCCATTTTATAAGTTCTCAGTTTCTTACAATTACTAAATTTCTATGAAACAGGATTTTATACAAGTAGCCTATAGAAAGAATAGAAATGCAGGCAAAGAGAGTTACCTCAAGTACAGAAAAAGGCTTAATTTAGATTTCAGGGAACTTTGGGTAAGACTATTATTAGGTACACTCAGCTCCAAGAAACTGAACAGAAGTGTTCCCTCAAGAAGTTTCACTTCAGCTTTAACCCCACAATTCATTGTGGGCATCCAAGCGAGGAAAACGGTGACAGAACTGTCATGCAGGAATCATTGTTTAGGTCAGCCAACAACTGTCTTTTAATGTGAAATATGCTCAGGTACATCAGAAAATTCACAGCACCGAGGCAGAGAAATACAGCTTCTCAAAATACAGATACAGTGCACGTTTAAATATGTCCTCTAAAACCAACTACTGCTGACCATCACTTGATCACAGTAAGACCCTTTTGAAGCTGGGCATTTCTCATGCCAGATCCACATCCCAGTGTTGGCAGTGGGATTATGAGGGAAAGGTGGCACAGACTCACCACGGTGCGCTGCTTGTTGGGCAGGAAAACACGGATGGTATTGCTGGTTTTGGAAGTATCCGAGATTTTGCCATCGTCGGACGCCCGGCGCTGGTAACCAAACTGCTGGACAATGGTCGGTGAAATACAGTTGGGGCCATCAAAGACAGAATCCTTGAGCCCAAACCCATTGCTGATGGTCTTCCAAGCTCCCTGGATGTGCTCCATTGGTGCAGCCTAAGGAAGACTGGGAGAGTCAGGGCCATGTCTGTCACTCGGAAGCGGTGCTTTCTCCTCCTGACACAACAAACCTCAGCCTTTTCTGGAAGCATCTGAAGCTGCACTGCCTCGTTACGTGATCAACCTACACGTGCAGGGCACAGCTCACCCACAGCTGCACAAGCAGCCTCACTCTTGAATGCATTTGACTTTCCACACACATACAGAGCACAAGGAATAGATGTGTAACTGCTCCCACTGCACCTCGGGGTCACAGGAGCACTTTACCATCACGTTAATTTAGATAATCAGTGTCTGAGGGGCCTTCAGGAAGGTGGCCAGATCACAGAATCAGAGAATATCCTGAGTTGGAAGGGACCCACAAGGACCATCAGTCCAGCTCCCAGCCCTGCACAGACACCCCAACAACCCCACCCTGGGCATCCCTGGCAGCGCTGTCCAAACGCTCCTGGAGCTCTGGCAGCCTCGGGGCCGTGCCCATTCCCTGGGGAGCCTGGGCAGTGCCCAGCACCCTCTGGGGGGAGGACCTTTCCCTGATCTCCAGGCTGACCCTCCCCGGCACAGCTCCAGCCCTTCCCTTGGTCCTGTCCCTCACAGAGAGAAGGGATCTGTAGCTGCAGGCCAGAACAACAGTCCTATAAACCAGATATGCCACGCAAGAATTAGCCCAGACTGTTAAGAAAAGAGGCTTAACAGGAATTATAATATAAAAAATTAATTAAGGAAACTATTTTTATCACTGATTTTGGGGCTTTGGCTATTTGGGTTTTTTTTAATACTATCACAGTTTCTGTAGTATGAAACAGCAAAACAATTTCTTAACCCTCACACCCACTGTGCTCTGTTACATTTCAGCATAAAGCCTGGGAGAACTGGGATTGTTCAGGCTGGAGAAGAGAAGGCTCCAGGGTGACCTAACTGCAGCCCTCCAGTACCTGAAAAGAGCCAACAAGAAAGATGGAGAGGGATTATTTACAATTAACAGGACAAGGGGGAATGGCTTCAAACTGACAGGGATTAGGTTTGGATGGGATATTGGGGAGAAACTCCTGGCTGGGAGGGTGGGGAGGCCCTGGCCCAGGGTGCTCAGAGAAGCTGTGGCTGCCCCGGGATCCCTGGCAGTGCCCAAGGCCAGGCTGGACGGGGCTCGGAGCAGCCTGGGACAGTGGGAGGTGTCCCTGCCCAGGGCACGGGGTGGAACTGGATGGGCTGTGAGGTCCCTTTCAATCTAAATCCTTTTATGATTTTACAAACATCTTCCAGTGCAAGGACACCAACAACCCCCTCCCCTGCACACTTCCAAACCAGCACACGTTTTTGCACATGCAGGGACAAAGATAAAGGTATCACTGTATTTTTTCCCCAGCTATCCCAACTGCAATGCAGCTTAAACTCCAAATTATACTCAAACATCTTATTCAAAACTAAGCAAAACCAAAGGCTGTACTGAAATCAAACAACCTAGTTCAGAACACCCAGCACTCCGTTAATGAACACCTGTCAGCAGCTGCTCACATCTCATTTCATGTGTGGTCCTGCACCTGCTTTGTTGCAAATTATTTGAACCCTCCAATACACTTCCTCATGTTTATGCCAGAGAGAAGCCAGCGGTGTTTGTTTCACTGGAAAAGTTTGAACAATGGAATTCTTGGATAAAAATGTTAAGTGTCCATTCTGGGGTGCCCAAAAGGGTAAGCTGAATTTCAGAGTGTTTTCCTTCACAGCACAGCTCTGAAAAGTCATAGCTGGATTTGCAAGTAAATTTGCTCCACACCTAAAGCCAGGTCTAACCAGCAGCCAGAAAGGAAATGTAACAACAAAGTTCCAGAGAAAGGCTTGGTTTCGGTGAAGTCATCACCACCACATGCAAACCCCAGAGCAGAACTCTCAGCCTCAAAGGGAACTTTCAGCCAGTTCCTAAATATCTCCTTCACTGACAAGGCACACAGTGACAACACATCCTCACCTTCCCTCCTGCCAATCCCTGTCATTCCAGTTGTCCAAAGGTTCAAAATATTTAAATGCCAGTAAGATTTAAAACTCAATGCCCAACCAAAATCTAACAGGATTGAGATACTTGGATTTTTTTGATTTTTAAATCTATGGCACATAAATTTTAAAAAGAGTTTTATATTTGATGTAAAATGGAATAAGGAATAAGAAGACACTGAGATATTTCGAAAAATGGAAGGGAGATAAAATTGAGGAATACAACCAAGTTCACCACACATAAGCACCTACAACATCTCACAGTTCCTAGGCATCGGGAAGGTGAAAAACAAGTTATGTTCAGCTGCAACACCCATATAATGCACACGGCAGCTGAAGGAGTAACTACATAGATGGCAGCAATAAAAACTGAGATAAGCTGTTAGATAAGAGGGGAAAGATGAAACCCAGAGAGCTTCTCTTAACTTACCCCCTATGGGAAACTCCTTTGTTTCACCCTTCCAGGTAACACATGAGACAAAACAGGAAGAGGAGCTCAACATGATTTCCCTGCTGAGAAGCTGAGCTAAGGAACAGCAGGGCAGCCACCAAAACCCCCTTGTTGTCCTTGCTGACATAAGCTAACACCCCAATGTTACAGCCTTTATATTTAATATTTTTATATGCTGCCAACATTTCCTTTAAAATTCCAGAGAAAGCAGAAAATGACAACGAATTCAAACTTGCATTCTGACTAAAGATAAGCTTCATACCCAAAAAGTTACTTCCCTCCTCTCAGGGTATTCTCTCTGCCAATCACTGCACACTGAAGCGCAGCCTGCCAGGGAAGATCACAGCAATGCATTTTAAGGTTGTTGCACACACAGGAAAACACAGACAGCAACTGTTATCAGCCTTCTGTATATCCAAACGTCAGTTCTATCTTTAACTAGGCATTTGCATCCTTCTCTCCCAGGATCTTTGCCTCAGTAAGTGCTGGACAGGCTCAAGACTGTGCATGTCTGGCACAATCCTCCCCTCCAGCAACACCCTGCTCTCTCTTGCCACTGGCCTTTATCAGTGGGGTTTTCCCATCGTTTTTGGCTAAGGATTGAGTTCCTGGCAGTCTGGGTTTGCTCACAGATGTGGAGAGTTCTTTTCCTAGAAAATGGATGTGCCACACACACCATGCTTAGCTCTCCTTCCTTCCTAAACGGAGGGCTCTGAGTTCTACTTGTACATTCAAGGAGGAGCCAGCACTGAAGGGAAAAGATGAGAACAGAGGTCAGAGCTGGCCTGGAGCTGACAAAAACCTGCCAAGTGGCCTGAGGGTGGAGGGGCAGGGGAGAAGAAGGGGAAGTTTAACAGATATTCACAGTCTCCTGGGGAGAGACAGGGAATCCCTGATGGAAAGTTGCTAAACCTGCTCTGGCATCCACTGTACAAGGGCTTGCAGCTGGAAAGGTGGAGCTTGTTGAAGAAACCCTAATTGTCCTGCTGCTGACTCTTGCAGCTATTCACAGACAGCTCTCTGTGGCTGACAGAGGTTCCAGGGCCCCACAAACACCTCTTCACTCGGGCCAGCAACAGTCTGGTTGAGAACACTCCAATTCTGGCAGTGCATGGGCAGCCACGTTCACGTCTCAAGCCTTATTCCAAATTATTATCATGGAAGAACAGTCAGAAAAGCTGCTGCTTAGGAAGTGATTTCCAAATGACTGACACCCTTCCCTTGCCCTCCAGTGCATAGAAAGCTGGCTTAAAATTTATATAAATATATACAAAACTATCCCCTTGGAACTCCAGCAGCTCACTGCATGCACAGGTATGAGGGAAGAGAATTAATATGGTACCTAACTGACCAGCTTTGAGCTGACAGAACATAACATTTAATGACACAACCTAATACTGCACATCCGCACACGATTTCTAGCTCATTCAGAGAACCCTGAACTGGCACAACAGCAGAACAAAGCAGGCAGACCATCTCCGGACACAGGTTTGAGCCCACCTGAACAGGTAATTCACGTGCAGAGCACAGCCCACCCTGCAGTGCCCTGGCATCGATTTGTTTATTCCCTTTGGGCATTTTGCTCCAAGCAGTAATCCATTAAAGGCATTTTTACTCACTATGCCCATTTACTCCAGCTCCCCCAAGATCCACATCAATTCACTTCAGTGAAACTATGTTCTAAAGAGAAATTTAATTTAAAATAAAGGAGGAAAGATTTTACAATGATGCCTTCATAATTATATTCTTCTTAGGTTTGTCTATTCCAGAAAAACTAGCTTTTCTCTCTTAGAACTAATTACAAGCATGTTTCTGAAACATAATCATTACCAGATACTGGATTCATGTGTATGCCATGCTCAAATAATCCACTGCCAGCTGGATGTTTTCATGCATCTTTCTAAAAAATTGTCTTAAAATCTTTTCTTCCTGCAGCTCATCACTTTCATGAAAGTGACTTCAAACAGCCTTTCTACAACTGACAAACTGCAACAGCAGCATTCAAAGAATATTTTAAGATATTGAAGTCGATCCGTCCCCTTGTAGATCCAGGACTGCTGGGAAACTGATACTGATTGGTTTCATATTAAATGTTCAGCCTAAGCAGAAAAATGTCATTTACTCTTGCAAGTCCCCCAGGAATACTGCACACAGTGACCAAGACTGCACTTTTCATTAGTGCTTTTTGCATACATCACAGATTCTGCTAATGAACCATTGGAACAAGTATTAAACCAAAAGCACGGAACAGCTCTGGAATGCGCACATCTGACAGGGACAAATTCCTGGAGACCAGTCACTCATACACAATCAATACATTCATGTCATTCATTCCAATTCAAAAGGTACTGTAAGTTACTCTGACTTTTTCCATGACCAGGACAAACTGCTGGTCTGAACTGTTAAAATTTTCAGTCTCCCTCCCTAAGAAACGCCAGAACTGGTACTGAATTCGGCTGAAAGTTCACATGTTACAAAGCTCAACTCTCACTACAGAGTTTAGGGACTTTGTCCTTTCTTTTTTCTGAAACAAACACCAAAAGCTTTTAAAAACATGTCAAAACAGTTCCCCCTGCCAACACGCACGTGCTGCCATTCTTATCCACACAAATCATTACTGGTCACAGTCGTGTTTCATGGAATACACCTACAAAGGCAAAACAGCACAGAACAAAGTCCAGAATCCATTTCAAAATGCAAACTTTTGTCAGTAAACATAAGCTTGAAAAGCTGCTTAGAAGAAAAGTTTTCATCTCTGACACAAAAAGATCAATGATCCATTTAACTGTGGCCTTTTCTCCTCCCATACAGTAATTATCAATTGATTTAATATTGCTTGGGTGACCAATTATCAGGGGCAAAAAAAGAAATTCAAACCAAACAAATCTCTGTTGTGATCCATAGCAGGATTTTTTAAAAGTAGCTTTTCAGAGCAGCAGAGGATAAATATGGACCCATTCCTATATTAATAAATAAAGTTGTGATCCATGGAAATATAAATGCAGGGCATGAGTTGGGATCAGTGTAACAACCCAGGCAGATCCCTCTAACATCTACAAGGCTGGTGCTTTTCCTTCATATGTCCTTCATTTTAAGAGATCAATGCCAACAAGCAAACTCCTCCCTAAAACAACTGACAAAAATTAAAAATTAACAGAAGGAAACGTCAGTGTTCAGGAAAAAGCCCAAACAGAACAAAAACGAACTTGAATACATACAATTTCTGCCTCTGCTGTTCTTATCTTGGAAGTTTTATTTTCTCCTCTTTTTCTTTATTTATCAGAACTATTCTGTTCTTAGTCACTACTTCAGCCTTCAGGAAAAAAATAACATTGGTTTTCCAACAAGTGGGCCCTACAATAAGGAGGACATGAGCAATACACTCTCAACCCGTTCTTTAAACTTATTAATTTGTAAGATTAATGTCTTTTTGTAGCTAAAAGCTACTTTGAGAGTGAAACTCTGGCTAGTAAGCACAAACCAAGTCAGACTACCTGGCTGCAGCAGGCTGCACTTTGGGCTCTGCTTAACAGGAATTTGTCACCAGAACAATCTGCACCTTTGGCCACCCTGTGCCTGCTCTCTGTTGGCTGTAACAGCTCCAGGCTACTCTTCCCAGCCAGTTCTCAGGAAGATCTGTTTGGTTTGTCCTTTCCAAACAGATCATTCCCATGGCAGTCACCCATTGCATTCCAGATGGTATTTCTATGAAATTTAAATATGGAGCTCTAGGTTTCCCTACAAAACCACAATTCCTACATTAGAGAAACAGGAGCACGGAACACCCTGCACCTAAAAGAGGGATACAGAATCCAAATCTTTGCCTTTCCCAAAGCAAAAAACCAATCCCAAGTAAAAAGAAAAATGCAGCAGGTGTTTCTAAGCAGTCAGAATGTTTTTAAATTGGATTTAAGTACAGCTGCTGAGTTTATATAGATTCACAAAGAAGTTTATGAAATTGCTATTGAACAGCTAGGAAAGCAAAAAGCAAACAAGGCAAGTACAAAAATGCTGCACATACATTTTGTGTAAGTATTGCTAACAAAGCACCAGAACTCTGCCATGGAATAAAACTTCCACTTTTTTTTAGTATAATATTTCATAATTTTTTATCTAATGTGCTCTTAACATTACGAAGACTACTAGAGCTGAAGTGGTATTTAAGATGTTCTCCTTTTTTAATTCAGCAAATTCAAACTCATTACTAGAAACAAAAAGCACTGAACGCTGCTTTCTTACAGCTGATTGTATCAGAATCACATCACATGACAGTTCTGTCACTCAGACTTCTTGTTTCTGTGCCATAATGTTAAATTCTTCACAGGAGAATCCTCCAAAGAGAGATTTACAGAGAGACCTCTTCAAAGTGGGCCTTGCACTGCAGACAGAAGTGGGACTACAAGTGTTTTGTCTTTACATGGTCAAAACACTCTGGACAAGCCTTCTTTTCCACCCCAAGTCTCTCCATCAAGTGCACATACCTTCCCAGCCATGTGCCTATTTGCATTCTGCACTTGCTCATGCCCCAATTGTTTCCAGTCTGAAAGCCCCAAACTGTGTTTGCAGTTGCCTGGAACTCATCCACTTTTACAGCAAGGATGAAAAAAGTTACTCAAATGTCAGCAATCCACCAAATGCCCTTCCCACACAAGTTCTCAAGGATTAAACAAAAAAGTGACTGAGAACCTCGGCACAAAGAATTCTTGGCTCTGTCCTCCCTCGGTCGTGTGTAGGAAATGCAGCAACACTGAGGACATCAGCACTGGGAACGCCCCAGATCCACAGCAAGCTCAGCTCTGAGAGAAGGAACAGCCTGAGGATTAGCAGAGAAGCTGCTGGGAGCTGTGCTCATGTCCCACTGCACAGAGAGCCTGCATGGTGCTGTTAAACAGCACTGCAGAGCACCAGGCAATGCTGAATTATCTGTACATCCCAACGGGATGCACTGCCCCAGCCTGCCCAGAGCCAGGTGTTCCCTGCTTTCACCCAGGGCAGCTCTCAGCCAATAAATCGATTGCATTAAATGTGGGCTCTGTGCCAGGCCTGCAGTGCCACGTGGAGGTCAATAACGGGATTCCAAGAGCTGGGACATGGCAACATCACCCAGATGGGGCAGAGGGCAGGGCACAGGGACAAGCACGGAGCCAAACTTGGAAAGGGCCTTGAGAGATCTTCTGGAGGAGATAAAACAAAGGATTCTCCCTTGTACAAAATGCACCTGGGCATAGCTGGATGTATCTTTCCACAACATAATGCCTGGACAGCTCTAACAACTGTATTTTCTTGGTTTGTATGCACCTGTATTTGCAAAGAAACCCAAATAAAATGGCAAACAAAACCAAAATGTACTTAGAAATTAAAGACTGCATACAACAAAAATTAAGACTATGGCAAACATTTACTGTCCTGAGAGCCTCCAAAAAGAAATTATTCTCCATTTTAACATTATCTTATTAAATACACCCATGAAATTACAGTGCTGGTTTGGGTGGGCTTTTATTTATTTAACCAAGTGCCATACCAGCCGTTTTGTTTCAGAGATAGAGTTTTCAGATAATGTCACAGACACAATTTACATTAGGTCTGGATTATTCCCAACAGATCTGCAGTTATGTGGAAAGGCAAATGCCATTTGGAGAAGACAGGCAAACATCAAGAGTTGAAGTTCTAAACTGAGGAGGGGCTTTTCCCCTGCAAAGCAAATACCCAAGGAGACTGGCTGAAATAAGAGCTTAAGTTAAATACACACTTCTGATAAAGCAAACCCTGGAACAACTGCATGTTCCATATCCATTTGGTGGCATTCTTCAAAAAACAGAAAGTGAATTTTAGCAGCAGTGCAGGAATACAAGCACAGAGCTCGGCTGAGCCGAGTTTTCCTTCCCCCAGGAAAGGCCCAGGCACCTCAGAAGAAAGAATGGGCCAGAATAAGGGGGAAGGGCAAGATAAGAGAAAGTACTTTATACCTTTAGTTTTCCTTTCAGCAAATGAAGTCCTATGACAAAAGGATGAAGCACATCATCTGTGGAAGACAACAAAAACACAAGTTATTTACATTTTAAGAGACAAACATATACATGTACTACATACCAAATAAATAACAAAAAAATCACTTTGTGAGTTACATCAGTGATAAATTATCATCCTCCTACTTTCAGAGTTTGCAGGGTCTTCCAGCCTTTCATTATTTTATGCAGCATTTCAGTGTAATGAGACACAGAGTGCAAGGCCACACTGCAGCACAACCGAATGCTACCCAGCTCAACAGCGTCTCATTCGTATTCCAGAACATCATGAAAGTCTTTTATAGCTAAAAACTCACTGAAGTAGAAATTAAATAGGAGATGAATACTCCCTCACTTAGCCAAGCACCTTGCTGACTCACAAATGTTGACAAATCTTGGATACAAAACAAACAAACAGTAACAGACAGCCAAGCCTCTGAAGGCTCTCTGTATCTTGCATAAAAGCACCAACTCTAAGAGGAAGAATTCCGAGGGAAGTTGAAGAAATCTTGATGGGATCACCCACCCCCCACAAAGCTTTTTCTCCTCCAGACCAGAAGTCCCAGCTTCCTCATGTCTTTATAAGAAATAAAAGAAAAAAATCAAGAAGAGATCTTATATTGCCAGCTCACTTTTGGTTAGAAGTACCCTCTCTTCTGGACAGAGCAGGTAGGGAAAAAATTAAAATGAATAAATAAAAAGAAGCTGCGATGATTTTACCAAGACAGCAAACTCCTAAAGATTAAGAAAAAAATCAAATGAATGCTTTAGGACCTCCACCTTGAGCCATTTTTAGTAATTTTAAAAGTAAAGTCTACTTACAGTCTGAACTGTGAGATTACCCTGCTTACTATCTAGCAATCCTGTCTCCAACAAACATGAAGGAATGTGGCATATAAAATACTGTAAATATGCCTTCCATCATGGAAAAAGATAAGCAGGGAGACTGGGGAGAAGGAAGGAATCCTGGTTTTCTCATGCCAGAGGAAAAGGTGAGATCTTTAGCTATAACCAAACACAAGAGAAGACAATGAGTCAGTAAGATGGATAATGTCACGTGAAAAAGAGGAGGGAAAACTGATGGGGAAGGGTAGGAACTTTACAGAATGAAAACCCAAAGCATTTTTACTGTAAAATCAGCAGGAAGAAAAAGAAAACTCATGCATAAATCAAGAAGAGACAGCACAGCATAAAACACATGTGATGGGTTGAAGAAGCAGCAGGTGCAGTATTTCCATCTGCCACCAAAGCAATAGTTGTAAGGCAGGAAAAATTACTTATTTTTCTTGACAGATAAGAGACACGTGACAAAAAAATCAGTAAGAACATTTGCTAACAGAACTGGCAACGACGAGGGTTTAAGAAGTAAAAGAGCTGCCAAAAAGCCCAGCTGCTATTGCAGATGTGAGATTCAATTAAACCTGACTAGAATTGTTCACCTAAGACAAGGGCAGAGCCAAGGGAGAGGAAAATCAGTGTCCTGCAGGAAGTTTGCCTGCTTGCAGGATTTCCACCTGAGATGCACTGAGGAGCAGGAGAAGGAGCAAGGCCAGCAGGGGCCTGTAAGGGGAATGCTGAACCCACACAAGTTGATCATTCATCACACTTTGGTGTCAAACCATGGCTTTGGAAAAATTCTGCCCCAAATACACTCCTAAGGGCACAAAGAGCCAGGACAAAAGCTTGAGGTTTGCGTTTCAGTGTCGTCAACCACTTCTGAACTATAGATGTTGATGGTTTTAGAAAACACATCTTTTTTTGAGATGAGGTAATCACAAATGTCAGACACTTCAGCACTGTGATTCAGGCACACATCTCTGTGTGATACTTGTGCCACTGAACCCAATGTCTCACTGTCAGGGCATTCTTGCTGTTTGCTCCAGTTTCCACTACAAATATTTGGGTAGATACAGCATTTTGTCACTGGCAGTGCTGATCATTTATTCCCAGAAAAAATATTAATTTCCTGTAGTGTGAAGGAATCATCAAATTAGAATTTAATCAACATCAGCCTGGCCTTTTAGAAATTAGGACAAAACCTCCTACTCCACTTATTCCTGGGCTACACTGTTAATCCCCATCTTTAGAACTCTCATTGTCTATTTAAAGTCTCCACATGAGAAACTGAGAAAGACAAAACAAGCAACATACAAAGGAACCCAATTTTTTTAAAAAAAAAGCCCTCTGCCAGACATAAAATATCCAAACAAAAGTTAAAGAATCTCTTGCAGTCACAGCTACAGCATTATTTGTGCTGACAGAACAAAAAATATTTTTCAATGTAAGACAGTTTTAGTGTCAATCTGCCTGAATTTATTGAAAATTTTCTTCAGAGCATACAGCACTTCTGTAATAGAAAATTATTCCAGGTACTGTCCTGTAATTCAACATCACAAGGGCAGATCTTACTGGAATAGGTAAAAATAGCACCAGTGAACATGCCAAAGGACTCTCTTTCCACTACAGGGGCAGTGCTTACATTGCAACATCAGCTGGCTCTCTTTTTATAACCTCTTGATTGCCAGTGAGCGAGTTACACAGTCAACTTAAAAGGCTGGAGAAATCTAAGAGTAAGCTCTGACTCTCTCCTGAGCTGAAATCAATCCACTGTCTCACTGACACCAGCCCTCTGCTGCAGCACACTGTTATTGCCTGTGTAAGCTCTCTACCTGCTCCGCAGCGTTCAGCACAGAGGGATGATGTCACCCAGAACACAGCGTAGTTCTTGTCAAATGTCAGCATAAAATTAGAGGCTTGCACACTTTGTTGCTCCTTTTGGCCGCAGCACACTGGCAGCTCCTCAATTTACTCCATTCTCTGCCAGCCACACGACCCATCCTCTAAAGAACTCCCTTTTATCCCATTTCTTGCAGACCAACCAGCCTGGAACTCTAAATGGGTTTTTTCCACACATAGATAACAACCATCACAACCTGAACATTTAAACTGTGAGCCCAGTGATCAAACAAAGCCAGAAATGTTGTTTCACCAGAAGAGACTCTGCTCCATAGCCAGCAGCTTGACTTCCAGGTGACCAAAACTGCTTAGCTTTCTAATTAGGCACCAGGGAAACCTGCACCCTCCCATCTTCAATACCACAAACAGGTTCCTGCCTGCTCATCTACAGATTGGGATTGATTGGACACAGCTTTCCAGAGTTATTGGCGGCAGATGGGGAGGGAAAAGAAAGCCTGGGAAAAGAAGGGAGTCACTGAGCTTGCACAGGTACTGTCACACTTTTCTGCCTCTGACTGAGCATCAACAAATTTACCTCTCCTTAAACCTGAAAGTCCTGGAATATCAGAGATGTTTGTTATTTGCACACAGTGGCCCCAGTGCTGTGTGTTTATTTTAAGAACTAAACATCAGTCTCATGCAAATTCAAGAGTAGAGTTTAGACACTTTTGCCATACTTTTAATGCATGAATTTTGTAACACAGGTTTCACCAGGAAAAAAAAAAACCAAACACATCAAATTACAACAGAAATGCAAAAATGAAGAGCTGAAAAAATATTGTAATGGAGTTATGCAATAGATTAGATCTGAAGGAATTCAATTTCTATCAGAAATCATCAAAATAAGGAAAATATTAACCCAACAGTAGTCTTGGAATTAACAATTGCTAGATAAATTCTGAACTTCAGGAATTGAAAAAAAAGGTCTTCTTGACTGTGAAGGTAGAGTCACACCCTACACTGCAAACACGAGCACCTTTCAGAGAAACTTTAGAACAAAGTTTCTAAAGCAAAGTTTAAACAACTCCAAGTTACCATGTATCAAAATACACCTTTTCAAGTGAAAGCTGGACAGGTAATTACAGGCACTCTTACCTCCACATTAAGTGGAATTAAAATCCACTTTACTTTCTCTTTTACAAGAAACTTTTAATAGTATACTTAATAGTATACTTCAATAGTATACTTTCCACGATAATGAATTTGAAACAATATAAATAGCTTTTTTTGGGCAGCAATAAATCAGGAATTTAAAAAAATTAAAATACGATTAACCAGTATTTTTTCTTCCCAGCAACACTTCCACCATTGAAGCTTCCAGTCTAATGGTCCCACCTACATCTGCTCTTTGCAGGATTCTCCCTCTGTGTTCCTGCATTTCTGCAGCAATTCCAGGCAAACAAAAGGGAGTACATGGCATCCTCACCTGCCTCACCATGCTCCTTCAGCTTCACCAAAAAACTCTTATGTAAAATCTCACATGTTTCTTATACACAAAGAAAATTCGAATAAAGGAAAAAGAATGATAATTTAGTCATCTCTGCCACAGGTAGCAAGTTGAGTAATGAGACAGCAGTGCCTTTTGTGGTGTGCTAATAGACTGAAATACCACCATAAAATACTGGAAGTATGACCAGACTTTGAGCAAATATTCTTAAATGGCTGAGAACAAGAAAGTGGAATATCCAAAAGCTAGAACATATTACTGATACAGCTGACAGGGACATACACTGGAAGCAAACTAAAAGACATTACAGAAAAAGGAAAACTGGTCATATGTTAAAGTATTTCAAAATACACCTTAAATGTTTTCCCCTACAACAGCCATCAGAGACATCTTTCTTCTAGTTGTGCACTATCCTGCATCTTCCTCTTGTTAATCTCTCAGCTCAGTGTTCCTAAAATCCCCACTTTCAGAACTCCAGCTTGTTCTACGGTGAAAAAAATTGATGTAACAGAAGACTATAATGGGGGCCATTTTTTGAAGCCTGAACCTCTGAGCCAGCTTTAATTAATCTGGTTAACCCCACGCCACACCCAGCTGCGAGTTAGTGAAGCAACCTCCCTCTGCTTGTGAACTAAAAATACACCAATGGCTCAACTGCCCGTACCGATACTACGTCTTTCCATCGGAATGCCCCATTAAGGCCCTTTTGGCAGCTGCCTGTCAGAACAGAAGCATTTGAGGGGCGAACCAAAGGCAGGGACGCAATGGGAGCTCAGTCTGCGACGAAGCGCTGGGACAGCGGCGAGGGAGAACAGCAGCAGCGCGCGATCAACGCGGCATCTGCAGAGCCGCAACACAGCGAGGGAAGGACTGCACGGAGCACGGAACTGCGAGCAGCACAAAAGGGGGCTCGGATGCCAGGAGCTGGAGATACAGGTCCCATTGCAGATCTCCAGATAGCGCCCAGAAAACGCGGCACAGTCACTTTCACATCACCGCATGCACAGATGATTTGCAAGGCAATTCTCCAGCTCTTTTGCCTGAAGTGAAACAGCTCTGATTTAACCGTGCTCTTGCTCTGCTCCGTCCCTGCATCCAGGATGCGTTTGGAGCACCACGGGAGAAACGGCAGAGCTGCTACACCTGCAAACAAACCCAGTGACCTGCGTTTGCCACCCTGCTGTGCTACACACATCCAGAGTTTTGCTGTTAACATCCTACCCCCAGAAGAAAGCAAAACTCACTGGAAAATACACAATTCAAACACATGGACTACATCGCTTAAAAGCCTGAAATAAGGATACTTATGTAAACATACTATTTATTAATTATCAGTTCTAATTCCTAGCTCTGAAGTCTACCAAGAAAATGCTTTTCTCATTTACAAATGACTCAAGACCAGCACTTTGTTTATCCTCATCTGCTGTGTGCACTGCAGCATTTCAGTACACAAGATGACCATATTCTATTAAACTGTAAAAGGTCAGTACACACTGCTGCAATAAAATCAACTTTGTGTAAAACAGATGACATTTATAGTACAAACACAATATTCAAGTCTCTAAAGGAATAAACGTGCGCCAGCTGCTTTTCAAAGCAAAAGCGTTGTTTACAAAAAAACAGCGCACGCAGCAAGAGCCAGCAGAGCTCGGAGAATTATTCACAGAACTTGGGCCAAAACAGACTTTCTTTTCAGAAAAAATAAGAACATCACTAAACATGGATTACCCATACAGAAGAAACTGTATCTACTTCATGCCCTCTCAAAAGCCATGAGCTAATTCATGCTCATTGCTAAAATACCTTGTTAATTTGTCACAAAGTTAGAATTTTTATCCAAGTCCCTACTGTTACATCAACTCCTCTTTCAATTAATTTGTAGAGCTGACCAAATGTTTCCACAACCTTATTCAATACACAGTGGATATATTGCATACCAGAAAATACCAAAGGGTTTTGCATAAGCAATTACACATAATCAATCAAAATTGGTACAATGTAGATGTAAACATGTCTGTTTACAAATTAAACTTCTGTGAAACTTACTGAAATCATGCGTCAATCACCATGCTTGAAATTTGATAAATCACAAGTTTTCATCTTGTTTTGATGACTTTTGTTGCTTCCCCAAATAAAGATCATTTTGACTTATGCAATTTGATGAGTTAATTTTAAATAGAACACTAAATACTATTTTTCCTTACACACCCTTTAGATTTCAGTGTTTCTAATTTAGAAGATGGTCCAGGAACTTATTTCTCACAACACAATCATCTTTTCAATCACTCAGTTGTTTCTACCTGAATTGCCATGAAGTTTAGGAAATGCAGCTGCACAAACCCCATTGCCCTCATTCCCCGGGGCAACTGGTGTTAGGTGATCGTGGCACCCAACTGTCCTGCCTCTCCTCTGGCAACTCCAGGGGATTTCTCATTTCAACTGAAGTCGGGCAGAGGCACAAAGAATAGGACATTCACACTGGATATAGAAATAGGAAGCCAAGGCATGGAGGAATTCCTTGCTCTCCATCAGCCAGGGCACCAGAGCAGGAGCCCAAATCCACGGAAATCCCTCCCTCCTGCCCAGCTGGCAGCCCAGGGAGGCAGGACAAGAACGTGACAACACGGCAAGGGGAGGAGGAAAACAACTGGAGGTGCGACAAAGGTGTGGCAAAGGGAACGACTCTGGCAGCACAGTAAAGGACAGAGTGTGTGCAGCAGAGACCCAAACACCAACCTGCGCTGAACTAGACTGTGCAAGTTCATTTGCTCTGCTAACTTAATTAGCAATATAAAAACAATTTAAACATCCTGTATCCAGTAGGGAGTGCATCAACTCAACTCCTGCACTGAATCTTGATTGAAGGCTCCTTTATATAAAATAATTCAACCTAACAGCTTTTGGTTCCCATCTCCTACAGGAGCTTGGAAAGCAACAGCTCTGAATTTAATGTTTTCCAACAAGGAAAACTTGGTTTTCTTCTCAACTCCTGGTTTTCCAACAGCGCAACGAGCCACATAAATAATCTGGGGGGAGGAGGGGAGTACAAGTCCCAGAAGAAATTACTGCTGATTTAGCGTACCAAGAAGTGCTGACCAATGATTTCCGTGGGTCATGTTTGTGGTTTAGAAAATGAGTTATTTTAATAAGATGTAGTAAGTTCAGGCCCTGAGACAGCAGTGACTTCATATGTAATTTGAACAGAACGCACTGTTGCTTGAGAATAAAAAATGGAAAAGGAATTCAACTGCAAAAAATGTTTAGATCTTCTTTGGAAAAAAAATAGGCATTTTCTCTGCCACTTCAGCTTTTCTTTCAAAGCAGGTTAATCAGCAGTGTTGCACAATAAGTTGTCCAGTCCTGAAGATATTAAGAATAGCAAAAAACTGTATGAAAAACATATTCCAGGTCTCTGAAAGCATCAATGCACCAACCCAATGATGATACTTCACTTCTGATTTAATAATCTAAGATTAAATTGCTTACATTAATACATTAATCAGTCACCATATTCATTTCACGAGCACACACAGAGATCCCTACCTCTTTCATGATTAATTGCACCCTTAGGGTTTGCCTGCGGAAAATTCTCATTAAGACAAACCAAACTAAAGCCACTTCCATTCTGAGTGGGTGTCCCCAGAAGATATTTAAGTGAACTGCCTGGAATAAACTCTCACCTTCATCAACTCAATCTCCCCTTCTGCACTAACACTGCAGACATGTCCTGAAGAATAAGCATGCCCATTCCAATGATATCCTAGTTCAGCACAATGCAGCGATCCTTCAGGCAGTATGTGGAGCGGAGTTTTTCAGAAGCATTAAAATAAAAGACATTTTCAGATAATTTTAAGTTGCCTTCAGTCTTGGAAATATTCTGAGTCTTACACCGCTACAGATCCTCCTGGTTCTGCACACCTACAACCTCCAGCTGCAGCTGGAACACACACTGTGCTGCAGCAACCCCACTGCAACTGGCTCTGCAGCCTCACTGGCCAGCTAAGGTCCCTGCATTTATGGCTGTCACTTCAAGGCTAAGAAGGAAAACAACTCTACACGAGTCATTTGGCCGGTCACAGGCGAGATGAACAACGGACAGGCAGGTTATTGGTGTGTGCAGCCAGGCTGGAGATAAGGAGAGGCAGGAAACAGCACAGGGCTGCAGCCCGGGCTCTGCAGGAACACCACTGCCACACGGCAAGGCTGAACAGCTTACAAGAAATCAGGACACGAAACAATTTTACTCCTGCTAGCAAATGTATTTTTCTAACTGAAGTTGCAAAAAATAAGCAAGCAAGCAATTCAAACCGAAGAATGATACACCTAAAGGCATTTTCTACTCCCAGTTCAGCAGACCACGGATCACAGTAACAGGAGGGTCAGGGAGCCCCGCTGGAAGCGCAGGAGGGACAAAGCTACAGCAGCACAGTGGGGACCCGAGGAGACCGGGCCAGCACAGCCTCGGCTGTGGGCAGGGCACAGCTCCAGCTGTGAGGAATGCTCATCCCACTGCTTATCCTCCCCTGGAGGGGGAATGGCTCCAGCTGTGCGGGATGCCCGCTGTTCATCCTCCCCTGGACAGGGCACGGCTTCAGGGCTGCGGGATGCCCGCTCTCGCTCTCCCTGGACAGGGCACGGCTCCAGGGCTGCGGGATGCCCGCTCTCGCTCTCCCTGGTCAGGGCACGGCTCCAGGGCTGCGGGATGCCCGCTCTCGCTCTCCCTGGTCAGGGCACGGCTCCAGGGCTGCGGGATGCCCGCTCTCGGCCTCCCTGGCCAGGGCACGGCTCCCGG
>VWZW01005342.1:61597-71817 GCA_013397115.1 Edolisoma coerulescens | reverse complement strand
GCCACCCGTACCTGTGTCCCGGGCCCCTGGCGGGTCCCCCGCGCCCCGGTCCCGCCCGGCGCCGCTCGTTCCGCGCCTCAGAGAAAATGGCGGCCCCGCGCCCAGGCAGACATTTATCCCCGCCCATCGCCCGCTCGGCGCTCGACGCCGTCCCTGCGCCCGTCTGCCCGGCCGCTGCCGCCTCCCCGCCCGGCGCGGGGAGCACCGAGCTGTCGATGGGTCGCTCCGCCCCGCCGCCATTTGGGATCGGCTGAGGCGCCGCGGGCTCGGCTGAGGGAGGAGGGCGGGGAGGAAAGAGGGCATCCCGAGGGGATCCCGCCGCCGCTGCGCCTCCAGCCCTGCCCGCCACCCGGCCTGGCAGTGCGGGATGGGCGCTGCCGCTGCGCCGGGGGCTGCAGCGGGCGCCGATGGGGCGGCAGAGCCGGCTCCCCTCAGGCAACCGCACCGCAGCCGCCTCACAGCCACCCCCTGCCCTCAGCTCCCAGACCCGGCCGCCTGCTTCCCTGCACCCCGCACCAGCCCTGCCTCGGCTGTGTCCCTCAGTAGTTTGACAATTAATTAGCTAATTAATTAACCGGCAGAGCGTCAGCCCCGATGTGTGGGCACCGGCAGCGGCCGCGCTGCCGCAGCAGAGCCCGGGCGCCCTGAGCCGTGCCAAGCGAGCCCTGCCGCAGCTGTGCCAGCCCGGCCCTGCCGTACCCGGGCAGAGCAAGGCCTGTCCTACCTGTGCAAAGCAAAGCCTGGCTCTGAAGGGAACAGGCAGCAATTCCCAAGGGGCGGTACGTGCTGAGGGGTGGGGTGTGAGCTGCTGGGAAAGGTATCTGGGGAGAAATAAAAAAATAAATAAATAATAAAAAAGAAATAGCGTGCGAGCTCTTTTCCTGGAGGAGACAGGGACCAGCTGTCAGGCAGCAATCCCTGTGTAACTCAGCACAGCGTCCATGGAAAAGTGGGGATACCAAAGGGCTCTGCTCGCTGTTAACTCACTTATTTCAGCTTTGCAAACATAAAGAACTGCACGTCGAAATAGTAAACGAATTGTCACCCCAAAACACAGCTTCTTAGGATAGCCATTGCAAACGAAAACATTTCTTCTAGAACTGTTTTTACAGAGCATTACACGTTTGCGTTTACAGTCGTGTAAGTTACATTAATTGTTAATTAAATAAGCGTTACTCTAAAAAAGAGCCTCCAGCAAAATTCTCAGCCTTATTTTGGATTTCCCTGCGGAAGAAAGTTCTGATATAAACCAAAACCTGAGCTCAGCTGAAGTCACATTAACCTCAGAGAGGCATAGCAAGGACAAGGAAAAAGCAGCACTGTTGGCTTTGCTTGTGCTAAGCACCAAATAAGAAAAAACCCCAAAACGTAGAGAGTCCTTATGCACTGGTGCCCTCCAGGAAGAGGTGTGGTAATAGGGGATTGAAATGGGGATGGCAACCAGGAGCTCTGGAAGGCTGAAACAGAACTTTCCATGTCTCTAGAATACTGTGATTCCATCTATTCTGAAAGTTACCGCTGATTCCAGTGCAATAATGCCTTCAATTTACAGGGTATTGCTCAAAGAAATTGTTAAGCTTTTGTAGCACCCTTTTACAAGACAAACCACATGGGGATTCCAGCTATGAAAAGATCTTATTCTCTTATTTTCCTCTTCCCCACTGCCATGGGTTCAGACCTACCAGAAAGCCAAATCCAGACCAAGGTGGCATCTACCGAGGGCAAAATTTAAAATCTGAATCATTCTTTTCAAATCCTTACAGAGTAACTTTTCAATGTCACATTTAAACTGAAGAAGTCCCGTGACGCACAGATCCAGTTTATTTATACAGCTTTAACAGGAGTCATATCCCTGTATCTGACTGCAAAACTTGGCCCAGGAGAAAAAAAATACAAAAATACACTCAAAGCAGTGTGTACAATGAATATTCACATGGCTTTAGACTAAGCATGTCCATGTAATATGGTAGAGTAGTACAGATTCTAGCAAAATATGCAAAACGGATCTTAAAATATAATATTTATATGTAATATAAAATATAAGTACAATGAGGAGCTTGAAAAGGGAAAGGAGAGAGGAAAAATCACCTCAAGAAGAGGAGGTTTTGACAAAGACCTTTCATAAAGTTTTAAACTTCTTTTAAAAGACTGGAACAGCAAAGGGCTGTAGTCGTGGAGCAAATAAACACAGATCTGGAGGAAAGCAAGCCAAATTTCAGAGTTAAACAATGCAGCACATGCAAAGAAAGACAGTAATTGCAAGAAAGAAACAGAAATGCAAACAAGGAAACTGAAACATTACAGCACTGAAGGAGAAGGGAAACAAAAAACTGAACAGACTGTCCAAAATAAACTGAAAATTATCAGCATTCTTCCCGAGGTTGATCTGGTTTATGTTTGGGATTAGATGTTTAAAGTGTGAATGTCCAGGTATTAGACTTTCATCTGTCCAGGCCTATCATCAGATCTTACATTTTCACCATCTGGGGTGTTTCTACCTGTTCAAAAAGCAGCCTGAGGAATCATTAGAAGGAGAGTGCGAACCACTGGGCTTTGGGCTGAGCTAGTGACAGCACCGTTCTCTGGAGGTGGGAGGCCAATCTGCCTGGTGCCTGTGGCCCTGCGGATTAATTCCCTTTCCTCCAGCGGGTTTGTCACACAGGGAAAGCCATCTCAGCCTCATGGACCTCAGCTTCCTCGCAGTCCAGCGTGGGAGGGATGATCCCCAGCTTTGAGAGGAGTTTTCACACTGCCTGCTGGAAAGGAGCATGGAAAAGTCAAACCTTTCCTTATTTGTGGTGATTCCATTTGCAATATTCCTGTGTTCCCAGTCTTCTTGGCTCTCATTACTTGGGGATTCTCTAAAAATATCAAATGTTTGAAGTGACACCACATAACCTTAATTGTAGCCTTAATACCTATAAGCCTCAGAAGAATGAGCAGCAAGAATTAGGAGTGGAATGCTGGCTGGAAAAAAAAAAAAGAAATGCAGATACACACTTTATTATGGAATTTTGGGTATCAAATCTTACTCCCTTCCTCCTCAAACCAAGGATTGCCATAGACAAACTTTGCCATTTTTGCAGGTGCTTCCCTCTGAGCCACAGTCAAAGCATTGTCCCTCTGCAAGGTTTGATTATGCTACAAATTATTCTCTTTCTCCTGCATAAGATCTTTTTTTGACTAAGAGGAAAAAATTTAAGTCAAGTTAGATACAAAAGAAGTCCAGCATACAGAGACCATGAAGAAAGTGGCCTTGAACAAATCAAGCATTAGCAACCTAAAAGAGAAGCCAAATAAGGCATCCCTTATTTGTATGATGATGCATAAACTATTTATATTTTATCATCCAGCTGAAAGACTTTATTATTTCCCCATGTCACTGAAGTGTTCAAAGGAGTGGAAATATAATTTTTAGTTTGGGTTTTTCATGCACTGAGAACTTAAATTGCATAAATTGCCTTACAGCAACGGGACACCTTATATATGAAGCTGTTAACAGTACAGTAAACTTGTTTTGCTGGAATGAAAACCCTTATTTTTGTTGCTTTGTCCTGAACAAATTGTCAATTTTTTTACTTTATCCATATCCAACTAAAGGTGGTTGCTGTTGGGTTACAGTGCTTGCCTTCCTCACCATGTCCAGCAGCTCTTCAGTTAGATCTTGGGAGTCTCTCTCTTCATATGAAAATAACACCTGACTTCCATAGGCACCACACAAGAGCCAGCTCCTTCCTAAAGCTTCACTCTTTATCTAATCAGAGACAAATGAAGCTTGTAGTGACTCCATCACTTCCCTGAAAGGCTGGATTCTGGAAGCAGATCCACTGAAGCCAGCCAGGCTCTGACACGGGGTGTGCAGGTCTGTGTATCCCCAGCGCCCAGGACTTCCTCAGTAACTCTTCATCCCGGTGTAAAGTGGAGCCATGCACACCAGGACAGGCTGATACACCTCACATGCACTGAAGTGTGAAGGAATGACAGCACAGATGCCTTTAATTCACTTTACTTTACTTACTTTCAGGGGAAATTCAATTTTCAGTTACCAAGAGCTGTCCTGCAAAGTTCCTTCTGTTACATTTTACACCCCCAGGTAAAGTCATTGAGCCATGGTTGCCTTCACAATGCTGCCAACAAGTTTTGCCTCATCTGTTCACTGCTTTATTCTGTATAGAAATTGAAGTTGGTATCTTCGTTTTTTCCTTTCTTTTCACTGCTTTAACACTTTCATTTAAGAAACGTATTTTTAAAAAGCACTATTCCATAGAAGACTATTATCCTCTATTGCATATTCACTCCGAATTAATTCAGTCTCTTTACTATAATCTATTAGGTGTTCATACTTACACGGTGTCTTTCTATAAAATTAACAATAACTATGTTGGATGAAAACATCAATTACGTAGATTTTCAATACCAGTTTGTGTGGGAACACTTCAGAGTAAAATTGAAACAGCTTTTCATTAAGCCTTGCAGTAATTAAATTATTCTGAGAGTGCAGCTCTATAAACAGTAAACAACAGTCTCCTACTGAAAAACATAAAGTTATATTAGCCTCACTGGTAATCTTACATGAAAGATTCTTAGAATTTTCAGCAAACTCTCCAGCAGTCTCCAGTCCTGCATGTGCTGCTGCTGTCATTTATGGTATTGCAGATATCCCGTGTCTCTGGCCTGGTTCTCTGCAGTGCAGCAGGGCATTGCTGGCTCTCCAATTTCAGTGCAATGCACTTTGCTTCTAGGAAAATCCAGAGGCACTGCACTCCCCCAGCCAGTTCTCTCAGGCTCCTCTCCAGACAGGCTGAGCTAAGCAGCTTTCCTCAATTTCAGATACTCATTTGCAGCACTTATGACCAAGATTTAACTTCCTCCTGGTGTGACAAGAAGCTGTGACACGCAAGAATGCTGCTCAGAGCTCTGAAACCTGAGATGTCAAGTGCAAGTCCTGCTCACAAACGATTTTCCCCCATGACCCAGCCCCTGTCCTCTGAGTCCTTTGCTGTTCCACACCTCGGTGCCCATTTGTTTGTACAGACCAGCTGAGAAAAATCAAATAGAAAATATCCCTGAAGCCACGTGGCTTCAAAGTGCTCTCTGTGAAGTTGTGTCTGACAGGTACAGATGGATTTTATCAGGTGACCATAACTGGTTTTTCCCCATTGCTGGAAATGTGTTGGAGGAATAGCAGTTAAATTCCAAATAATTTTGGAAAGGATTGAGAGTCTGGGTAAATCTCCTTTCAGAACATAGGAAGTTTCAAAGAGCATGAGACAAACACACCAGGTCGGTTGGGATAGCACTGGATATTGAGAATATCAAAGCATGGAAATAATTTTAGAATAATGTTTTATAAATTTCATGTGGAGGTGCTGAACTGATGAGTGCCACCTGCACAGTGAATAAAACCTCAGTCTGAATAAGCATTATTTGAGCTCCAAAAAGAGGAAAAAAATTTTAAAAACTAAAAATCTAGGCTATAATTTGTGTCTATTTGAACAGTCATTCCTACTGCAGAGACAATAAATACAGCACTTTGATTTACACGTGTATTCTATTTTTGAAACCTAACCAAACTGGTTTATTTGGTTTATTTTGACTTTCTGAAAAAGTCTAACCACAACAAAATCTCTTCAGAGCTAGGTACTACAGTTTAAAAATAACAAAGCATAAATAGCTCTTTCCTGACAAACATTTTTAGAACCCAGCCTGAACACATCCTAAAAACTTCTTCTGCAGCAGAGCAATTACACCTGATAGAGAGCTACACAAAGGATTTATCATCTGATTTAGTGTGGCATTAAGCTGTGCATTGACAATTTCTCATGGGAACTGAACTCCATTCACTACTTAGTTTCTCTACAAGCAGAAGAATTACAGCTGTTCGTTGTAATAACGTACAGGATGACAGCAAAATCTCATTTTTCTGTGAGGAATCACGAGCGTGGAATGAGTAGTGACAGGGTAAGACAGGAGGCTGTGTGTGCGTGCTTGTGTGTATCAGTCTGTAGCTGAAAAACACACAAACCTTCCTTTATCTCTTCACAAATCATATTTGCTCTGTCTCTTCATCAAAAAGCCCAAGTGGTTTTTTTGTAGTGCTGCTGAGGAACCCGCTCTCGCTGTGATGTGTTTGTGTGGAGCACAGAAACCCTCACTCCTGCCCTGCTGACGTCATGCTGGGCTGTTATCAAAGGCAGATTCCAGAGACAAGGAAACCCAAAGCAGTGCATCCATCCAACTGCTCTGCAGCCCTGCTGTTCCCAGATAACACACTCTAATTAGCATGTGGGTATAAGGTCATAAATACCTGCATCACTCAAAGGCTCATGGAGGCAGCAAGAAGACAAAAGTCCATTTTAGCCATGTACCTGCATTCGTGCAACTCTCATTAACTGGATTCTGGTACAAAAAGCAGTGCAAAATGAGAAAAAAAGCTGTCTGGCATTCAGCTCCAGCCTATTTATCCGTTGTCTTTCAAGTTCATCTCAAACATTCAGATAAACAAAGATAGGTGATCAAAGGGCTGCGTTACTTTTGGCAATACACCCCTGCTGTAGCCAGCCTTTGATTCTTGTCCTCCACGTCCTATAGAGCAGTTTGTGCTTTGAGAGCTAGGACAAGTAAAACTCCTGTTGCAAGCCCCAGCTCCAGCAGCAGTGCACTCATGGAAAGGTGCCAGCAGGGCAGGATTTCGGCCGTGCAGCTGCTGAGGCTGGGTGGCTGTACCAGGGCAGGTTCCTCCCAGCCCTGTCCAAAGCTCTCCAGAGCCCCACCGAGCTGCTCAGGGGGGGACATTTCCCTCTGGGCTGATGGACACATCCTGTACAGGCACCAGCACTGTTCTGTCCCAGCACAAGGCATCAGGACATCCCCCCTGGGAAGCTCTAACATGACACACCAGTGTAGTTATGCTATTTTTTAAAAACTTGCATATGGACACAGCTCATTTGGTGTCTGATTATAAAGGTGGGGGATGTTTTTGTCAGATGTTTCATTTGTTGAGGCCTTTTTTTGCTGTTGCACATTCATTTCTCAGACTGGACAGTGGTAATCAGGTTGATTATATACATCAGGACACACTTCTGCTACAATACAAAAGTCAACTGAACGATGTTTAAAGCCTCTAATACAAGATGGTGTTCACTTTGGTCTTAGTTTTGAAAGAACTTCTTTTTTCATTTCTTTTTGCAAGATAATAAAAACCCAAAACAATGCTATGAGCAAAACAAGTAAATTACTTGAGCAGTAATTAGCAAAGACATCAGGCCAAAGGAATGCAAACATACAAGTCTCCTGCTGGAGCTCGGTGCAGGAGCCCCGTGTGCTGTGTTAGGGGATTTGTTCAATCTCTCAGCAACTGCAGAGAAATGAGTGTGGACATGTCTGCTTGTACCTGAGTATTTTTAATACTTTGGAGATACACATCTAATACTCACAGGTATTCACATTCATTTATTCAGACATTCCTCACCTTCAGACCTATTTCTGGTGGAGACAGAAGCTTTGCATGAGCAGCAAATTATGCAAGGCTTTCTTCTGCCCTCCATAGGAATGGAATGTGACATAAAGACTTGAGTAACTGCTGGAACATTATTGCTGAGACAACCACTTGATTCGATAATGAGGCCAAAGAAATACCAAAAAAAGCAAAATCTAAGGCAAGCTGAAGCCTTTGCTTTTCATACAGTAAGTATTTGTAACTTAGAATAACTGATTCTGTGTTCACACACTAACTTCTAGACAGGAAATGAAAAAAAGGGGATTTTTCCCCCTTATCACATACAAAGTTGAATGGATGGAAAGGAGTAGCAATGTTTTGTGGCCAGTATGTAATGATGTATTTACTGATAATTCCAGCTTGGGGTTTGATGGCTTTAGCACCCCCCATGTCAGTTCTTACACGGACTCCATGCCATCACCATAATTCTGAGCAGTGTCACTGCAGTGTCACAGGCACTGGGGCTCTCTGATGGTGCTGGAATTGCAGGAAAGCCAAAGCTCTCCCGAGGCAAGGAGGGTGAAGCTCCGAGGCATTATTGCCATCTGGGGAGCTCCAGGGCTCAGACATCTCCCCAGGACACGCCTGACAGATGCACCTCTGTCAAGGCTGTCTTTTGGAAATAAACCCGGGTGGATTTTCTCCTCCTCTTGTGAAAACCTTGTTCTTGTGAATGACGAGCAGTGTGACCAAAAATATCTTATGTTGGTGCAGGTAATCTTCAGATGCCTTGCCCCAGCACCCTCTGAATAAATTATCTAACTTCTTGTAGCTTTCAGACTTCAAAATTGGCTATTTTTATTAAATATTTGGGTGAAACGTTCAGTACAAAGCAATAAATTATTTCCTCAAGAAATGGATTTTGATGTATCAAGTTTTCAAGTAGGATCACGCTCTTGGCTGACAAGAATGCAAGCAAAATTATTTGTCTTCTTTTTTCCCCCTCTCCCTCTTCATTTATCTTTTGATAACAGTCAGCTGCACTTACTCTTAAAGAAGTATTGATGATTATAGGCATCGTTTTTTCAAAATAAAAATTGCATGTTTTATAAGCAAATTTCATTATATTTTAACTATAATACACAGTATATGTATTATTATAAATTAAATATATTATAAAATAAAATCATTTTTCACCCCTGCTTTGTTTATACCTAGGAGAGTTCAGGATATTTCCATTACAACCAAATGCCTAAATTCAGATTTTTAGGTCTATCAGAGTAAAGTCTATTATTGAGATTGTATAAAACAGAGCTACTCAAGAGGGATTGCCATTTCTGGAGCAATCCTAGGAAGTCTTTGAGTAAGGCTAAGAAATACGATCCATTCTCATATTTGACACAATAAAATATCATGGATTTATTTAGTTTAATATAATGTAATTCACTTGAGTATTTAACTTAAGCACTTGGAAAACCCAAGTTTCTCTTAGGGATAGGAAATAGACTCAAGTGATTAAAAGTCTTTGGTTACTTTTCCTGGTAGCTTTTTGTTGCTTGTTTTTGCAGGAAGTTGAGAATTCTCTGAGGAAAGCTCCGAGCTGTTTGTGTGGCTTTGTGAGTAATGGAAAGAATTTACACAAAATATGCCACTGCTGTGTAGTGATATGGAACAATAAATAATAAAATAGGCGAGAGGTAGGAACTGCTCAGACTCCCTTTCTATAAAACAGCTTTTCCTAGAGGAAAGTGGAACTGCTGTGGAACAGCTCCTATGAAACAGTTGGGATGATAATTGCCAAGGAAGCCTGCTTGGGAATTTGGCAAGGAGCCGAGATGTCCTAATCACCTTTACTTTGCACTTTTTGGTCTGAAAGCACTACTTGGAAGTAGCTGGTATTGTAGAATTTACTAATCCTGAGTAAATGAGATTGTTCTGCTGCAGCAGAAACCTGGGCAGGCTGTCAAAAAATAACAACATACTGAAAATATTACTTTGTAAAAGACTTGACAAAGATATAAAATCCTAGGTAGCCAAAGTTGGATGGTATTGTAAATAAGCCTTTACGCAGGCTATTAAAATTAGCAATTATTTTCTTATGAAAATTGGTAGTGTTCCATTCAATGCTGCATTCCTCATTGAAGGAACAGCAGTTCCAAGAAAACCTTTATCACAGAAGGCGAGAATACAGAATTACCCTTCCACAATAACCTAATGCAGTAGAAAACTTTCAAAGCAATAAGCCCTATAAATACTATTCTCACCACAGCTATTCACTACAAGGCATAACATCCCTGATCTTCATTAGCATTTCAAAATTAATGAACGTCATTAGGAAAGGCAGCGTGTCACAGCGAAGCCGCTGCTGCTGCGCCATCCAGCTCCTTCAGTTCCGCCAGCATCCACCTTCAAACCGCCGAAACTGCTGGGGTTGTGAGCTTCCCCTGAACTCGTAATTCTGATTTCCTCGTCGGTATCAGCAGTGGAAACAAGCAGCCCACGGGCCACTGTTATCAGGCAGCTCTAATCAGCGTCTGCTTCAGGCACCGCTCCGTGCCCCCGCCTTGCCCCCGCAGCCCTGCTGGAGCTGCTGCCCCCCAGGAGCTTCCCACCGGGAATGGCAGCTTCCCACCCGGAATGCCAGCTTCCCATCGGGAATGCCATCTTCCTATAGGGAATGGCAGCTTCCCACCCGGAACGGCAGCTTCCCACCAGGAATGCCATCTTCCCATCGGGAATGGCAGCTTCCCACCGGGAATGCCATCTTCCCACCCGGAATGGC
>VWZW01005342.1:21085-61523 GCA_013397115.1 Edolisoma coerulescens | reverse complement strand
CAGCTTCCCATCGGGAATGCCAGCTTCCCACCAGGAATGCCAGCTTCCCATCGGGAATGGCAGCTTCCCATAGGGAATGCCAGCTGCACTCAGCATTCGGCATTGAGCGGGTGGGTTTCCGTTCAGAGCGGTCGCAGAATTAAGCTAAAAAAGTTTGGTGAGTTATTCTTGCTGGACTCCCACTATCAGACGGATTAACTGAGTCAGGCTTCGTGTTTCCTCAGAGAACTTTTCAGTGTTTGCCTTGATTTCCAGGCACAAGCTTTCCCCTCCCGCAGTGTGGGGTACCCTCCTCCCGGGGGATTGCTCACAGGTCTGACAGTGCAGATGCTGTCTGCGGTTCATGGCTTTGTCAAGGGTTCAAGTTTCGCTCTGCAGCAGAGTGAAAACCAGGGTTTGCTCAAGACAACATGGAGAAAACCAGGGTTTGGTTGAGTTCTCTGAACCTCATCTTTTCCTCTGAGAATAAAAAGTAGGAGCAGTGCTATGCTTTGGGGCTGAGGTGCAGTTTAACAGTACAGGTAACTGGGTAATTATATCCCGAATAAATGGGATTGTCCTGCTGCAGCAGACACCTGGGCAGGCTTTCAAATAAATAAGAACGTTCTGAAGATAATATTTTGTAAAAGAAGACTTGACAAGGATATAAAATCCAAAGGGTGTGTAAAGGGTATAAAGGCCAAAGGGACAGCCCCTTTTCCCCTCGCAGCCCCGGCTGCAGCCTCTGCCCCTCTCACTCTGGATCAGCACTCAGGACACTGCACCGTGAGTAAGAATTTATGTTTTCCTGCCCAGCCTCTCCATCCCAGCGCTCCTCGAGCACGGCCAGGGCAGGCTGAGGTGTGCAGGGACTGGAATCTCCCCATTTGGCAGCAGAGCCGAGGTATTGGCTGGGAAACTGCAGCCTGAGCAGCTGGAAACTTATCCCACAAAGAAGAGCTTTTGCATATGCAAAGTCGATCTCACAGGCCAGCCCTGCTTACTCAGCTGTTCATCCTGCTCACATGAGCTGCAATATCATTATGTACAGCCAGAGCTCAAGCTGCTAATGGTTTTTTAATCTATTGTTCAAAATTCCATATATATTATAATTAATTTACCTGCCACAGGTATTAGCTGGTTTGAAGAAAGCCCATATGACTTCTTCAAAAGGTCATAAAAAATAACAACGGGAGTAAATTGGAAAGCAAGAGAATTTGCTGATAAGCAAAATTCTCAAGATACTCGAGGCTAAAACACAGGCACTGAAAAAGTGCAATATTAGATGATGAATTAGTAGATTACACCTTGCACAAGTGGATGCAAAGCAACAGCCTAGGAAAAGACAGCCTGCATTGTGTGTTAGCAGTCAGGGGTTCTGCTTTAGCTCTTGCCAACCAGATAAAGACAGGTGGGATTTACTGGGCAGAGCTCCCTGAAAATGCCAGCTCAGTGCTCAGCAGTGGTTAAAACAAGAAACAACGTCAGGAGTTTAGGATGGGAGAGAGGTGACAATAAAACAGAAGACAGTATTTACTTAAATTGGAGAGTTTAAGGCTGTGCCCACATTTTGAACACAGCACAAAGGTCTGTTCCTGCACTATGATTTATGTGTAACAAAATAAGGAGGAACAGAAAAGAGCACCAGGGGTTTGGGGAGATATAAACCAGCTCTTACATGATAAGCAACTAACTGCATTAGGAGTCTCCAGCTGGGAGAGAAAAGGATGAGAGAAAAAATAGAGTTATTTTCATAAGACAAGCACCTCTCACATGTCTCTGCAGTCATCTTGTAGGGACTGGTAAGATTTGAGTAAGAGTTAGAGAAACTCAGAAAACAGGTGCTGTGCTGGGTATTTGTAGATATTCTCTATCAAACCACAACAAATCCAGTGACAGATGATCAGGAAGGGTGCTGGATGCAAACACAAAAGGGTTTTCTCCCGCTCTGACTTTCAGTGTTGTAGCAATCAGTGAAAGGTTTTCCTGAACTGGAGGCTGATTTGCTATTGCTGGGCATTTGTGTTCAGCTTACTATGATTTTATATTTGAAATACCAGAGCCAAGGGCTTTTAAATTGACATTTAAAAACAGCTTACATTATGACAAATTACTTCTTGGCAGCTAATATTGCTCTTTGTTTATCCTGTTTAGATTTGGAGGGAAATATCCCTTTAGTTGTTCTTTTTTTAATTAAAATCTCTAGATTATGTTGAGTCTCTAGAATAGCATCTTTAAACTAAACAACCTGCAAGCATTGTATCCTTTCAGCTGTTACTCCAAAATGCAGACAGAGATTGATAAAATCAACACTCTATTACTGAAAAATAAGTAATCTATTATTAATACACATTACTTGTGCATCTCCTAATTTGAAAAGTATTTAGGACACAAGATTTAGATGCAGATCTGTTCTCCAACTGTTCCACAGTTGTTGGAATCTGGATCTGCTAAGCCAGGACAGCCTGAGCTTTTCAGAATAATTATGGCTCAGCTTTAGTGATGCTCTTGTTCCCTCACAAAATCCTGGAGAGCACATTTTGCCATGCTTGACCTTTGTTTCATTAAGTAGGATAAACACAGAGTTATTTCTCCAGCACAGAAAAAAATACCAATATGACATAAAAACACTTAGAACAGTTTTGACAGTAAAGCCAAAACCCCACATGGTTTAATCTGACCCAGAAAACCCACATGGGTTAAAAAGCTGCACTGTGTTTACAAAAATTCTACAAATAACTTGAAAATCCTTGGCAGGTAAATCCCCAAGAAACATCTGGAGTGTTAATTCTGGAATAAAGGTGCATGGAGTATATAAAAAGATGTTGCACTCAGAGTTTTTGTTTATACAGAGCCTGGCAACACAAAGCCCCATGGAAGTGTGCAACATGTGTTTAAAAAGCAAGTTTAAAACACCTGGGATTGTCATCCCAGATTTCTCACAAATACATAAAATTAAGGGGAAATTAATTAATTAATTAAAGGAGAGAGGATGGGAGAAGAAAAAGAAATAACATTTTCCCTTGCAGGTATTCTGGAGAGTAGAGCAGACTCCACCCAACATGGTAAACAGACACTTTGCAGAAAGCCAGGCTTGAAAGAGAAGTAAAATTAGGAACTCTGCAGTAAAAAAAAAAATACAGAAGTTCCCCAACTAAATAAATGTTCAGTGCTAAAATTTATCATCCTGATTCTAGGAACTCAGTGATATCACCACAGGCTACAGAAATAGCCACCCCAGGAGTCACATGGAGTGATGTAATGTGAACGTGGAATAAATCCTGGCTTTTTTTAAACTGCAAAATTTATATTCAGCGAAACTCTAGGAAAAGCACAAAGCACCAAAAAGGGCAGTGGCCCAGGTCAGGGCAGCTCAGCTGTGCTCTCCTGGTGCTGCATCAGTGTCCCGTGGCAGAACAGAGAAATCACTGCACGGAAGTGATGGGTAACACCTTTATTTCTGATTAAAGGCATCATCACAAAGCCTCTTAATTCCCTCTCTTTGAGGAGGGAATAGATATGGAGTGTCCAGCACCCCCACTCTGAGGCTCTGCCCTCGGGAAGGCAGTTCATGGCTTCTCAAATACCAAGGAGTTTTGCCATGTCCATGGAAATAAAGGTACCCAGGAGATCAGGATGCAGCACAGGGCAGTGCTGGCATTTCAGTTTGGGCAGCCTGCACTCCCACAGTTACATGCTCCAGGATAAGGTTCTCCAAAACCTGAAGTATTTCAAAGAGCCCTTATTAAAAATATAAAATCCTAAAACATTTCTAAGGAAGAAAGAAAAAAAAAATTACTTTGGAGACTTCCATTGGAATGTACTGGAAAAGACCAGAGTGCTGAGCTGTGACTGGTTAAAGATAATTAATGGCTGGGTGCAGTGTGTTAATCACTGATGGCAGCAAAGAGCATCATTCCATAGCCCTGCTGCATGAGATCATTGGCCAAGTGGGTATTTCTAACCACATGAGAGAACTATTGCTCCTTCCAGCATGGAATATGGCCAGAAAGGGGGAAAAAAAAAAAGTTTTAGAATGTCCTTTATGAAAAAAACCAAATTTAAAAAGTGGCTCTGCTATGAGCTGCACATGACTTGCCAGGTCCATCTTTTAGAATTGGTCTTGAATTTAAATTATTGTATAAATTAATTCTGTCTTTCTCCCACATCACAACACCAGTGAGGAGTTTAGCAACAGCCTCATTTGGCTGTGGAGCCTCTCAGAGCTCCTGCTTGATGAAGTTACTCCCGTTATCCTGCTCCATTAATTCCAGGTTTCTTCTCTGGAGTACCTGAATCATTTCAAGTGTGATGCTTTATGCCACTTAATTCTCTTCATAGAGCTATGTGTTAATAAGGAAATATTGTGGTTTTTAAGATAGAATGCACAATAAAAACATATACACCAATATCATGGCAAATTTTGGATCATAATGAGCAACAACTGCAAAGGCTTTGGATTTAAAGCAGTGAAGGGCTCGAATTGTGGCTCTACCAGGAACGACTTAGTCAAGTCACTCAAGGGAGTAATTGAAATTAGCAGATCTTAAATGTTTTACTGGCTCTGAGATTAAGTTAAATGCAATAAGGAGATTTCCAAGAATGGCCAAATGACTTCGTTGGTGATAGTGGGAATCAGCTGGGGAAAGGTGTGAAGTAGCAAGGCAGCAACAGGGAATATCTATTGTATTGTACACCTGGAGCTTCCAGAGCATCAAATCAAACCTGTGAGATCACACTAAAATAAAAACAGATAATCCTGTTTAGTCCTGTCTGTTGTTCTCCCTCTGTCCCCAGAAGACCAGGGGATATCTCAGATTATTTCCAGCACTCTCAGTTCCAGAGCTCTTTCAGTGCCCCACGTTTCACTCTGGGTTATTCTGTTCTGTCCCAGCCTTGCTGCTGCTGCTTGCAGTGTACAGCAAGGAGGAAATCAGCATTTCACAGGGGTCCTGTCCTGTCCTGAGCTGGGCTGAGATCCACAGAGGAGCTGGAACTTCTCAGATCCTCACGAGACCAATCCCCCTCCTCCAATGACCCAGGGAAGTCACAGGACTCGGTGACACTGAACGAGAAGGGCTGAGGTGGAACTGCCAGTTCTGCTGCGAGTTTTCCACTGTCCCTGGATTTGGGATTTGTGTGAGGGGCTCTGGAAGAGCCGCTCAGGGCAGCTCCCACATGTGAGCACACAGACCTGCTGCTCTTGTGGGCTCCTCACCCACCCATGGGCACCAGGACGTGCTCCAGCTGTGCCCAAAGCAGCACCCAGAGGTTCAGAGCCTCTGGAAGGTCAATCATGCTGCAAAGGCCATGTCAGAATTGATTTATGACACATTAGAGGACTTAAATCTCCAATTTTCACTCCTCTTCTTTGCTTTTTACGCTTCCATCCCTCAGTGAGAAAGGAGGAAGCGAAGATAAGCTGAATATCACGAGACTCCTGGGTGTTATTGCAACGAGGACTCAGTTCTGACATTCTGGAACATATTTGGAAGATGCTTTGCTCAGGAAGGGTCCACAGCCTCAATTTCCTATCCCCGAAGCAGAAACAGGCACGGTTCCCTCGGCCTTTCAACACTCCCACAGCTGTTTATGAGGCACCAACAGTGGTTATGTGAGGGACAAATTCAGCATTCAGAATCCTGCCAGCACTGGCCATAACTGTAATATTGACAAGGAAAAGATCCCCAATGTTTACTAACACTGCAAACTGTTCATGAAGAGGGAGACACTGGAAAACAACAAAAAGCCCACTCAGAACAGGCAGAAGGATTGCAGAGCACACTGGAACAGAAAACAGAGATATTCACTGCACACAGCTCTTTGCTACATAAAATTCTCCCTTCAGCCATGAGTCAGCTGCAGAAGTGTTCTCCCTTCTGGGGGATGAGAGGCAAAGTGAGCCACGGCAGTCAGGCAGGAGTGAACCTCACTGATGTCCCTGGGCCAGGCAGGTGGAGGTGTCCCTGCACAGGAAACTCCACCCTGTAGGAGAACATGCTCCTTCACCTGCCTCCCTTCTTTGGATGCGATGTGGGGAATGAAGAGGGAAAAAATCTCTCAACAACCTGCAGAGAAACTCCTCACAGAAGGGCAGGCTCTCCAAAACCATCAACCTGCACGTCCTTCACTAGGAAAAACGGCTTCTGATTTAAGTTTGATTTTTTTTTTTGCATTCTCACCACTTGTAGCATTTGTACATTTGTTCCAAATATCTGTAAAATCTCACATGTCTGCCTAGGAAGAGTTCCACCAACATGCTTGCAGCATAAACAGTCTGCTCTTGCTGTCCAAAACATAAACAGAACCCAAACTGAGAGTTACTCACTTCTCAGTAGGCTGAGTGGCATTAAAATGTTCTGAGCATTGCACTCCCCTGGCTAGCAGCCCTGTTTTCCCCATGGCCTCTAAAAGAAGGAACAAAATTCACACTCAGGTGATGCTGCAGTAGTTACAGCTGCTCTCTGACATTTTTTATATTTGATTCCAAATTGTAAATGTCTGAAAATGCCATCCCAAAGCAATAGAGAATAAAGGTGATGGACACTTCACTTCCAAAGTTTTCTTTTACTTGGACTCATATAATCTTTAATGGAAAGGACAATTAAACACTGTTGATGTACAACATTCCAGGAGGTCTGAGGAATTCCAAGTAGTATTGCTTCCAAATGTATTTTTGAAAATGGATGAAGACTTCTAGTGGCAAGTTGAAAATAAAAAGTTACGTGGAATTTATCCTGAATTCTCTGGCCACATACAAGCTTTTGTTTGCATTCAGCTCTGATCTCCTGAAGCAACAGCTCACTGTTTGATCCTGCTCAGGGAAATTCTTCCCTGGATCCTCAGGAGCGTGGCTCATCCGTGGTATCATCGTGGCCTGGCTGGAGGAGCAGATGATGGTCCCTGACCAATCCCTCTGAGCTCTGACAGAGCAGTGTGGTTCTCCCTCATGATTTCACCAGGCAGAGAATGGTTCTGTCCTGTGGTCCAGCCTTTCTTCTGGAAACCCAGCAGCTCCAGCTCTCCCATCCTTTCCAGTCCTTTGACCATCTGCTCTTCCCATCTCCTGGGGTGCAGCATCCAGGCCATTGCTTCACCAGGCTGAGGGACCTTTCCTTCTCTCCTTCAGTACCCAGTGGGATTTTCTTTCAGCTGAGGTTAAATGGGAAGCAGAATCAGGAATGCAGCCCTCACAGGAAAAAAGAAGCAGGGAGTATCCCAGCATCCAGGCCAGTCCTCATCCCTTCTCCCCAAGGAACAGGAATGGAATTTATCAATAAGGACAGCAAAGGAGAGCTGGATCCCACCAGGATTGCTGAGGGATGTCAGGGGATCACTCACTGAGGGAAGGTGGTGGAACTGCAGCTGGGGTGGCACTGGCAGCCTTTTCTTACCAGGCAGCTTTGGAAGTGCCTGTTCCCCAAGGCAAATGGCATTCCATGGATTTAGGAGACTCCAGATGATCAAATAAATAGATACACACCCAACTCCATGTGTTTTTCTTGGGTTTGTTGTTGCCGTGGTAGAAGTTTTCTTCCTCAGGTCATTTTGGAATCTAGCCTGTGCTTTTTGAGGTTGGTTCTGTAATCCCAGCACCGAATTTACGGCTGAAGGTATTCTCCAGCTGTTCAGCACACACAGCTGGCAGAGTGCTAGCCACCAAAACTACAGAAAAAGGTTTAATCTCTCCTTTTCAGGGATGTCTCCAAGAGACCACGAGGGGAAGATTACTAGAGAGGGAGGAAAATGGCCTTTTAGACTCTGCCCAGTACCAAAGGGGATGGTGCTGGGAGAGGCTGAGCAGTCTTAGAGGACACAGCCAAGACCATTTTTGAAACCAAAACACCACAAAAGTTAGGGGTAAAGTCTCTTTTGTACCTGCCAAGTCCTCAGGTTCTGCCAGAACCCAGTGGGATACCCAAACCCAGCTCTGGTGGCTGGTTTTTCTCTCTTTGTATTTTTTTTTTTTGTCTTTCAGTCTCCCCTGATGGAACTGGTTTACTTTGTATAAATACACAAAAATAGGAGCAAAATCTTGGAACTTCTTTGTTCCAAGCAATTGGCTTAGACTTTGTGACAATTTGGAATGAAGGGATGGCTCATCTAAACCAGAAACTTTGTGTTGGAACTCTGAGACCTTCCCTGACAAAAGCTTCACCAAAATAAATTGGTTTCCATGCAAAACTTTTGCAAAATCTCATTTTCCAATGAAAAAGCATTTTGTCAAAAGATCCTTGATGAGTTTTCTTTCTGAAGAAATAAGTTTTGAGTAATCACTCTGTGGGCCAAGGAAATATTTGAAAATCATGAGCTTCATCAGTGCCATCCAACAGATGCAGTTTTACATAAGTAATTAACTTGACAAATACCCACGAGCATTCTCTACTGGTTTGCAGTTATTTTCAGGCAGCTGCAATTTATTGATGAGTGGTCTTTGCATATGAATAGAGTTTGATCTGTGAATGACTAATTTCTACTTCTGAAAGAGATTTAACATCTTTTGCTTCCTGCTAGAAAGCAATTACAATTTCTGTGGCCAATTCAGCGTTGAACACTACCCTCAGATTGGAAGCTGGGTTTCATTCTTAACTTGTTTGCTTGCTTTTGATATTGCCCAATAAATCCCACTGAAGCAGAATCTTAAAGGCCCATCAAGCGATAATTTATGGGACTCTGAGCAGGGAAATTGTAGGAACACAAGGGAATCTGAATGTTTTGGATTATCTTTGTGCTTACTTCAAACCAGACACATAAAGGGTCTTTTTGCAGTGGAGTGCTGACAATTTATGCTCCATTGCAAGAGAAGATGGGATCACAGAAGATGGGATCACAGATCAAGTTAAAGCAACAGTGATGGTGAATGTCAACCCAGAGAGCAGCTTGGATGTGTATAATACATACATATTCCCTAACACTCCACATTTTGCTGCTTGAGATGACTCCAGTGAGTTTTACTGACCTCTAGATTGGAGGCTTGGGGGGAATTCAGTCAGGTTTGGGGTTGTTCTTCACTGCTCCACACCGAGCTGGTTCTCACAGCTTCATCCTGGCAAGTGGGCAGGGCATCAATCAGCAAGGCAGGAGACTCCAAACTCGATTTTGAAACTGAGGGCTGCCTGTCTGCAGAGGTAGCTGTTATCAGCTTTTTTGTGCCCAGGGGAAACGCCTCCTTCAGACTGCAGCCACTTTCCCCAGCAGATGCTCAGGTGTCCCAGCTGGCTGGGCTGCGCTCCCACATCCCTTGGCTGCCTCTTCTGATGTGCAGGAGAACGGAGCAGCCTGGTGGAAATAAGACAGCAGCAGGAGACCTTCAACTGCCCCGATGGGATCTCAGAGCCCTGGGGTGCAGAGTGTCCTCAGGGAAAGGTTTGTGTGGATAGAACAAAGGATTTTCCTTAATTCACTCACACAAAACTGCACTGAGCTGGTTCTAGACTGATCTGAACTCCTCTGAGGGAAGTGAATCTTGTGTAAATCCAAGAATAATAAATTAATAATAAACTAACATATCATGGATTTGAGTATTTTTAGTAGCCTTTCAGACACAGCTTCCTTCAACTGAATTAGGAGAAAGGAATGATTACCAAACCTATAGAGTTTTTTAAATCTCAGTACATAGGAACATAGACTTCTGTACTACAATCTAGTGATATTCTCTCAGGAATAAAATTGCTGCAAGAATCCCCTCTTCCACGTGCCCATAGAGTCCCACAGCATCACCCACCCCTCACAGTATGGGATGAAAACTTTGATGGAAGGAGCTGATTTGGGCGGAGGAAGAGTTAAAACAGCCAGTGAGACTGCACAGCCCCTGGTGTGTAAATTACCTGCAGGCACTGGGTAAATCCCCCAGTTCTGGCTGCTCAACATGGGCTTCACTATCTGCCTGCTTAGTTCCAGGCACTATTTATTTATTTATTCTGTGAGCTGAATACCTTCAAAAGGGACATAAAACTGTCCCTTGCACACCTTGTGTTTCCACACAAAGAACTAGAGCTATCTCCAGCCCATGTGTAAAATTAACCGTGGTGTTTAAATGCTTTTCACAGCCAACATAGCCCAAATCTATCATGCATTAAATGGCTTTCTCAGGACAGGAACCATATATTTTTGTACTCACTAATATATTATATACTATGAGTAAAAGTAAAGCCATATTCACATTCTGAAACAACAAAAAAAGATTTATAAATGTATATCCAACTTTAATTTATAATCTGAAGAGCAGAGTTCCTTCTGCACCTCGAAGACTCTGCCTTTGATTAAACAGCGATTACAATCTTCCTTCAGATAAAATATCTATGTGTGTGTGTATATTTATGTGTATAATTTCAAAATCAAAGCCTTGCACTTCTTCTGGATGTCATCTGCTGGCGCTGGGAGCTGATCCCAGCACCCCAGAATGCAGCTTGGCAGGTATTCCTCTCCTGCCTATAAAGGGCTCTCTAATTGCCCTGGCTTTTTTTCCCTTCTGAACTGGCTCACCAACCTGTAATTTCTCCTGCTATCTGCCCAAAGGTAAATGAAGTATCTGGTACACCCAAGGAATTCCTCATCTGCTACAGGTGACTTCAGATTGGGAGTTGCCATCACCCAGGAAGAAGGAATTTCCATGCACCCAGGTCTCAGTAACATCCGCGGGCAAGAGGCATCGCTCGTGCTCCCGTTTTTGCACCATTTATTAGCTGCTAGGAGAAGAACAGCAGAGCCTTCGTGAAGCCTCCTCCTCTGAGCTCCAGCACAAGACTGAAACTGGGAGAGATTCTGATCATTGAGCAAGTATTGACTTGATTTAATAAGGCAAGAAGAGCCTCAGTGAGCAACTGCAGTCGCTGCTGCTCCCCGCCGGCTCCGGGTGCTGAGCACTTTGTCTTCCCCCTTTTCCAAACTCAGGGTCGTTCTTGCATTTGGCACTTTGCCCTCAGCCAAAGGCATTCCCAGGAATCCCCCGGTGTCTCAGCTTGAAGAGATCCTGCTGTGAATGAGCAGCTGGTCAAGGGCAATGCCGTGTGAAAGTGGAGAGGAGGCTGCAGGGTTAAAGGCAGGTTAGCACGGAGTGACAATGGCTCTGTGCAACCAAAAACAGGGCTGAAATATGAAAATACCAACTCTTCTCTCCTTTTCCTCTCTTTGAGAAACTCCCTCCTTCCTGCTGGCATCCATACCAAGCCCCTGCTCTCATTGTGGCCTCTGTCTTGTTCCACCTGTGGGGAAGTAGACAAGACACCAGGAAAATAATCAGTCCCAAGCACCTGGAGTTTGGCTTTTGGAATGCACAGGAAGGCCAGGATTTATAACAGAAAGTCTGGGATAGCCCTCACTCCAGACAGCAGCACTGCTTTCTCTGCCTCAGCATTCAAGCCTCTGTACCCAAAACTGTTCTGTGTCTTTTAGTGCTCATAACTGCAAAGCTCATTTCAAATCCACTACAGATTTCCCACCAAAAAAGGTGAAATAATTTTCTATATGAAAGTTATGGGACGATACTCAAGTTTTAGCCAGCTGATTTAGGTATTGGTGAATTGGTGGGCAAACAGATTATAAATTCAAGTAAAACCAGTGAAATTATTCCCATGTGCGTGATATGAAGGGAAAATGAGAAAAAATAATCCAGTCTGTGGGGTGACTCTGTGTGTGTGGTGCTTCCACCAGCACTGGAGACAGTGGGTGGAGAGGTTGCAGGGGGTGTGGAGACATTTCACAGAAGCAAAAACAACCTACAGGTGCAGCCAAAAATACTCTGCTTCAAATTCAGTCAACGAGTTAAAAATGCCAGCGAAGGCCCAGAGTGTGAACCTGCATTCAGCAAAAATGTTTATTCTCTTCTGCCTTTAATACAGTTCCTTCAGTAATTCTTTCAATAATTGTACACTGTAAGAGTTGGAGAGCTGGGGCTTGGCTCCTACAGAGAGCTTCAGCTTTTAGATTTCTTTTTTTTTCCTCCACCTCTGTGTACACAGTTTTATTTGTATGCAAACAATATTTGTGCAGGTGCCTACCTGGGGCTTGGGGCATGCAAAGCCAGGGCTGGCCAAAACTCTGCATTTTTTGTTTTCCTTTTCTTAAGCAAACAATCATTTCACATACCAGAGTGTTTGGGCACCAGAGGGATGTGTTCTGTGCAAAAGCTCATATTCTTTATAGAACTATTATACCTTCTTCTTGCATTGCAAGGGAATAAGGGACAGGATAGAATAGAATAAAACTTGTGGCAGAATTCTGTCCATTCCATTCTTCAGAACCAAGAAGGTTTCTCTCTCGACCCCCTGATACACTTCCTGCTAGCTGATACACTCCAGGGTGAGGAAATATTTGAGGCAGGGAGAAAGAGTGATCCCTGGCTGGGAATATTCAAAGGAGGGGACAAGCTAAGGACCCTCAGACATGAGGTTCTTTAAGCAGGGACTTCTGGACACCTTGTGGGATCAAAATGAGGAAGTCTTAAACCAGAGTGTCAAGCTGAATCTGCTGGTATTCCATTGATTGCAAAAGTTAATATCATCCTGAGTATCAAAATGAACAAGTGTTTAATTAAACCTCCAGGGTACAATGATTCAAAACACATCTTTTGGGTGAGAACTGTGTAACCAAACCAGGGTTCTGTGCAAGGGTCAGTGCGGGGGCAGAGGGAACAGAGCTCATTTTGGAGTGGAAGCTGCTCCACCCTTGGGCTCTGCTGGCAGCTCTGCTCCTCTCTGGGGCTTTCTCTGGCACCACCACCCCACTGGGCTTTCCCAGCAGGGATTGGTACCTCTGTGCTTAGGAGGAAAAGCACACCAAGATCCTCATGTTCCCCCAGACAGAGGAAGGAGCACGGAGCACCCCAGCACGGGGCACAATCCAAACCAGAGGAACATGCAGAAAAACAGGAAAAATGTCACATTGGGGCACCAGAAATGAAGGAGGCACCGACCACATCAAGTACAGCAGGGCCCAGACTCAGCAGGAGCTGAGGGAGAGCTGACCTCACCAGGGCAGGCAGGGTAGGTATTCACACAACGCCCAAAATATTCATCCCAACCTTTTTTGCTCCAGGTTTCGAGGCAGCACAGGATATTGTCAGTGAAGGGAAATGCAGGGTGGCTTGGGAGCTTAGAGGGGAAAACACAGCAACAAAACATCTGGGGAAAAAAACTTAAAGCACTTCCATTTTGTTATTCTTTCTCCCCCAGCCTGATTAAAGGTAGTTTGTTAAGGATTTGGATTGGGAATATGACTTGACATTCCATTTAAGTTGTGAACTCCTCGTTCAAAACAGAGGACAAAATGTGCTCCGTTGTCCAACACAAGCAGGTGTCTCTGCCAAGAAAAAGGACACTGGGCAAAGGGGTTCTGATGGCTGTTGTTTGGCACAGGTCTGTGTTTATAAAAAACCTCCATTTCCACTCGTTTGGGTGGGGAGTTTTTATGGAACAAGCTTGATTAGGTTGCTTTCCTAAGGAGAGGAAGCTTATGTCATGGTTTGGTCTATCTCTCGCTCCAAATTTCATACATATCTGACACATGAGCCAAGGCCTCAAAAATAATTAATTTTCTAAAGTGTCTTGGAAGTCAGCAACTGAGGACAGAAAAAGGGACCATGTTCATTCCTCAGCTGAAGGAAAGACAGAACTCAGGCACCAAATATCCTGTTTGTGCAGCAGGCTCCTGGTGCACATGCACCTGAGGCTGAATTAGCCCCAGGAGGAGAGGGGTTTGCCCTCTGAAATGAGAACCACACTTCAGATATCCTTATTTACCATAGTGGGGAGCAGAGGTGCTGTAGGGATGAGCCCACATCAATCTGTGGTGAAACTGCTTTAGTCTTGCTGCTTGTGGAGCAATAGGGTTTTTTTTTCCCTTGAAATGTGCTCTGACATTCAGAACTCAGCAAGCTCAGTCTCCTTGTTCGTAAAAAAATCATGGAATACTCAAACTGTACCAAAGACGAGGCACAAAGTAATTAAAATCCTGGGAAATATCCACAACATTCTGGTCCTTGGCTATTTCACCGTGGTGTGAATGGGCAAGGGTGGGGAATCACCTCTGATCCACCTCTCTCAGCCCACGTGGATTTCCCCAGGTTACCAGAGGATGAGAAGGGGAGTGGAGCTGCTCAAATGCAATCTGTTGACTCTGATTTTGCTGAGGAATAATAGCAATGCAGTTATAGAACTGCAGGAAATGGTCCAAAATCATTAAATGCCTCCCTTTGGTTTTTTTCTTTCCTTATATCCGTGTCATTCCCTTTTCCATTCATTGTTTGCAGCCTGAATTCCTCAGATAACTTTGCTGCAGACTTGAGTTTTGCTGCAGATATGGAAAACTGCCTGGAAGTTTTGCTCCTTGGTTGCTCTGGCTGCTTTCCAGCCTCAGTAACACTCAAGATGCAACACATCCAACCTGCTCCGGCAATCGTCCCATAAAACATAGCAAAGAATAAAGGATCCTATACAAAATTAGCTGCTACCTTAATTAATGACTTCAGGAAGCAGTAAAAGTGAGTCTGGCCCAGGTCTTTGGAGGGGTAATTCTAATTCTGCTGGAGAGGTGAGGTGAGCCTAAAATACATCAGTGCAGGGCTAATATGAGGTCAGCAAACACTGCAGATTTTCAGTTGATAATGGGGGGTTTCTGTCCCATAACCAGAGGATGTTGGTGGCTCTGGCTGCACCCTGGGCACACCTTGAAGCTGCTCCCAGCACTTGCTGCTGGAAAACCAATGTGGAGACCCTGGGGTTGCACCAGGCAACTCTTTTAACAAAAACCGAGCTGATTGCTGTGAAACAGAGCTTCAAGCAAAAGGAAAACTCCTGAATAACAAACGGAGCTGCACGAAGCTCATAAAGACAGCAGGGCAGGTCTGGAAGCTGCCAGAGAATGTGACACACACACATTGCACACTGTGCATCCCAGTGCTGGAGATAACCACGCCCAGCACTCCCAGGGATGCCCAGGGTGGGATTGGGATGTCTGTGCAGGGCCAGGGGTTGGACTGATGTTCCTGTGGGTCCCTCCTGGCTCGGGATATTCTGTGATTCCACCAAAAACACCAGTGCGGTTTTAAACACCCACCCAGCGCCGGCAGGAGATCACCCCCAGGTTCCTTCAGACAGCACAGCGTGAGCTGCTGTTCTTTAGATGAAGAACCAAAGCAAATCTCAGAATTGCCTTCCAGGGCGAGGTGCTGGGCCCCACTGCTCCATCCCTGCCAGAGCCCGGGCTGCAGACGGGGCTCTGCAATCCCTGGGCAGCGCCGGCTGCTCCAGGCTGAGCTGGCAGCTCCGTGCGGAGCAGCAGAACTTCCCAGCGCTCACCCAACGCTAATGAGGGCCAGGATTAAACTGCAGCACACTTGGAAAACGCAGGCCTTAATACACATTAATCTCAGCCATCATCTGGAAACTCCTGACCTACATGCAAGGAGCTCCCGGTGCTATCGGAGCCCCGGGACCGTGCGGACAGAATTCATTGTTCTGCAAACACGCAGCTACTTTCAAACCTCACTTTCACACGCCTAGCGGGTTTCGTTTCAAAGCATCAAAAAAAAAGGAGGCAGAAATAAAGCCTCCTGCAAAGAGGCTTCGATTAAATCTAGAAAGGGTTTTTGCAAACAAGTCAGAGGCACGCAGTCTGAAAGGCTGAAATGGAAAGGCTGCTCCAGGAAAGGGCAGTCACACTTCAAAATACAGCTTGGTACCTGGTGAACATTAATCCCTGTGCTGCTTTAACATTTAAATAGAAAATGACCATTTCAAAGATCATTGGAGTATGATTTTTCCTCAGAAAATGTGGAAATTTCCACCAAATTGTTCAGACAAAATTCATAGACTTCCTCTTAGAAACAGCTCCGGGGCTTTTCCATCTGATTGCAGACTAATTAATTTAACCTCTGGAAGCAGGTTCAGCAAGTATTTAATCCTGACCCTTTAGCCTGGATTCACAGATCCATTATTAATCTTCCAGACAATTAAAAGCGCTGCAAAAGCTGCGAAAACCCCATCGCCCCCAGCCGGCCCCCGGCACTCACCAGAACGGGCTCCCGCACCCAGCCAGCCCACGGGCACCCTCCGAGGAGGTTCGGATCCAAGGAAAATCCAAAGGCACCCGCCTGGGACTGCTGGACCGGGTGCACCCGGGGTCAGCAGCTCTCGGGGAGAGCGGAGACACCGGGAATGGTTCTGCTTTCCAAAAGGCTCCAATGCATTCTTTGTGCGAGCACAAATACCGGGAGCCACAGGCTGAGCCCTGCGGGGTCACACGCGTGACAGGGCTAAAAAAGGCAACCCCAGAGGCTTAATTTAACCTGCCCCATAATGTTGGTGTTTTCCCCCGGGGCTGCTCGTGAGCCTCTTCCAGCCTTTCCTACAGTTTTCCTGGAATTTTCATATCCCGCTCCCTTCGGGGTTGGTACTTTTCGATTCTTTTATTTTTAGCCGCAGCATTTCGGAGTGGTCTGCAGAGCCTGCTTGACGCCAGCAGATGTAACTGGATGCCGAATCCCTGCGAGCCAGGAATTGCAGCCACGATCAGCTGCGAGAGCACAAACCCCGGCACCGGGCAAAGCCAGGGAGCCTGGTTTTTGGGAATACCGGGGAATCCTGCACTTATCCCATGGCTTGGGAAAGGAGGCAAGGGGGGCTCACCAAAACGGAACGAAGAGCTGGGAAAGGTTTGGGGTAAGCAAATAGAGATGGAAGGTGCAGGGAGGTCTGTCCCACGAGAGATCTGTGTGAGCTGACTTCCAAAAGGAAGAGTTTACAGAGAAACGCGGGATATTTCACCGCAGTAACCTGGGAACAGGCCGGGCAGGCACAAAGCGGGCTGCCTTCAGAAAGGGCTGCTGCCAGCAAGGTTGGCTTGGGTGGATAAATACGAACAGGCTGCTGGGCAGCAGGTCACTGCCGACAGGCAGCTCCCGGGTCACTTTTTCCAAGTCGTGGTGGCTCGTTTGGTACAGACAGAACTGCAGCTCCCAGAGGAATCCGGGCCACGTCTCCTGCCCAGCCCTTGGTGAGCAGCTGTCAGGTTCTTACCTCTCCCTTCCACGCTGCACAACCGGAATAAATCTGGCTGAATTACCTTGCCTGAACTTCTTTTTTAGTTTTCCGTAGCAGAGAACAAAGCGAAGGATGGCCAATTTATCTGACCAAGAAATTGTTCATCCTGACTATTCTGGGGTCTGTAACCACGGCAACTACAACAGAGTGTGACGGCTCCAGGGAAGAAAACCACGAGTTTGTGGGGGCATTTTATTTCCCAAAGGTGCCACGGTGGGTGAGCAGCAGAGCCTGGGTTGCAGTGGGGTGTTCAGCCTGCCCATCCCTGCTCCCTGCTCCTGCTGCAGCCTCCAGGGAATAAAGTCCAGAGAGCTGGGAATGCGCCGCTCCTCCCTCGCACTGCACTTTGCTGTCTGCCCGTGTTTTGGCAGGGCTCAGTGTTTGCTGCCAGGAAAGAGGGCAAATCAAGGCACACAGAAAGCACTGGGCTCGCCGGGGAACAGCTCGGAGAGGCAGGAACACCAGGGCACTGGGTATAGAGTGTGTGTGACACTGACATTGCCTGGAAATGAGCTTCTCTGTCCTTTCATAAGTAACAACTGCAGAGTAAAACAAAGTGAAAGCAGAGATCTTAACAGAGCAAGTGTGACCTGTCAGCTTTCTCCACTGCATAAAGAAGGTTATGGGGTTTTTTTTTTATTCCTGGCATATTTAAAACTGGTGTGGGCAAATTAAGTACCCTGAGCGTGTTTCCCTGGCAAAGATGGCACTGTTTCACATCTGCTCACCTAACGGGGAACAGTTCTGCCAGCTGTCCCTGATGCCACCTCACCCAGAGGCAGGAAGGGCTCTGCCTTCACTGCTCTGCTGTGGCACAAACTGGGAAGAGACTAAAAACACACCTCGTGTAACCTCCTGTGTCCTCATCCTCTCGCTTTTCAGGCACTCCTTGGATCAGATTTCCTCTTGGTTCTCCTTGGCCCTGCTCATTCCTGATGAACCCTTCATTTTCTTTGTCCCAGTTAGCAAATTCCTAAAAGGAACCACAAGAAAAGTGACATTATTTACACTCAGTGTTGAACATCAGAGTTCAGGAGCTGCTGTTGCTGCTGTGATGCTGCAGTGTCTCATCACACCAAGCACAGATGAAGTGAGAAACTTGCTAGTCTTTCATGTTGATGCAAATTTTCCACAGAATTGTTCTCCTCATCCAGATTTTTCCTTAAGTGACCCAAAGCCTTCGCCTTCTCTCCCTGCTGCTGGCTGGCAGCCTGAGACACCTCCTTGAAAGTGCTTCAGATTCAGGCTCAATGATGAGTCAAAAACTGGCAATTTGCCCGTGTCCTGTTGCCTTGCTCTTTTTTTTTTTTTAAGTGGTAGGACAGTAGTGGTGATTTGTTAAGGGAATTTCTGATCTGCTATTTCATTTTTCTGGTCTCTAACACTCTGGATGCACAGAGATTCTGCTAGAGAGTGTGAGCTGACACAGCAGTTGGCAGAGAGCTCTGGAATATTAAAACTGTGTCAGAAATCTCACAGCCTGGTCCACAGGGCTTGGAGAAGGGGCTCAAGGCAGAAAGTCCAGTGAGAGCTGAGAGTGGGCTGGTCCCTGGGCAGCTGGGGGCACCTCTGGACTATCCAGCACCAAGGAGCCCCCTGAGGTGGGCACAGCCCTGCCCAGCCTGGCCTTGGACACTTCCAGGGATCCAGGGGCAGCCACAGCTTCTCTGGCACCCTGTGCCAGGGCCTCCCCACCCTCCCAGGGAAGGATTTCTCCCTAATATCCAATCTCAGCCTACTCCCTTTCAATTTAAACCCATTCCCCTTTGTCCTGTCCCGCCTGGCCCAGGTAAAATCTTGTCCCATCCTCCCTTCAGGCACTGGAACACCACAGTGAGGTCACCCCAAAGCTTCTCCTCTCCAGGCTGAACAATCCCAGCTCCCTCAGCCTTTCCTCTGATCAGCTGCTCCATCCGTCTGATCAACCTGGCCTCCTCTGGACTAGCTCCAGAGCAGATTTGAGCAGCAGAATAGAAAATTTGGGACACCACACTGGGCTCTGCCCTGCTTGGGAAGAATATTCCATGAGAATATTCCACGAGAAATTCCATGGATGGCCACAATTCAATCCCTTTTAACGCTGAGACCCAAAGTATGATTGGGGGGGTACATTACAACCTATTTAATACATTTCCTTGCTGAAAGTGATTGTGAGTGTGCTCTGTGTTCACACAGAGCTCAGCCTGTGCATGGCAGTGCTTTTTTGGGGGATGGATGGTGCAGAAGTGTTTGTGCCGGGCAGGGAATGCAGCCAGATGTTCCAGATGTGCACGTGGCAGCCTGAGGCAGTCTTGGAGGGAAAAGGGGGTGCTGGTGATGGAACACTGAGGACTGAGTTACCACTTCTGGTCATCATTCATCCACTTTTTGGACTTCTCTCAGCAAGAAATACAGACAAGGGAGTCCCTGAGTGCAGGACACACAAGAAGCCTTAAGCCCCTGCCACGTAAATATTTGTAAAGCAGACAGTGAGCCCTGTGCACCAGGGCAAACAGAAATCCTGCTGTGCTCTCCAGTGCAAGGGTACTTTATTCAAACCCTCATCTATGTAGCTGCCCCCAATAAACAGCTTCTTTACAAGCAATCTCTAAAAAGAGATTGTTTCCCACCTGCCCTGATGTGTCCTTGCAGGCACCTCGCTCTCTGCTCTGCTGATTTATTCTTTATTTTTTGGACATGGCGAAAACCATTAATCTGGGAATCTGTACTGGGCAGAAGGCAGGGCTTAAACCCAGTGACACAGAGATAATTGTAGAAGGCAGGGATACTTCAAGTTCAAATCCAGAGGTTTTTATTGAGTCCTGTACCTTCAGAGAGAGCAATTTTAAGCATGTTTTTCAGCAGGGATGAGAGCATCCACACAGTCTGATTTGCAGGATCTGCATTTGGGGTCTCTCAGGAGAGAAGTGGACTCTCTTTTTTTATTTAAGTTACTTTGTGGAAGATCCTGCCTCTCTTTTTTGATGAGTACAGAGTGTGTCAGGATAAGCAGAGCCAAACCATTTTACATTAATTCCTTCAGTATGAGGGTTTCACTTTAGACTGGGGAGGCTGTGATCTCCTCTCTCTTGTTTCACTGGGAGACAAAAATTGCTCATCTGTCAAATGCTGACCAGATCCTGCTCTCTGAGCTGTTTTGCTCAATCCATGGTTTTCACTGACACATTTTTTACAGGCAGTTCCAAATCACAGCTGACAATGTGCCTGTCACTGGTGCCATCAGCCAAAATGCTTAAATATCTGCTTTCCTAAGTGTTTCCTTACACAGGGAGAGAAGTGTACCCCTCATTTTTTATGTCTCATGGTCTGGACATATCCATAAACTGAACATCCATTAATAAATGCACTTTGTACTGCCTTTGACCTAATTTTTTGTGTGCAGGGACATTACCTGAATTAGTTCACTTATGAAAAAGCATTATTTACACAAAGGGTATTTCCAAGGAGCTCAGGTTCCTACCAACACTGCTCTGTTACGGACTTGGACTTGCTTCTTGAGTGTTGTTGCAGTGTATTCACTTGGTTTCTTTGTGTTTTAGGGTCTGATTTCTGGTTGTTTATGCAGCTCAGAAGAAGGCCAGTGCTTCCAGAAGTGCAGGTACCAGTGTGGATGTCTGTAGCAAATCAGAACCTGCCTGCAGCTAAGGATGTCACTACTAAAATGAGCAAATAAATTCATGTTAGATGGTTTATTACAGTGCTTGAAGAAGTGTTTCTGTTTCAGAATCAAAGTAGGCCACCCTACCTGGTCTCTTTTTACATCTCTTATCTTCTGATAGACTCAACTGCAAACCCTATTGACTAAAATATGCCCTATGCCCTCATTCTTGTAGGTTAATACTCAACAGAATTAAAAGTAAAATAACTTTAACCAAATCCCAGATTTCTCACAGCAATTGCTGTACCTGGTCACTCGGATATTCGAGGATGAGGCAATAGTTAACATCTTGTTTGCCTTTCTCACACAGGCTCCCACGCCCTTGAATTCTCCATGTAACATAAATTGCTTTATAGAGGAGACACTGGAAACCAGGAACCAAATGTGAGCAGGGGAGTGACCTCCCCTGTGACCATTACATCACTGACAAGTATCACCAGCCTCTCTCTTCTTCAGCAGAGAGCAATCACACCACACTGCTAAATAGAAAACTGGCTTTTTTTGTACATCTGGGACAGGGCTGAGCCTGGAAACGATGCAGAAGTAATATCATTTTGGAGAAGAAGAACTCTTTCGGTTTTCTTCTTACCTCATAAAACTGATGACCAGAACAATTCTGATGATTCTGATGGTTTGGGGTGAGCTGGGGTGTCAGGAGTTCAGGAGTGCAGCAGGAAGCATGAAGCTCTTGGGCTTCACAACTGCCCTGAAAGCAACTCAGCAGAGGCAAAACCAAGATAGGATCCCAGAGTCCTCCCAGTCAATAATTACACCTGAGTTACAACGAGGATCTGTGGGAAAGAAATCTGGGGTTTGGTCTCTCTACCACCCTATGCCCATGGATGAATTCTCCGTGATGCTTTAATAACTTATCAAATAATAGAGAACTGGATGTTACCCTTATCAGCACAGCAAACAGGGATAAAAGGAAAAAAGGAAAGACAGAGATAACTGGGGTTTGGAAAAACTTGTGCTGGAACAAGGACTTCAGACTTCCCCAGCAGTTCATTCATGCCTCAGACACAGGAAAGGCAACTCTCCAGAGTATTTGCCTTCCTGATGCAGGTCAAGAGCCAGCAGGAGAACAAAGACACTCCTTGGTGCTGATAAGGACTCGGTGCTTTGTGGTTGAAACTGGATCCTTGATGTTCAGGGCTTGTTTTATGTGGCAGGGTGGGAGGAGTGCCCGGGCTCCATCTCCTGTTATCAGCTGGCAGCAAGTGCTCGAGTTTCTGCTGCTGGAGCCCGGCTCCTGATGGGGCTCGCTCCAACCTCTGCAGAGGGCTCCACAAGCTGAGGAGGTTTGCTTTGTGCAGGACTTTGAAACTCTGGTCAAAATTTAAATAGCAGTTAAGTTTCAGCTCTAAGAATTTAACCGCTTAGTAACAATAAGAACTTTAATTTTTGGAGTCAGATATTCCAGCTGTGCAATCGCCTCAGAGCCTCGCAATCAGAGCCACCCCTGACACCTCAGCACGGTGCTTCTTGCACTGATTCAGAGCCAGAGAATTCCACACAAAGCCACAGAGCCTTGAGTTTTTTAGTGTGATTTAAGGGGGTTCATGTGCCTTGCTCAGTACTTTCCTCAAAAACAGATGGGAAGTGAAGCCAGTTGTGGGTCAGGAAGGTTGTACAGCCCTGCAAGAGTAGTACATATGTGAGAACAGGAACTTTTTGCTGGTTTTGAGTTCAAATGTGCAACAGCCTGAACTTTTCTCACTCATTCCTTGCTATTTGTAATAGACAAAAAATAGAAGATCCTGGAAAAGAATGAAAGAAATACTAATTAAAGTGAGATTTCCCTAAGCTGGAAGAACAGAGTAAGAAACCAATTTGTGATATAAAAAGCCTCTGATCATTCTGAATATTTAGATTCCTCCATGCTAGTGCCAGCCTGTTATTCCTAACAGTGGCAGCAACCTTAAAACCTCTCTTCTGGTCTAGTGGGGACACTCCTGGTCTCTGTGCAGGACTTCAGGCACCTCCACCATTGGTGAGGCTCCTCAGACAGGAGGAGGGGACCCGGGAAAGCAGCACGTGTGCTCAGCTGTGCCAGTGTCTGTAAGAGAAGAGCTGAGTTTCCACCAGGGGTTAAACGAGTGCCAGTTCCACATCTCCCAAGCGTGAGTCAGGAGGAACCCGCTGGGGTTCAGCCTCTCTGGGGAAAAGCAGTTTGGAAGCCGAAGGAAAGGCAGGCAGAGCCCAGCAGCGTCACTGCCAGGGTCACGTCTGAGAGCGGAGCTGCCCCTGGCAGAGCAGTGGGTCGCTCCCCGGGCTGTGATGGGCACATCCCGCGGGCAGGAATCGCTGCCAGGGTCACGTCTGAGAGCGGAGCTGCCCCTGGCAGAGCAGTGGGTCGCTCCCCGGGCTGTGATGGGCACATCCCGCGGGCAGGAATCGCTGCCGGCTCTCTCCCGCTCGCATCCGGGCGGACCTGCCAGGAGCCCCCTCTGGAGAACGCCGAACGGGAGGCTCGCAGCTCTGGAGCCCGTGCTGAGCAGCCGCAGCGGAGCAGGGCTGAGCTCTGAGCCCGGCCCGGCACTGCAGGGCAGGGAGGGCAATGCCAGGCCCCCAAGGGCACCCGAGCACGGCCGGCTCTGCCCCGCGGGGACACGGCTCGGAGCCACCAGCCCTGGCCCACCGTACTGCCCAAAGCCTTCGGGCTATTCCACAGCGGCTCTGAAGCCCGAATGACAGCTACCCCTCAGGGGTTTTAGATGAAGGGAGCCGGGCTCTTGCAAGGTGCTGATCTGCTCCCGTTTGCCTGCTCTCCAGCCAGGCTGTCTGACACCAGGCAGCTCCTGACTCAGGCCCAGCCTCTCGGGCATTTTGGGGCAGTTCTGTGCCTCCAGCGTCCAGAGGAGATCGATGGTCACTCCTTGGTGCAGTACTGAGGGCTACTACCCCAGCAGAGTGAAGCTTTCACCTTCAGGCAGTATGAAATCAGGAAAGTCTTCCCGTGAGAAGCACCCCTGAGCACTCCACATTTCATATCCTGCATACTTTATGGTGTGTGCAAAGAGCAAATACCAGCAGCAGCTGAGGTTTACCTTGCAGAGGGAAACACAGCCAGAGCCATGGAGAGCAACGTGACCTTCACAAAGTCACTGATTTTTGCACGCTCAGCCCGTGGGGCTCAGGGTCACTCCTGTTTCCCCCATGCCCCCTTCCCCACAGGCAGGCAGAGATACCCAGAGGGGAGAGCTTCTGCCCCACCTTGAGGAAGAAGGAGCTGTTTGGTTTATAGGGGCAGGGTCTGGGCTGTGCAGATGAACAGAGCAGGAAGGCTGACCCTGGGAAATCGTGGCATCCCCTCCCCAGGGCTTTGTGCCACGTCTGCACTGACCCCAATAAAGCTGAGACAGTGTGTCCCAAAGCAACCTCAGCCAGTCCTGGTGAACCGAGAGCCACTGAGAGCTGCTTCCCCTCAGTCCAGACTTTTAAAAACACGCCTGAAGTTGATTAGAAATGGCAAAGTTTCAGATTTGAGCTCAACCAGAGCACCAGGGAGGGTAAATCCTGCCCTTTCTTCTCATGGCTCAAAGCAAATGCCAACTTCCCGAATGTTCTCCCATGGAGCATCCAGAACGCCAAGGGCCTTGTTTGATGCTGCAGAGGGTTTGGTGGTCAGAGCTCCTGAACAAAACACTGACATGCTGCCGTTAATCCAAGATTTCTGGCTGGCTTCCATGTTACAGACTGCCCTGGAAAGAGTTAACAACAATTTCCCTGCTGCCCTGCAGGAAATTCTCCTGCAAAATATCTGCAGGCAGCTGGAAAAAAATACCTGCAGAGGTAGAGGAGCATGGGGGCATCTGAGAAGGTCTCTGCAGCTGCAGACATGCAGCAGCAAATTCCTCTGCTGGCTGTGGGTAAAGCTAATAATGGCTGTGGCAGTGTGGGATGGACGGGTTAAGGGGTTCAGTGTCTGAAGTTGCTCTTTCAATGGCTCTTTCAGTGGCTCTTTCAGTGGCTCTTTCCCTACTTTATTCAAATCCTGGATCACAAAGGTTCGTTAATGCTTTAAGCAAACAAGAGCAGAGCAATCCCAGTCCCAGGGCTGCGTTCTCTGGCAGTAAGGCAGTGCTGGAGCTGGCATGGCACGGCTCTAGACTAAAAAATTCCAACTGCAAGGACACAAAGAACATGTGGGAGCTTCTGCAGCCAAGTGCCTGCAATGCTTAAACCACAGGCTGCATCTGGGCTGGCGGGGACGTGGAGCACTGCAGTTCATTAGTGAGCACAGCTGCACATGGAGCGGGGACTGCACGCTTTGGGATGGTTTTGGAGCCTGTGGGACCGACCCAGTACCCTGGCTGTGCTGGTTTAGGGACACAGATGCTGGCCAAAGGCATTTGTGCACCTTGAGCTGTCGAGTCCATGACCCAAAAGATGTGTTTTTGTAATGACCCATGGGTTGAGGCCTGGGAAACAACACAAACATTTACACCTTCTACCTGAACCTCAGCCACTAAAGAAGTGAAAAAGCCCCCAAAGTCACTATGCAAAATCGAGCTGCATTTCACATTTTGCTTCCCAGGCACAGGGAGTCCAACCTGCCCCAGCAGTGAGCTCCAAACAAAGAAACCAAATAAATACCTGCTCAAACCAAAAGCACCAGCAGCAAGCAGTTAATATCCAATTCTAAGTTGGAGTTTCATTTCTTGGAAGTCATGTGGGAGCTGTCCCCTGCACAGGAGGTTACGGAATGCCTGGATGTGATGTAATTGTTCTGGCACTGACAACCTGCTGTGAACTGACTCTGCTGGGATTAGTTCATTCACTAGAACTGGGGGACTGAGTTCATCTCCAGGGTTGCCCAGATTAGGGCATACAACTGGAAAGAAATTCCTTGAAACTCAGGCCCAGCGCTCCTCCTATGACAAAAAAAAATGCTCATTGTCAGTTGGGTGAGGACCTGCCACCTCAAATACGTTGTTTTTTGAATCCTGCCTGACTCAGGAAAGGCTGAAGAATAATTTAGGATTAGTTGTATGAACAAGGCCATCTCCATTTTCACTGTGTCAGCTGGTAAGAATTTGCTTGTTCATGGATATATTACCTGCTGAAAACACAAAACTTTGATGAATTATTGTTCTTTTTAGGCTGTCTTCTTTAATACTCAGATGGAACTAGGCTCACTCAGCTGGTGCTGTGTAAAACAGAAGAGCACAACCAAGTTGTAGTGGCTTGACTTTGCCTTGCACAAGTAGAGGTGAGTTTTGAAAACAAAATTTGAGTTATTTTTGTAATGGGAGCCTGAAGTATACACTGAATGGAATAATTCTCATGCCTAAATCTCCAAGTTTTGTCAATTTACATCTTCTGCCATTTGCTCTGTTCCAGTGGGTCACAGCAGGATCATATTTAGAATTATAATAAACTCGAAAAAGCAGCAATTGTGAGCATTTGGTATTCATGGAATGGAGAAATGATAACTGCTACTTTCAATGTAAGAATTTGAGATGCTGAAACTTTTCTAGACAGGACAGAATCACAGAATACTCTGAGTTTTCCATCAGAAAATGTTGATTCAGTGGAAATTTTTTTGACTATTTCTGGTCAATCCTTGATCTTAGCAACTCTCTCTGCTGATGTGAAATGAATCCTGTTTAATTGGTGCTGTGGATGGCTCCTTCTTGCTCATTTTCTCCTGCAGCTCAGGAAAACAGTAGGTTCACCTTTGGCTCTCTAGGGCTGTGCTGGTCAACGTGAGGGTACAGCTTATCTTTAACAGAAGTTTTAAGTACTGGAGCTCTTTCTTGACTCAAAAGAAACTCACAGATCTGAGCACGGGGTTGTCAGTGCCACATCCCAGCTCAGGCTGGGTTATTCCCTCCTTTCCCTCTCAGCTGACAGGACCTGTGGCATATAAACTGGATTATTTACATCACCAGAGCCTTCCTCTGGCAAGTGGCTCCTGTGCATCCTGGGAATCCCACCGTGCATCCTTCTGCTCCCAGGACAGCCTCTCCCTGCCTTTTCACTGCTCTCAGCAGCTCCTGCTCACGGTGGGTGCTGCTGCCTGGCTTGGGAGCCCAAGCATGGCCACGTCGCTCTTGTTTCCAGACTTTGCTCCCTTCTGTGCCTGTTTAATACTGTAGCCAAAAATTCCCTTCTTACTTCTAAAATTACTGATTTCTAACCTTGCTTGGGATGTCTGAGGCTCTCCCTCGCCTGCTACCCCCTCCTGCTGCAGTGCTGGCTGCTTTTGTCTCCCCCGAATTTCCCTGTGTGGGACAGCAGAGCTGCTGTGCAGCTTTCCTGGGCCTCATTAACTCCTGCTGAAGTCTCATATTTCAGATGCCAGTTCAAGGCTTTGGTCATAATCTTCAAAGTGGTTAATGGATCAAGCCTTAGCTACATTAAAGGCTGAATTTTGATCTGTGAACCATCATGACAGCTGCATTTCCTTGGGGCAATGGAGATTGCAAAGCCTAGGAGGAAGTGTATGAGAGGGAGGAACGAGGTGATCTTAACTGAGAGAAGCGAGGGATGGAAAAAATATTCAGAAGATATTGTACAGACCCAGACATTTCTAATCTGAACCACTCCAAACAATGATTTCCCCCTGCATCCGAGCAAACAAAGCAGCAACACTCCAGCACCATCACTGAAACAAATCCTCAGTACATTTTTCTGCTACAAATTTCGCTTTAAATGCAAAGTCCTCAAGCAGCCAACTGCTAGAACGTCTTTTCTCCCTTGTCCTCAGACGTGTGGCTGCATTCACAGAATAACCCAGTGGTAAGAGATCGTCTGGATGCAGAATCAACAACAAAAACTAATGCAAAATATTCAAACAGAAACAATCAAATACAGATGAGGAGTCTCTTCTTCAAGAGGGACTTTCTGTGAAGCTGCTGACGAATACAGTGCACAGCTTACTTCTGAAGATAAACCAGAGTTTTTCATTCCCATTCTGAGCTAAATTAGTGTATTTCAGGCTCCGTGTTTGTCCAAACACAAAGGTCCCACTGGTTAATCTCCCACGGAGGTTTCAACCAGCTCAGTGAAACTGGTATAAACACTTTGCAAAGGCTCTCAGTTTAGTTTATGTCAGCTTGGGATGTGTTTATGGCAACCCAAAATAAGCTATTCTTACACTCGACTACAAATGTCAGCCAACATCTTGCACCGATTTTGGCTAGCCTGATTTAAAATAGAATCTTAATGTAAACGGGTGTAACTTTTCCTGCAAGCTGGGAACCCCTGGGTGGAATCTCGGCGTGGCACATGGCACGTCCTCCCTCTCGTGGCGGACTCGGGGATTCCCAGTGCCGGGGAGGGGACGGGAGAGCCCCAAATTGGGTAAATTGGGCTGTCCCGAGCCATCCCTGGCCGCAGGGACGGGAAATTGGCCGTTATTTCTGTGTTCAAAGAGAAAGAAACACCGATTTATAAAAGAGAATTGAAAAATACTCGGATTTGTTAATTTGACAAACTGAATTTATAATCATTTTGGAATAAACTACTAAACTACCAGTAAACATTGCTGGTCACTACGTAAGTGATAATGTACTGACTTCTGGTATAGAATCTCAGAATCCCAGACTGGTTTGGGCTGGAAGGGACCTTCCACATACTGGAAGGTGTCCCTGCCATGGGAGGGGGTGGAGCTGGATGAACTCTAAGGTCCCTTCCAGCCCAAACCAGTCTGGGATTCCATGATGTGCCCATTCCATGCTGTGCACATTTCCAAGTGCAACTGGAATCTGGCATCTCCCAATTCCTTCTCACTAGAGATGCATCTTGTCAGGATCCACCTCCTTCCACGAGAGCCCGGTGCTCTAAACCAAGGAATGGCTGAGGAGTGGTGGTGTCCTCCGGGCCCAGGGCCAGCGTGGGCAGTGCAGGGGACCTCTGGCCATGCCCTCAGAGAAAACGTCTAGGGAAGAATAAAGAATCCACACAGGGAAGGGGATAAAGAATCCACAGGCTCAAGGAGCCTGGGAAGGTAAAGGTGTTTGGCAAAGCCTCTTGTAGCACTTTGTGGAGAGGCAGAGCCAGGGAAGGCAGAGTTCATGGCTGCTGAAGGTGTCAGCAGTTGGTTTGGCTGTGACCTGCCCCGTTCCTGAGGGCACTGGGCTCCCTCACACAGAACCAGGGCTCGCCTGATCACCCCCTGGGGACCCATGGTCGGATTGAGCCCTGAGAGGAGGAGAGAGGAGCCCTGAATTCCGAGTGATCCTGAGTTCCCTTTGTCACAGTCATTCCCACTGCTTGTTAAACTGCAGTGTAGGCTGGGAAAGCACTTCAGGAGAACGCCGGCAAAGGATGAAGCATCTCTTCCATGCTGAGGGCCAAAGAGGTCTTTGATGACCTATTATACAACAAATCCTGACTGTCATTCGGTGTCAGGATGGAAAAAACTCGTGTGGGTATTCAGCTTCATTCTGGAGTCGTACATCTGGCCTCAGAGCTCGGCTCCTCCTCTCTGATCCTGGTTTTTCCTCCGTGTCCAGGAACAGAGGAGTGCCCAGTGTCAGGCCAGGACAGGTGGCAGTGCAGAGGTTATCCCTGCTCAGCCCTGGTGGTACAAGGTAGGCATTGACTGGGCACATGAAAACTGGACAGAACTATTGCAAAGCTCATCTTCTTCACATCTCTTCATTCAACCCACTGACAGACATTTTGGACATCCTGCTCACATGGTTTGCATTAAAGCATTATGAAATCCCGAATTCTGGTGCCAGATGGTTTTGGATTACATTGCTTGTGTAAAGGGTTTAATTTGGGTGCACGGAAAATGTAAAATACTCTGGTAATAGCTTTAGCAGGACTCCACAGCCTGCATTTGCTTTATTCATCAGCCCTGCTGGCTGCCTTCTGCACGTTATATTCCCAGCCATGATAAAACTTCAAAACACGAATTCAGCTTTACTGACTTCCCAGAACAGGCTCTGCTCTGTAAAATGTTTAAAGGGATTGACGTGAAAGGAAATATTCCTAAAGACCTCTCTGCTGAGAAACCACACGGTGAATAAAAATAGCTCTCTTTTTCCAAATACACGGCTCCTAGGAATGCCTGAGCCTGGTCCTGAGCGCAGACAGGGAAAAGGGGGAATGGGGAAAGGTCAGGCATGCAGCTGTTGCTCCTGCCAGGAGCTTTCTGCTTGCTTCACTTGATGAGCTGAATGAGCCTTTTAGCTACTATTAACAGGGATCACATTTTTCAGATGATCTTTCCTTGGTGGAACAGATGAGCACCAGGAGTATAAATATGGAGTTAACTTGAAATCAGATCTGCTGGAATTCACACATCCCGTTCTCCGTGGTACGAACAGGGTGAAAAGGGCCCTTGCACTTTCTGGATTTCACCCTGCATGGACCACTGTCACATCATGTACCACGGGGCTCTGCCTGGTCACTATTCAAATATAGAATTACTCCCCTGATCCAGTCACACTCCCAAATGCAACTGCAAAATGCTGGCCTGGTTAGACCAGTGGCTTTCTAGGATGTAATAATGAAAATAAGCTGGACTGTATTTTAGGAGAACTCTCTAAAGTTACTCCGTTAACTGGATATGATTTTAGTTTGTTTAAATTCACTCGAGATGGGGAAGACAGTGAGTGGCTAAAGAAAGTCTCTGTCTCAGTATCCTCTTTTCTAGTATTTTAGAAATAAATTGCTTATTTTCAGAGACAACACAAAAATAAGGGCATGACATATGGACAGTGGTCTTGTTCTCAGAGACAGAACTGGGGGAAGGCTGGTTTGTACAGAGGGATTCCCCTGGCTCTGCTTAACACCTTTCATCAGTTTTCACTTGCCCTTTTCCCACAAGTATTTTTTCCCTGAGTTTCTGTGTAAAACCCAGAAAGAGAGATGTCAAATAGAAAAACAAACCAGGAGGTTTAGATTCGATTTTGACAAGCTTAGTATTGCCAAGGAGTCTGTGTTTCCACTTGTACTGCAACACAGAGACAGAACATCACTGACTTGCAATTCATTTGATCAGTCTCCAAGTACTCTACAATAATTACTTGGGAGTCATTCTTCTACCAAGTTATTCTTTAAAAAGAAAGGGACTCAAAGCAAAACTTGGGAGTTTTGCAGGCTGTGAGATCCCCGCAGCAGAGTGGACAATTAGAGGTTTGCAGAGGACTGGGACTGTGAACGCTGACCCCTCCTGCCCAGCCCAGGGGAGTCTCTTCAGCTGCAGCACCTCACCAGGGCAGCTGGAAATCGCTGCTGCTGCCAGCTCAGTGTGCCCTGGGCCAGAGCTTGCAGGGAGTGGAGGTGGGGAGGAGCGGGAGTGGCACCCCAGCGCACGGGGCTGTGCCCAGGCTCCGCGGGGTCACACCCGGCGCTCCCGGGGATGCCACGGCTGGAGGGAGCCTCACCTGAGAGCTGCGTGTGCCAGGGCTTGGCACGGCCCCCCTCCGCCTCCTGGGCTGCTGTGAATGCCAAAGGCCTGCTTAGGATTTGGAATTAACCATCAGGATACTTGGATCTAGTGGTAGGACAGGGAAGCACGTGAAGCAGATACACAGCTGAACATCGCCTGTAGCTGCAGGACACACATCCAAAGGGGTTTTAGGGTGTGTGCTGGCAGAAAGGCACTGGAGCAGCCCCTCTTTCAAAGGAATGATCAGCACAGAGACACTGGTGAGAGAAGGTTGTTACATTCCCTAAAACCTTGTTGTTTAGCCTGTGCTGTGTCCCACTCTTTAAAACTGGAAAGGCAGAAGTTCCTGTTTTCCTCAGTGCTGTCTCTCCCCCTGGCTCCCCTGTCTCTAGAGGCAGTCCAAGGGCTGACAGAGCACTATGGATTATTTACCAGTGTTTTCCTCTGCAAGGCTCTGGGGTGGGCTGCTTGGGACTCTCCCAAATTTTCATCATTTTCATACATTTTTCAAGATGAACGTGTCCCCCCACCTGGTGAGACACACACTCAGTTAACATTGAGACAACCAAATAAAACTGATTCTGCAGTTTCCAAGGTGATTTCCCTTGGCTCAGAAGAAGCTCCTGTGACCTCTCTCCTGATAACCCAGCACTCCTGTGCTTCAGGGTCAGGACCTGCCCACGGTTCTGGTCATTCCTCACTCCTGAGTGTCTCACACACAGAGCCTTTGGAAATGAAGCACAGACACGTTGTCACCACCTGGGAAAAGGTTCTGTGACCTGTGTGGCATCACCCCAGAGATCCGTCACACAGACAAGGACAGAATTCAGTCACCCTGGAAAAGGTTCTGTTCTCTGAGCCATGAAATTGTCCTTTCCCTTTCCTGTAGTCTCCTTGTGCATCTCCCAGCTTTTCCAACAAGGTAAAGGTTCCATTAGCAAGCAACCTTGATTGACTCCAAGGAGGCAGGGAAAAAGCAGCATTGAATTATTTCACTGAAGGTTGTTGTAATTCTGTCCACAAGACTCCTAAATTGAGGTTGTAAAAACAAACTTAACCCTAGCATGTCCCGGTTTTGGAGTGTGTTCTAATGTATTCTAATAACTGCATTTTCTGGATGAATTTTGTCTAGGAATGCACACACACCACCAACACTCTGCAGGTGCAGCAGTGCTCAGATATGAGGAAGAATTAACAATTCTATTCACCAGCACTAATGGACTGGCCCAAAGCCACTTCCCTGCCTTTGAGGCAGGAGGTTCCATTTCATTAAATGAAAATTTAATGGAGTGGGCTCAGACGTTCCCTTTATACCCGTGCAGGGGAAGAGATCCCCGTGGCCAGCAAGTGAGGAACGATGAGCTCTTTGATTAAGTTCTTCCTTCAGGCTGAAAAGCTGCCCAGAGGCGCTGGCACCGTCCCCTTTGGGGAGCAGAGCCCCTCAGCTCCCCCGTGCTGGTGCTGGGGGGTCTCAGCCGTCCCAGTGACCCCAGCAGAGCCACACGAGTGGGTTACAGCCCCCCCACAACACATTCCCTGCAGTTCAGGGCTCTGTTTCCAACCAAACACCCCGAGCTTCTCATGACTCAGGCAGGAGCTCCGTGCCCACAAACCTGCTCATCAGGTTGTAATGAATGTGTTTGTTTCTGAATGCTCCAGTGTCAGCGTTAGTCACTGCACGAACCCTGGGAACAATAGAGGGATCGGCCAACACCCAAGGTCATTCCCAACCCAAAATAGGAAAATACATTCTTGAGGTACTTTCCATTTGTTATGGCTTCTATCACTTTTCCCGGTTCAAAGCTGACTGAGAGATGCTTCCAGGAAAATAACCGTGGCCAGAGCAGATAATGTGTTTTATCCTGGTATATACTGAAGAGAAAAACAAGTGACAATTTCTGAAAAATAGCATTTTCCTCCTTCAAAGAAAAAAAAAGTCTATTTATTCTTCAGTTTTCAGGGACAGCTAATTTTTCTCCTAATTTCACATACAACCTCCTTTTCCCTATCTTTTGCTAGATACGAGTATTGTGCCATTTTCAGGCTCCCATGGATAAAACATCCTCCTGGATGACTCCTTCCATTAGTGTGACTAACCTTGGAGACAGATATTTATGATATAATGATGACTAGACTTCCAGCTGCCTGAATCTTAAAGGCATCTTAAAACCTTAATTTTAAAGAAGACTTTAATACGAAGCGTGCCTGTTAAAGCTGGTGATAATATTAATAATATGAGTCTCAGACAAGTTATTGCCTATTTAATTACTATAATATATTATCAAATAGGATGCCAGTGAGGAAAAACAAGCCATACTTTTGAGCAATGACAGGCTTTTTACTCCATTTTATTGAATAACAAATGCTGGAACCAAATGCCATCCTTCTCTTAGGTGACTCTATCTGCTTTTATGGTGTTTACATGAATTCCAAAGCAGTCCTATATAATGGATGTTGTACCATCAACCTGGAATTAGGGATGTTTTGAAAGCCCAGTGGCTGCAGCTCTGAAGTCCAAACACACAATTTGATAAACTGTGCAAATATACCAGGCCCTGTTTATCTTCTTCTGGGGGGGTGGCACCTGGGGACATGGGGCAGTGGCGGCCTTGGCAGTACTGGGTAAATGGCTGATGATCTTGAAGGTCTTTTCCAACCTAAATCATTCTATTATTCTCTGATTCCATACCCAAGGTGGTGTAAAATTGGCCAAATAATCATGAAGCACTGGGGAAAAAACGACTTAAAAGTGTGAAGTCTCATTGCTCACGTGTGGGTTAAGGAATTCAAACAGCACTTCCACATGTGCCAAAAGACTTGGATTTACTCTGACTCCTCCAGCGGTCCCTAAGATCTTCAAAAATCACTATTTTCTATTTAAAAGTCATCAAGTATTTAAGTCACGCTTCAGGCAGACCCGTTCCTGCTCTCCTCCAAGCACATATCCCCTTTAATTGGGCACATTTTCTTCTCCTGGCTGTGCTTGAGCAGGCTGGGCAGTGACTCTTCACTTCTGTCCCTTATAATGCAGCTTGATCAAGCTACAGAACACGCAGGAAGGAACATCTTTCCTTTTAATTGTTGGTTTCTGCCAGTTTGTGCTCAAGCCTGTCATTTTAATAGCAGTATTTTTCCTTTATGAGCCTCCTCTCTGAAGCAAGGGACCAGTGATACCTCGTGCTGTTGTGGCACTGCAAAAGCCAGGCAGGGGTTTAGGTACAGATCACAGCCCATGTGCAACACCTGGCACAAGAGTTTTGCACTCCCTGGAATTCTGAAGTCTGACAAAACATGTCAGTGGGGTTTTCAGCCGCTCCAGAGAGACCCCTTGGGAAGGAAAAACACCAGGGGAAGCAAAATCTGCTGCGTCCGACATTGCAAAATAGAAATAGCCACTCCTCACCCTGAGCAGTAGAACCGGGGGTGTTTAGCACGAGAAGGAAGGACCTGGAAGATGACAGAGCTCTGGCAAATGTATCCTGAAAGGCCAAATGCTGAATGGAAGCCCCTCCTGCACTCACACCAAAGAAGAGTTTATGTGGAAGTGTTAAGTGTATGTGCCAGAGAGAGCTATTCCTAGATTCCCTAAGAATGCACCACAAGATTTTTTAAATAATAAATTCAAAAAGCTGGAAAACAACAGAAAATTATTTATTTATACAGAGAAGATCACACCTCTTACGAATTATGAACTATGCATTTATATAGCAGGCCATATGTGCTCATGAATAAATCCTTTTCTGAAACTCAGGACTTTGGTAGCTGTTCACTAAGTTAAATTTTACACATGTTAATGAGGAGAAGCCTAGGAAATGAAGACAGTTCCTTCCTAAGTAAAAGTCTCGCTTAAACCAGTGAAACCTCAGGACCTCAGGATGGTTTTGCAATGTCCATTTGTATTTCTGGGACTGAAATCCTTAAAACAGCTCGAGAACATCCCAAGAGAAGAGCAGTACCCAGCTGAGAGCACTGAGGAGAAAAAGCTGGGCATGTGTTCAGGATGTTGTCACTTACCAAGAGCTTGCATTGAGGCTGAGGATTTTTTGTATTTGGCTGAATCAAACAATTAGATCTGTAAATTTAGCATTGAAAAATTATATGATGATACAATTAGGAGGAGAATTTTTTTCATTTCTATTTAATTTATATGGAACTGACATGAAAAGAGTAGAAGTCAGAGTAGCTTAGAGGAGTTTTTACCTGTAAATTTGCACCTTTACAATTCCAAACACAGTCTGTTTGCACTGATGGGGAACCTTTTTAACCTTTAAAACTGCCTCAGCTGCATTACTGCTCCAACTTTGAGCCTATAACATACTGAAAGCAACTCCATCATCTCACACACATACCCCTTTGTCACAACTGTGAATTGTGATATGCCTGATCCTATGCTTGTCTACCTCCAAGCCAGTACCCTTTTTATGACCTTTTACGCATCCTCAGCTTGCAGTTTCTCATGCAATTGAAGTGAGCCATGCTTATTTTTAGCACGCACAAATATTCTAGGAACTACAGAACTGTTTGTCATCTCTGTTGGTAGAGCCCAATTGTTTTCATTTGTTACTTGGTGGAAATTACCATGGAATTCAGTTATCTTTTTGCTGTTGGTAATGCTTACATTTCTTAGATAATTTCTCCTCTCCTGTGAGTTATTCTCACTGCTCCTTCCTGACGGGCATATCCCTAACATGGCTTTGCACGGCTTTAGGGGCACATCTTTTTTAAAAGAGTATTTCTCATAATTATTTTTGTACTTCTATGTATTATTTAATGCAGCTGAAAGGATGCTGTCAGGTTCATATCCACGTTTCAATCCAAGGTGGGATAACCTCACTTAGCTCACTCTCCTATACCCTCTGCACTATTTTGGGTAAAACACCTCACTGGAAAAAACAATAAAGCAGACAAATCACTGTAATAGTAACACAAATTTTTTCCCATTAGATATCTATCTTTCTGCAGAGAATTTATGTCTGAAAGGAATGTGGCTATAATATTTTCCATTAAATTATCATGCTGTTAAATCTTTCTTGGCAAAGGTTGTGGTAAGGTGCAACAACTCAACTGCTTGCTTGACAGCTTATTCCAGGAATAATGTAGAGGGGAAAAAAAGTTCTTCTCATTACTTCAGTAATGAGATGTTGAGGGGGCAAGGTTTTAATCCCTTTTGCTTTGGCAGGCTGCAAACAGGACACCAGATGGGATATATTTAATAAATAAACACTGCAAAGGCTCTGATCCACCTATAGCCAAGTCCTGACTCAGCCTCCTCTTACTGAAATCACTTGGAGCCTGGTCAAGTGCAGATAAAGAGCTCATTTCAGTGTTGGATCCCAGCTGAGGATTGCTGCATCCAAACTAGGTTAGGAACCTGCTGCTGGGAGCAGTGGCAGTGCGAGAGGACAAGGCAGCTTTGCTTTGGTACTCTCTTCAGTCGAGTCAGCCTAGACCAGTCCATTTTCTCTGCCTCCAGCTGCCTCTGGAACACTTGATAAAGCTGTTCCAGCACCTAGAGGTCTCTGCCCTGCCACTGCCCTCTGGACATACTGGTTTTTTCCTAAGAATCTCCTTCCTTCCCAGAGTTAACTGGAACAGTCATGAGGGGATGTCCCCTCAACAAGGTAAAGCCTTTGGTGCCCAGGTACAGTTGCTCGATGTCAGACGTACACTGATACAAGATGGGCTGGTTATGAATCTCAAGTGGAGGCTCCAGAATCCATGGACACAGCCCAGCTGGACTGTCCAGCAAAGAGGAGGTTTAGTTGTGGGATCTGATCCTCCTCTGGAGTCACAGCTCAGGAGATGCCCTGTCAGAGTAAACACAAGCATTCAACTGGTATCATCAACATCATGGAATGCCTGGGCTCACCGAGTCCAATCATGCTAAAATAATAATTAACATTTTTAGTTGTATTTGCAATAAACACTGCACAGAAATTTTTGGTCACTGATTCCTCGTCAGTAAAACTCAAATTTTGGAATCACTTGTGTAAGTGGCTGGGAGCAGTGCGAAAAGCATTTGAAGCAAGGGAGGAGCCCGGGCTGCAGATTGACTGCGGCAGATGCCTGAGGCCAGACAGCTGATAACAGACCCAGCGAGCCGCAGCCCTCTGGGGACAATCCAGGCACCTCCTGACCGGGCTCCACATTGTCCTGCATAACCCCAGGGCACTGCTCAAAAATAGAAGCAGCAGAATGACAAAATCTGCCCCTTTAGTCGAATATCCCGTTCTGGAGGGACACCAGAACTCCACCAACGCTGCGCACATAAACATCTATGCTGCTCTCACGGCACAGCGCCTCTGGCACTCCAGGTTTTGGAGGTTATCCCTCACTCTTTGGGGGTGTGGTGTCAGAGCCATGCTGCAGCAGCAGGTCTTTGCAGTGCCACACACAGCATCAAATGCTGCTGTGATTTTTAACACTGTAGTCAGCTTAACAGCGTAACACTGGGCTCGGTGCTGAACTGCCCGTGCGAGCAAAGGAAACGACACCTGGAAGGTGGACACGTGTAAAACATTAAAGTACACCGAGCAGCTGGCACCCAGCAGGGTTATCCCATAGGTTGTTTTAAAAAGAACAGAACAGCACAAGGAGGTTTGTGTGCTCTTTCCATGTCAGAGAATATGCTTTAGAGGATACTTTATTGAGACATTCTCTCAGTGTGCCTCAGCCTGTGCCACATTGGTTATGTTGGGTATGGCCTCATGGTGACTTCAGCTGCAGTTTTACCTTCCCATTCTCATGGGACACCAATCTGCTGCTCCAGGCACCGAGTCCTGAAGGCCTCCCCTTGTACCATGTAAGTTCTGGCTCTTTATTCCACTGGACTTCCTGAATAACTGATTTCAATCTCTTCAGAGAAATAGAGGGATGATTGTGTAGCTGCAGTTCTTAGTTAGCAAAGGAAGTTCTTTCTGCCCGATTCTAAATGTGGATATCTGTGCAACAGCCATGAGCTAACTCATCACTCTTGTATTATTATATACACTAAATAAGTAATTATTGGAAATCTCATCAGCTAATTATAATAAATCAAAATGGACTAAGCATCTGGAATCAGTCAGTATGATTGCTTCTCTTCAACCAGACTCATTTTGCCCTAGGAGACTGTATACAGCTAATTTAGCATAGACACACTCTCAAAATAAAAAATACATATATACATCAAATTGTATTTTCCTTGTGTGCAAGAAACGTAAAGACTTTGTACTTCCACCTTGTTTTCTGTTTCCCTTGTTTTCTCTAGGAAGTACTAACTGAGCCCAGAATAGATGTCATGCTCCTCACTTTTGTTCTCTAACTGCAAGACTGTCCTTTGCCTAAATATCAAAGAGAAACTTGCAAAACAAGAATTGCAAGTTTTATGAAGATACAACAAGACAAATTGATTCTTGAGGCAGGTACACAAACCAAATGCTGTTAGAACACTTTCTTACTATCTGCTGGGGGAGAATTTCCTCCATTATAATGAAACATAGCTAAAAATATCCTGTATTATGAGAACACTGGAGCTGAATGTGAGGCAGTACACTTAGAGAGGATGATTAATTGATGTGTCACCAGCAGTAACACTTCTTGAGTAAAGCGTTTTCACTCACAGTTGCACCCTGGTTCCACTTCAACTAAGGGAGAGTCCAGGGTATGATTTGAAGTTCTTTTAGATAAAGAGTTTTGATTTGCTCAGGGCAATTTATCAGCTGTATCGGTCACAAAAACTATTTATGACAGTAAGTCTACAGGTGCCACCAAGATTAAGCTTGGAGTTTCCTGGCCTCAGGGATAGTTCCAGAAGTACAATCAGTACAACACAAGAAAAAGTTAGGAAAGTTTTATTACAAGAGATTTGTCGGTGCGAAATTCCTGAGTCCTGTAACAAAGAGTCAGACAGAAGCCAGGTTTTACTTCTTTAGGAAAGATTTGGTGAAAAAAATTAGGATATATGATTTTGTTTCTGTAGCCTTTGTGAGTGACATTGATCTGGTGGTTGGTTTTTTCCACGCAGTGAAAAAAATGGTGATTTATAATCTCTGAGCACTTCCTTAGCTACACACACTATTTTTCTTCCCTTTATCACCTGAAAACAGCAGTAATTGACTGAAACGGAACATGGGACTAGTTGCAAACAGGATTGTAATGTATCTGAGGCAACCAAAGGCCATGAAAATTATGCTGGACTAGGCCTATGACAGTAGAGATTTAAAAAGTAATTAATGGGAAGAAATGCTGTTACTGGGGAAAATATTACGAGTTCAAAGCCCATTGGCGATGCTGATGTTTTTAGTGAGAGGCTCATCACCTTTTCACAACGCGGGATGGGTTTAGTTCTGTGGAAGCCACACCACACAGACACACAAAACACAAATAAACCCAAGTCCATCTTAAATGAGCTGCACTTAACAGGGAGGAAAAGACACACGTTGTTACTCATAGTCTAATTAAAGAAAGTGCTATAATATTAGATTTACAGCTTGAGGAAAGGTCAATCCAAAGTGTCTCCACGATCAGCCTCACACATTTTATTCCTGAGCCCAGGGGCTCGCTGGGGGTTTCTTGTACCTGATGAACAGGAAGGGAAAGACATTTAAACAAAAGGATAACAACTAATTGTGGGTAACGCTGGTGTGTTGTACTTGCTGCACTACCCACGTAGGAGTGCAGTTTGGGGCTGTAACTGGCCACTAATCCATTTACAAAGTTGCCAAGCGAAAGGGAGATTTATGTAAACATTCTCAGAAGGCTGAACTAAGCAGTGAATTACTTCTGAGCTTTGCGTAACGCACAACGGCTGAGAGCAAATTCTGCTCAGCAACTCAAAAAACTTTTTTCGCTCCAGTCTTTCGGCTGTCGCGCGTGGAAGCCCCGCGCGGTTGCTGAGCGGAGCCCTCAGCGCTGAGGGAGCCCCGGGAGCCCTCACGGCCCCGCGTCCTCCATTTCCTGCGCTGCGGCGGCGCCCGCGCCCTGCCAAGATGGCGGCGGCGCCTGAGGGCCGGCTGAGGGCGGGATGTGGCCCCTGTCCGACCCCCAAGGCCGTTCCAGCCCCGACCCGCACCGCGGGCTGTGCCCAGCGCGGCACCGGCGCCTGGCGGTGTCCGGGCAGGGCGGCGCGGGGAGCGGGACGGAGGCTGAGGGAGTCCCGGCTGGCGGAGGCTGCCGGGGGACGGGGCAGCAGCGAGTCCCGAGCAGGTTCGCTGGGGCGTGCGGGGCTTTCCCCCGGAGGCTTTGGGCTGCCCAGCTCGGCGAGGGAATCTGGGCAGGACAGAGGACCGGGGCCGAGCAGGGCCCCTCGGTACAACATGGAGTCACGGAGCGGAGTGGGCCAGGCCGGGCCGGGCAGCGACAGGCGGGGAGTGAGGCGAGCAAAGGCTCCAACGCTCCCGCCGGCCACTCGGGCGTGTGCGGGGCCAC